>JAREIK010000625.1:1051492-1226492 GCA_029783825.1 Sapria himalayana
TTATTTTGTAAAATCCTCTTTAGTATAATAAGAATTAATATGATTATATCAAGATCTTGGTGCTTGTTTTTTTATATAGTATTTTCTTTAATTTGCTTATATGATTTTCATAGCTTTGTTCATAAATTCAGAGAGTTAATAAACATACATTTTTTCTTTCAACTATTCCTAGAAAAATGGTGATTTTATGTTTAACTAATTAATATACCATGAGTTTTAGTTAAGTATAATTAATATTATGTTGTCGTTTTTATCATTTTGCAATTTACAAATATTTTTTTTTAATTAATATTATGTTCTCGCTTGTATTATTTTGCAACAATTTGTACTTTGTGTTGGTAAATTCACTTATTTTTTTTATTCAGCTCTGTTTTACAAGTATCTAATACTTTTGGATTTTTTTTTTCCTTTAGGAAGTTCAACTAGTTTTTTAATTATTAATTATGTATGTAAACTAAATATTTTCATTACTCTCATTTTCAATTTTTGACAATTTAATGGAAGTTAATGAAATCACATTATGATGTTAAAATGTAATGGTTAATTATATTATAATTATTAGATTGAACATCACTAATCCCATAAATTTTCATCCATATTAAATTCTTTTGATTCATTGAGATCGAGAAATTTTTTGTACTTACTGATTTTCATGGGAGTAATGTGATTTTTAGTTATTATTTTGATGGTAACTATGTTATAATAATGAACTCACTTATCTTTTTATTCATTTTTATTTTATAAATATCTAATACTAATTGATTTTTGTTCTTTTGGAAATTCAACTAGCTCTTAATTATTAATTTTGTCTATAAACTATATTTTCATTAATGATTTTTTTTTTCAATTTTCTGATAATTTCTTGGAAGGTGATGAAATTACATAATGATAACAAAATATAATGGTTAATAATATCATAATTATTAGAATGATTGTAACAAAACATAATGATAATTTCTTGTTTTTTCATCCATATTAACTTCCTTCTAATTATGTAGATCTAGAACTTTATTATGTTTATTGATTTTCATGGGAGTAGTGTGATTGTCATAGTTATTATTCTGATTGTAGCAATTGTATATTAGTCAACAATAGTTCTTTTTGTATTTTTTCTTATTTTTCATCAAAAATCACAGGTATATATTGTTACTTAGGATGATTTTCTATGACATTTCAAATATCTTGTTCATGACAATCAATATGACCGTTGATAGTGATCTTCCTTATGGTAAATTTGAATAATTTGTAAGTTATGGATTGATTATTAATTTTGAGAAAGACAATTTTCACATTTGTCATTGTAGTTTTTTCCTTTTCTCATGTGGATTGATTGCACATGCAATTTTCTGAAAATTCTGAGGTAATTTCTAAAAACTTTTCTTTGTTTTATGAAAACAAAGAAGATATATAGTTAATATTTTCATAGATATTTATCTTTTAGATTGTGCTCATGCTAATATTTTTATCAAGCCAATTTGATGTGTCAAACAAGTCGTGTCAGGTTGACACAACTCATAATTTTTCAGTCCATATTGGGCCATTGCATGGAGATGTGTTGTCCTGACATGCCTCAAAATGGAGGCAGCCCAGCATAGCTAGGTAGTCTGCTAGGCAACGAGGGAAGGTGGGTCTATCATGAGCTCGATCCGACATAGCTTGAAGCTCGGGCTATGCCAAGACATCCAAGTGCTTTGCTTGGGCACGAGCCCATAGCTAGTAGTGTCCTGAGAATGATATGACCCCATGCGATGACATGAGCTCATGGCTCATGCTTGACAACTTGAGTTCATGCTTGGTTAATCAGGCTCAAGCTAACAACAAGTTTGGATTCAAGCTGGTGGTAGTGGTTGGTCTTGTGGTCTAGGATATGGTCAGCCCTAGCTTGGGCTCGGGAAGTATGGTTAGAGGCTTAGAGCCATTGAACCATAATGGCAAAATTGAGAATTTCAGAAATATTTAATTTTATAAATAAAACTTAAAAAAAGAAAAAAAAATTATATCAAAAGTTTAACAATACAATATTTAAATAATAATTTTTTTTGCAAACTAAAAATTATGTATAATAAATTATGCATAATAAATTAATTAATTAATTAATTTTTTTTTTGCTTCTACAAAGTTTAACAATACTCCATTTCAATTCTTTGGACTTGATTTTTGATATTTAATTTTTTAGTTCTTTCATGAATTCATCACTTAAACTTGAAGAGTATTCATGTGTATTTTCAATTTTTAAAATATATCTACATTTCTAGTATATTTGATGCCATTTTTGTTCTATTATGTAGAATTACATTCATGTTAATAAAAAAAAAAGTAGACTTCAATGTTACAATAGATATTGAAGAGATTAATAAATCATATAATATTTTAGATTTCATAAGATAAGTAAATTTATAAGATTTTGGTAATTAAATATATTAAAAATTTCCAAGTCTTTTGGGGATATGCATGAATAATAATTGATAGCTCACATTTGTTGGATTGACCAACATGTTAATTTTATTTAGTTAATTAAATAAAAATTCATAATCTTTGAATAAATTTTCTATTACAGTACTCAAAAATGCACTAATATTATTATATTTATTTTCATACATTATTATTATTTAGTTTTTCTAGTTGATTTATATAATTTTTAATTAATCTTAAAGTGTTTTATATGTCACAATTCTTAATTCTCGGATCTATATAGATAGATAAGTAATAAAGTAGTAGAATGATCGATAATTATTTTATTTTAAAATTTTATAATTATTTAATTAAAATATTGATATTTTTTATATTATTGAAAGACATAAGTAATATTGCATTGATACTTAAGTTTAATGCAAGATATAAGAGTATACATAGATGAATCAATATTGATTTTATCATAAAACATCTTAGGAGAGTTATATTTAATAGTTGATGAAGAATAGATAATTAACATTAAGAGAATAATAGATAAAAAATTAATGGGAGAAAAAAAAACTTTAAATTTTTTTTTGGGAAGGGAATAATGAATATATTGATCTTGCACATACTAAATACCTAAAATATCAATGCATTCATTACTAAAATTCAAAAAGTTTGACATGAATAATTTAAAATGATAGATTACTTCAAATATAATATTTTATAGTTTTCTTTAATATTAAGATTAAATAATTTCAAAAGTTAAATTGTTAATTTTATTTCCTTTTTTTCTCTTATCCTCTCACCTCTATTTTTTTTCTTTTTCTTTATTCATCTCTCTCTCTCCCCATCCCTCTCTCTCTCTCTCTCTCTCTCTCTCCCCCTCTCTCCCCATTCCTCTCTCTCTCTCTCTCTCTCTCTTTTTTCTTCTTCTCTTCTCTCTCTCGGAAAATGCTTTCCTGAACTAATTGTATGTTTATATTCACATGAAAGGTACTTTAGAGAAAAATCTTTTCAAAAATGAAAACCTCAATATGTGAAGGATAAATATATCTATTAATTTTTATTTCATTCTCATAAATTTTGCAAAATTAATCTTTCCCACTAAATATTTTTCTTTCTAAATATATGAAATATAATTTTTCCAAAATTTTTTAAGATTTATAAAAATGAAATTCCTTCTCCCATTTATATGTAGTTATTAAGATGTCTTTAATTTTACTTTTTATGAAATTCAATCCAACATTTTGATAGCTAGCATAATACTATAATGATAGGTATATTGAATGTCCAATAATTTTGGATATTAAGTTGAATTTTATTATACCTATTGATTGATATAAATTATGAATTTTTTGTAATTTATTAGACTTATTAATAAATTTTATTAAAGTATGAATAAATTATGATGAGTGAGAAATTAATTTTAATTTTGAATTTTAATTTAAAGTTATAATGTGACATATAATTAATATGAAAAATTTCAGTCACAATTTCTTCTTAATAGTTATTACATAAATTTATTACTATGTTTTTATTAGTAATTATTAGAGGCCAAATACCTTAGTGTTTTGAAAAATGATTAGGGTGAAAAAGAAAATGAAAGAGAGATAGAGAGAGAGGGGAGGGAGGGAGTGAGAGATAGAGAGGAGGGAGAGAGGGAAAGGAGGGAGAGAAATAGGGAAAGAGGGAGGGAGAGAGAGGGAAAGAGAGAGAGAGGTAAAGGTGGGAGAGATAGGAAAAGAGAGAGAGAGAGGGAAAGGAGGGAGAGAGATAGGGGGGAGAGAGAGGGGAGGAAGGAGAGAGGGTGCAGTTAGGGGAAAAAAAGAAAAATGTATATTTTATTAATTTCAAAAATATAAAATAACACACACACACACACACACTATGGTTGAGGTAGCAACATGTTGGGCATTCTCATATAAAATAAACAAAAAAATAAACTTACTAACATACCTTAGGTTTTCAACATGTCGGGGACTCTCCTACCATAGTATATATATATATTATTTTAAAGAATCGGTCGTGTTATTGTGTCATGCCAAGCATGATAACATATAGATTTTATGCTGACCTAGCGTAATGACATCCATATAATTAGGCTCGGCATGACCTATTTGACCCATAGCTATGCATATCCATGTTTGGTCATGTTGGGTTGTGTTGGATCATGCTAATTTTTGGTAGGACATCGAGTTGCCTGGATTGAATGATATCAGTTAAAATATTTTGAAATTTTAATTTTATAATTTATATTAATGTGAAATTAAAATATTACATTTATAAATCAAAATAATATAATTAAATTGATAAAAGTATATGTGTAATGTATATTACATATTTATATTGCATTATAAAATTAATTGAGTTAATATAAAATTAATTGAGTTAATATAAAATTAATAACTAAAAATTATTTGAAATCTGGATTAACTTAAAAATGAAAATTACCTAAAAAAAAAAAATCAATAAACATAATATCAATATTATACATAATATGATATGAAGCATAACCAATAGAAATCTAAAAATAAATAAAATATTATATCTTATGAAAAAAATTAATCTAAAATAACATTACTCATCAATTTGTCTATAATATGATTGTGCAGATGCAGATTATAATCATCATATATGCGTTTGAATGTATCATTAGTGGTTATCTCATATTTTTGATCTCGATATTTTATAAATTATTATCTACCAATAGTTTTATTTTGGAATGCTCAATCTTGAATTTTCTTAGACTTTCATGCATGTAATCATCTTTATGACATTTGGTAGTATTTTGATTTTTTATCTGAAATAACATTATCTGTTATAGATAAAATATACTTTGATGTTATGCTAAATATTAGAGAGATCAATTTATCACGTGTTATCTTAGATAACATGAAATAAATGATTTCATATGATTTATACTAATTAAAAATATTCAAATATTTATTATCATCAAGTGGAAGGATAAAGCAGTATCTATGTAATGAAATGTCTCATTTTTATTTGATAGATTATCATATCATTTGTTTTTAGTTAATTAAATGAAAAAGTTATCATCTTGAAATATGATATCCATATTTGTATTCGAAGTCTTGCTATAAGCCTATAACTATTATACCTAATATTATAATTTGTAAATATATTACTTAATTTTTCATGAATAAAATTTTTAGCTTCATCTATTTGATTTATATAAGTAGGTATACATCTTAATATATTTTTTATTATTTTTATTTTAATACTAAGATTCATATAGGTAGTCAAGTAATACATAGTTGGAATGAATGACTATTATTTTAAATATTTAATCTCTCAATAATCATGATACTAAATATAAGATATTCTTTATACTTGCTAAACATAATATTAATATACCATGTGCATCCAAGTACAATGAAAGCGGTGGGAGTGTGCACAGATGAATATTTATTTATTGTGTTATAAAAAATTTTGAGCAATTTCAAAAAAAAATTTTTGTACCTCAGTATGAATCATTAATAATATGTTTGTTATATTTACTATTGATATAATTAATATGATATATTGGTAATCAATACTCGACTCTAACATATGATATGTATAATTTTAATGGTATCTCATATTTATTTAAATTTTTTTAAGCTTTATTGAAAAATTGAGATTGCTAAACGTTTGTTATTTGTTAGATATCCTAAAATATTTTAGTAAATTTCTATTTTTTTTGATATAAGAAAAATAATTTTTATTCTCATCTATACTATTAGACTAATTACGTGATACGTGTACTTAATGTAAAAAATTTTACTTAATTATCAATTTTTAATATTTTTGTAAACATACTAATGACTACTTTGTTTTTAAAAGTATTATCGAATGAAATACTGAATATTTTATTTTGAATATCATATTTTCTAAAAATTTTTATCATATATTTATATATGACAAAGCTATTTTAGAGGTGTTAAAAGGATTGTGTTGTGTCGACATTATCCTTTTTTTTTGGCTCGATCGTGCCATTGTGTCGTGTCATGCTGTACTAGGCACGAGATGATATGAATCTCGTGTTGTGCTGGCACAACAAGACATCCGCAAAACAAGGCTTGACATGGCACGTTTGGCTTGTAGTCAGGCATATTCATGTCGAATCATGTCGGGTCATTATAATTTTGGGGTAGGGCAGTGGGTAGTTTGGATTGAAAGTACGTAGTTAAAATAATTTGAAATTTTAATTTTATATTTATACAAAAATTAAAATATTAAATTTACATATTAAAATAATATAATTAAAGTGACAAATTAGGTTCAATGTGTGTTATATAGTTATTTAGTATTATAAAATTAATTAAATTAAAATGAAATTAATAACTAAAAAAATTGTTTGCAATTCAGATCAACTCCAAAATAAAAATCAACCAAATAAAAAAAATAATCAATAAGCATAATATCAATATGATATATAATATAACATGAAGTATAACTGGTAAAAATCTAAAAACAAATAAAATATCATATTGTATGAAAAAAAAATCCAAGATAGTATTTGTCATTAATTTGTGTTTGTAGTATGGTAGTACAAATATAGATCATTATCATCATGTATGTGTTTGAATATATCATTATTAGATCGTGTGTTATCTTAAATAACATAAAATATGTATATTCATTTTATTTTTATCAACTTAAAATATTTAAATTTTTATAATCATAATGTGAAACAATGAATTAATAATTAATATCTAAGTACTGAGATATCTCAATTCTATTTAATGGATTACTTTGTTGTTTGCTCTTAGTTAATTGAATGAAAAAGTTATTATTTTCAAATATGATATTTATTTCAATACTTGGAGCCTCATACAACTAATATACTCAATGTCATAATATATAAATATATTATTTAATTCATTGTAAATAAAATCTTCAAGTTTGTCTGTTTGGTTCATGTAAGTAGATATATATTTTAATATATTTTTTATCTCTTTTATTTTAATACTATAATTCATACGTATAGTCAAACTCATAAAGTTGGAATGAAGTATCAATATTTTAAATATTTGATTTTCATCTTAATAATTATGATATTAAATATAAAGTGACTTTTATACTTACTAAATATGTTATTAATATTGCCCACGAACCCAAGTATAATGTAAGTGGTAGGAGTATATACAGACGAATACATATTGATTTTTATAATTTGAGTCTTGCTGCAACTATTATTCTAATTACCATAATATGTAAATATATTATTTAATTATTTGTGAATATAATTTTCAGGTTCATCTGTTTTGTTTATACAAGTAGATATGTATCTTAACATATTTATAATATCTTCCACCTTAATACTATAATTCATACATCCATCCGAATGATACAAAATTGGAATGAAGTATCAATAATATAAATATTTTATTTTCATCTTAATAACTATAATACTAAATGCAATGTGTTCTTTATATTTATTAAACATGTTATTAATGTTGTCAACATACCTAAGTATAATGTAAGTGGTGAGAGTATCCATAGATGAATACATGCTCATTTTCATACATGGAGCCTTGCTATAACTACTATACCCAATATCATAATATGTAAATATATTATTTAATTCTTTGTAAATAAAATCTTTAGATTTGTTTGTTTGGTTTATGCAAGTTGGAATGAAGTATTAATTTTTAAAATATTTATTTTTTATTTTAATAATTATGATACTAAATACACGACATCCTCTATACTTGTTAACATATTATTAATGTGTCTAATCACCTAAGTATAATATAAATATTGAGAGTATGCACAGACGAACACATATTTCTCATATTATAAAAAAAATTTAGGAATTTAATAAAAGAAATTCTTATATCATTTCCTGAATTTTCAATAATAAGTTTATTATTTTTATTATTGACATAGTTAGATATCACACGTTGGTAGTAATTAATTGACTCTAAGATAATGTAAATATAATTTAAATGGTGTTACATATTTATTTGAAAATTTTATTTTTAAGTCTCGTTAACAAACATAGATTATTAAACTCTTGTTGCATGCTAGACTTCCAAAGGTATTATAGTGAATTTTTTATTTTTTCTAAAGTAAGAAATAATTTTTATTTTTGCCAATTAGGTTAATTACGTGATACATATATATAACGTGAAAAATTTTAACTAATGATTTGTCTCTAACAGTTATAACAAATATACTAATGACTATTCTATTATTAGAAATATTATTAAAAGTAATATTTAATATTTTATTTTGAATATCATCTTTCATAAATGTTTTTTTTCATGCATTCATATATGATAATATCTTCATGAGGCTGGAAGATTTTAAAAAATCTTAAAATTTTTTTATTAAGTTTTTATTTTTAGTCTGCATAGTGGATGGTGAGACATTTGAATAATAAATTCTCATGGCTAGTCCAGATATTAGATATCATAGATACTATTTTATTATATTTCTTAAATTTATTAATTTTTAATTAATTTTTTAACTCATTTTATTATGTTTTTCTTACTTATGAATATTAAACTCTTATAATAATCAAATTGAAAGTAGGTCTGTAAAATATTGATTATCCTATGATTCTTTAAAAATTTTATCGAAAGATATATGATCATAATTAATTTCACCATGTCTTCCCTCTCAAAATTATTATGATATACAAGGAAGCACAGACACGTCTTCATACAGTCGTGTTCGCGTGTCCAACACCTGGACAGAACACGGACACAGCACGGATACGTGTTCGATACGCCACATGGCATATCATTGCAACAATCCCTATCCGATACGCCACGTGGCGTATCGGATGGTTGCGTTGGCAGATGACAGCTGTATCCATGCCTATAGTGCCCGACGTCCGACGACGTCGGGTGGCCAACGTCGACGCATGGGCGACGTTGGCCACCGGCAAGGAGCGGGCACGATTTGAGGGTGAGGCAGGGAGCGAATGTGATTTGAGGGAGAGGCAGGAGCGGGCGCGATTTGAAGGGAGTGGAAGGGGCGGCACGAATTGAGGGGAGAGACAGGGGCGGCCCGAATTGAGGGGAGAGACAGGGGCAAGCGTGTTTGAGGGGGAGGCAGGGGCGGGCGTATTTGTGTGGGGATGTGCATAAAATAAAATATTTTTATAAAATAAAATAAAATATTTTTATTTTATAAAATAAATAATATATATTTATTTTATATAATAAAATATTTTTAATTTAATTTAATTTAATTTAATTTAATGAATTTTATAAAATACCAAATATTTATAATTAATAATTTTTATTTTTATTTTTATTTTTTTTATCATGACGTATCTTAACAATATCCGTATCCTAGTTTTTTAGAATTTGTCGTATCTTCATATCCTGTCGTGTCGTATCCTCGTGTCCGTGTTTCTTAGATGATATATGAAGGAGGGTTAATGAAGTTGTATTTAATCTAATTTCAAAGATCTTACTGCTCAATTAGGTTTACTCGATATCTATTTCACCTAATTTTTAGTGTATTGATTGATAAATTTTTTAAGGTGGTTAGTATCACATACAATCCTATGATATATATATATATATATATATATATATATATATATTATAATGATTTTTTATATTTTTAGATTTTTTAATTCTTATTATTTTAAAGTGAGTTTATATTACTGAAGTTTATTTAGTTTTATATTTTTAGATAAATAAGTTTGGGTCAAGGTTATTGGAGAGAATTAAGTTTTGGCCTTAAATACTTCAGTTGGATTATTATTATTATTTATATCTACGTTAAATTTATTATCATTAAATTCATTATTTGTTATTTTTTATTTAAAATTTAAAATTTAAATTATTTAATAACAAAATATAAAAATTATTAAAAATTGTATCATAATCATAATTATGTTAATTTATTTGAATATAAGCTCGTGCCTCATAGTTGTATTCTACTTCTACTATATATATTTTTTAAATTTGTTAGGCTATACCAATTGTCAATATGATTGAACTCAAAAAGGAGAGAAGAGGGTGAAGAGGAAGAGAATAGAAGAGAATATAATAAAATAAAAAAATTTGTATTCTCTATTTATAAAAATGTTGTATATTAAAATAATTTTTTTTTAATTTTTAAATTTTTTATAATTTTCAATGGACAAAAATTTAATAGTTATCAGATGTCTACCTATAGCCTTTAGAAACACATTTGATGGTTGCAAATATTCCAAATATAAAAATGTTCTTTATTTTTAGGTACTCTTTACATGAAAATGTAATGTGCATATAGGCCAAACTAACATTTTTTTTTAAATTTGAGCTGGGACCCATTAGTTCATGCCTAATGACTTGTGACCCATGCCTCTAGACCATACCATTGGGCCAAGCACGTGGGTTATTATTGTCTTGACACAAGACACGGATGGTCATGGCCTAGCATGGCATGAGTCATGCCTCTGGCCGAGACGTCCTTGATCTAGGCATAGTTTTGGATTGTGTTGGGCTAGGTATGACTAATTTGGGGCTTGAGCAATACCTCGTGTCATGCATGAGCTACCTAGCCCACTTGATGCCTATAGACTACCATGAAAATGGAAATTCTAAGAAAATTATAATTTTTTTAATTAATTTATTTTGAATCTATGTAATAGGTAGTGAGACATGTGAATGATGCGTCATTGTGATTAGTCCAGATATTGGATGTCATGGATATAACTAAATTATATTTTTTAAATTTATTAATTATTAATTATTTTTTTAACTTTTAATATTTTATTATGTAATTTTTATGTGTGGACCTAAAAATCTTATGATAATAAGGTTAAAAGTTTGCATAATATCAACATGATTTAACTTGAGATCTAATGCACCATACCTAGAAATCAACATACCTAGAAATCATATGACTATCATAAAATGTTCTAAAAATTTAATCGAAAGAGTCATTATTATAATTTGTTATTATGCAGACACAGGAAATCCACTAGAGAAATCCACTAGGGATTGGTCGAGATTCCAAGATTGAGGCCCTTCTTTTGTCAGTGCAACACAGGAAAGCGTCCTCTTTTTGTTGGTCATATATATTTTTTTGGTATATGAAAGAAATCAATAAAGCTGAACTTGATTCAACTTTAAAGATCTCATAGCTCAATTGAGTTTATTTGAGATCTAATACACTATATATTTTGATGTTTTGATTAATATGTCTATTAAAGTGATCAATGTTATTTGTATGCCTATATGTATATATATTTTTATAACATGTATATTGTGCTGATTTTTTTATTTTGATACCTCTAAAATTTGTATTTTATCTTAAAGTGAATTTATATTACTAAAGTTTGTATAATTTTATATTAAATAGGTAATTGAGTTTGTGTCGAGGTCATTGGAGAGAATCTTGTTTTGGCCTTGGACTTTTTAATTGGATTATTATTATCTATAACTATGTTAAATGCATTATTAGTAAACTCACTATTTATTATTTGTTATTTATATTTTGAATTTTAAATTATTAAATAATAAAATATATAAAATTTAAAAAAATTGTGCATTGTCATTTCAACCACATAAATTTATTTGAGTAGTAGCTTGTGTCTCATTGTTATATTTGACTTTTTACTATATATTCTCTTTTTCTAAACTTGTTAGGTTTGGTTAGCCTCTAGTAAAAATAATTAATAATGAAAAATTAAAATTTTAATTAGATATTTAACTTAAAATAGAAGATGAGAGAAAGAGGAGAGAAAAAAATAGGAGAGGAAAATAAAATTTAAAAAAATTCTATTCTTTATTTATTGTAGTTTTTTATAATAAAATAATTATTTTTAATTTTTTTCATCCTCCTCTAATTCCCCCTTATCAATTTCAGGATAGATGCATACGATATATTTTTATATTGGTCAATAATCTCAGTAGTGATCATGATCAAACATATTTAACTTTGAAGTTCATATGAGATCCAGTGCATTAGTGATGATTTAAACGTATCGTGCCGCCTGTTACTATATCGTGTCGTGCCTAGCTTGGCATAGTTCTGTGGAGGTCAGCCTGACAATGCCCCTCTCGGCACAAATCCGTTAGGTTCGACTTGGTTTGGCCCAATTTGGGTCGGGCCAAAAATCCTAATTTTTAAAAAAATAGGGTTTCGGCGGCATGCCGCAGTGAATCTTTTTCACTTTTGAGGCTCGGTGAGCCTTGCTCATTGGGCTTAGCTTCTAATGCTCGGACAGTTTTTCAGCTCATGTTGAGGTACCGTGCCAATGGGCCACGGTACCATGCTGGGCTAGGCATGGCAAGACACGGTTCGTGCTGTGGACATGCTCAGTACAGGCACATGCAAGGGAAATTCTTGTGCCATGATGGGCTAGGCACGGTCGAACCATGCCGGGTCAGGCCAGCCCGGCCTGGTTGACACCTCTATGCTCATGCTTTGTGTCGTGCTTGGGTCGTCCGGCCCACTTGACACCTCTAGGCCATTTTAAGGATGAGAAATTTAAAGAAATTACATGCTTTCACTCCTAGAGTAATTGTGGTATATAATATGAGTTAGTGAAGCTGAACTTGATTTAATTTTAAAAATTTTACTACTCTGTTGAGTTTGTTTTGGATCTAATATACCATATTTTTTGGTGTTTTGATCGGTATTCCTATCAAGGTGACTACTATCACTTGTACTATTATATATATATATATATATATATATATATTATAATATATATATTATGTTGATTTTTCTTTGATATTTTTAAAATTTTAATTTTTTATTATTTTAAAGTGAGTTCATACTATTGAAATTTTCATAATTTTAAGTTTTTTAGGCAGATGAGTTTGGGTCGAGACTTTTTGAGATAACTTAGTTTTGATCTCGTATCTTTTAGTCGAGCTGTCATTATTATCAATATCAACATCAACATCAAATTCATTAGTATTAAACTTATTATTATGTCTTTTTTTTTATGTTTCAAATTGTAAATTATTTAATAATAAAATGTAAAAAATTAATACAAAAAATTATGTACCATAATTTCAACCGCATAAATTTATTTGAGAAGCAACCCATTCCATGCAGTTGTTTTCTATCACATTTTTTTTTTCCTAAACTTATAAGGCTAGGCCAGCCACCATCAAAAATAATTAATAATGAAAAATTAAAATTCTACTTAGATATTTAACTTAGAATATGAGAGGAGATAGATGATAGAAAGAGAATATGAGATGAGAGAATGAAAATCAAGAAAATGTATTCTCTATGTATAAAAACATTTTATATTAAAATAATATAATTTTATAAATTTTTTAAATTTTTAAATAGTCAAAAATTTGATAGTCATCATATTTATTTTTGTAGCATTTGAAAACAAATCAGATGATTATTGAATTTTTGAATAAAAGATATTATTTTTTATTTTTAGGAGACATGGAAAGTGACATGTTATGTATCTCGCTTTACATGTCAGCATAATAGGCATGCAGGCCAGTTGGACTACCATTTTTTAATAAAAATTTTGGGATTGGACCACATTAGTTCATGAATAGTAACCCCATGACTTGTGCCTAGTGATAAGTCATGGGTCATGTGCTTCTAGATCGTGCCAATGAGCCAAACAGATGGGTCATGCTTAGTTTGGCACAAGGCATGGTTGCTCACGACCCAACATGACATGAGCCATGCCTTGTGTTAGCACGACCCCAATCTAGTCACGGTCTTGGACCATGCAGTATTTGGCCAAGCATGGCCAATATCCCATTTCATGAATGTTGTCATATTATCGCCTTGCATAATTTTTTTTTATTTTTCTTTATGGTATTAGGATTTTCAAATTTTTTTCTAAGATATTATCTCATTTAAGATGATGCTAACTCATGATCGAAGAGATGCATATCCTATACTCTAGGAATTAGTATCATAACCTTCAAGATGGTTTGTTAATGTTTGCATGTGGGTGTTCAATTGGAAAACACATTTAAATGTAAAGATAATCATTATTTAAATGAGACTTATAGTTGGGGAATATATCCAAATATTTGGTATGAACAATCATAATACTTTTTATCTAGTGACTAATATGACCTCAATATATATTTTTATTTTTCTTGTAGCATTTCATAGTTGAAAGATATATCACCTAGACGTAGAGAATATATTTTTTCATGGGGACCTTGAAGAGGAGGTTATATGGAGTAGTTGTTAGAGTTTCAAGTAGTACTATCAGGTACAATTTGTATATTATAGAAGATGTTTAACTTTAAGTAAATGTTGAGAGTTTGATTTGTTAAATTTTTACACATAGTTATCTCATTTGGATTACACAAATATATTATTGATTTTTTATTATTTTTTCAAAGGAGCCATGATGACATAATGGTTTTGTTGATTATCTATGTACTTGTCATTTTGATTATGAAAGAATGAGTTATGATTATCTAATTTAAGAAATATTTTCAGGCATAGTTTCAGATGAATGATTTTGAAAGACTCATATATTTTCTTGGCATATCTTTAACTATAGGTATCACCTTGTTATAGAGACTATATGCATGTAATAATCTTGTAGAGGTTGATTTTTTAAGCTGCATTTCAACATATATTTTTATTGATGCAAGTATTAATCTTATTTTTGATTTGATTATTTTAGTTAATTCAACAACTTATATGAGAATAATGTAAAAAATTAATTATTTGATAATGATTAGATCATATATAACATACATAATTAATTTAATTAATCATTTTTTAGATTTTTTATTATCTGTTTATCTGGACACAACTTTTCATTTATTGAGGTATGTAAAAAAATTTTCAAGATTTAGGTGATCTCTAACTTATTATTTTTCATAATCAAAATGTAATTCACGTAAATAATCATCAAAATAATTTTTTTAGGGCACATTTGGATGTAGAAAAATTTGTAACACACCAGTGTAACCCAAATAGGGGAACTGTTAGTGGTTGCTTCATATTTATCTTCTTCTCAACCTCATAATGAAGAAATATATTCTTTATGTCTAGCTCTCATATCCTTCACTTATAAGATATTATTAAAAAAAAATGAAAAATTATGCAGATGTTATATTGATTATTAGAAAGTAATGTGTTAGTAGTTCATATTAGATATTTGAATAAATTCATTCGTTATAAGTTACTCCTTATGATGAAAAACATTCTCATCTGAATTTATATTCAAATCTCATTAGAATACTTGTAACTAATAATAAATTTTTTCTTAAGTCTCATTAGAATAAAGGGCATGTATCTCTTCCTTTATAATTTGATGTTATCCTAAATAAGATAATATCTTAAATGAAGACTTGAATATTTTAGTATCGTCAAGAGAAGTAATAGAAAAAATAAAAAGAAGAAATAATGTGAGAGAATGATAAATTCTATTAAATTGAGTATTTAGTATAACTCTCTTTCTTGGAGTGTGATTGGAAAGTTAAGATTATGGGAATTAGCTAGAGGTGTCAAATGGCCTAGGCCTGACCAGGGCCCGGCACAGCACGCTATAGTGCCGTGCTCAGGCCCGTGCTTGGCGCACCCTCTGAACCAGTCATGCCGTGCCGGGCTGAGGGATTTTGGCCAGCGTGCCGTGCCAGGCACGACACGGGTGATCACTCATCGAGCGTGGTCATGTCGTCATGATAGAGGGACGACGAGTCGATGCCCGAAGAGTTGATGCTTGGAGAGTCCCAACAGTGCGACAACAGCGCGGCATTGCGGCGCCGAAATCGGGAGGATTTTGGGCTGTGGGCCCGTGTCGGGCTTGACCTTCAACGAACCATGCCGTACCAGTCACAACACTTCAGGCTGGTTGAGCCCAAAAAAAATTGGGCCAGGCCGAGTCGGCCTGGCCCCGACTGGTTTGACACCTCTAGGATTAGCTATTAGATCAGTTGACTTGTGGATCCTTTATCGACTTGTCTCTAGTTTAAACATGTTTGTAGTGTTTTTTTCTTTTAGTATATACTTTAAGTCATGAATAGTTTAACATTTTAGTTATTTGATTTAATATGAGTCTATATCGATGAAGACTCATAGACTTCTGTATCATTTGGGCCTAAAGGAGATTTTCATATTTTGAAAAACCACACTCTTTCCAAAATCAACATGATTTGAAGTTGTTAGTAAATATGATGATTTTATGAGACTAATATCATTGAGTACTAACATATTTAGATGTATTTAATGAGTGATTATTTCTACTAACTGATAGTCCAAGTAGGGCTAGATTTAAGGAAATAAGAGCAATTAATTTATTTGTAACATGTGGATTCAAGTTTGTTAAAATATTGAGTTCTGGTCAAGAAAGATAATATACAGTCATTAAAATTTTATTTGTCTCTGGTAAAAAATATTTATATTATATTTGAGTATTGAATATTTAAGAAAGATATATTTTAAGACTTTAGGTACTAAGTTATCTCTTCTTGATGAAAAATCTATGACAAAACAAATGCATCCAAAATTTTTGGGAAGTAAGTTAATCTTCTTTTCAACAATTCAATTCTGTTGAGGTGTAATGATACAAAAAAATTGTTATATAATTTCATGATCTATATGGTAAATGATAAATCAGTTTGATATATATTCGAATATATTGTAACTTCTTAATTTTTTAATATTTTTATTAAATTAATTTTTTATAATTTTATGAAAATTTGAAAAAATTGAAACAATTCTTATTTATCTCAATAAAGATATATTTAGTTATATTTGGAGCAGTTATTAATTGATCAAATACCTAAATTACTCTTTTATCATGTTTTTATTAGGCTTTCATATATTTGAGTGTAAATGTTGAAATATATATAATACTAATAATATTCTCAAATTAGCCATTAGGTGATAATCAAACTGAGAATGCACAAGTAAAAGATAATATACAATCTCAACCCTAAATAAAATCATTCTAAATATAATTTGATTTTAAAAAATTATGTTAGTAGAAATAATAATAAAGTTAAAATTGAGTTGTTTGAAAAGATAATTTACAGATAGTAAACTAATAATACAATCAAAAATAAACAAGAAATAGAGAAGTAATAAAAATTCAAGTTGGATATTACCATTTCAGTTGATTTTTAAATATTTATCATTCATTATAATAATATGTTCAAAGCAAGAAAAAAATATAATGAACATTATATGATTACTCAGTAATATAAATATTAACTCTTGTGTGGATAAATTAAGAGTCTGGAATTACTGTATTTGTGAAATAATTAGTAATACCTAAAAGAATGGAAGGATCTGTTACTCCCTTCAAAAATAGTTTTGTATACTTATCTCTAGTAAGTGTGAGTATATTGTTGATGAACTCTATAAGGACCATGAATGTCTTTGGCTTTTCTTTCCGAATATTTTGTATAGCTCTCATGGTCTTTCCTCTTGTAGCAGGTATACTGAATTGTGGTTCTTCTCCTTTTATTTTTGTTGCGATAATCTCTCCATACTATATCATAAAATTTTGATTTCTCTATATAAAAAATAAAATTTAACCAAATTAAAGTTTTTTACAAATCATAATTTTTTTTTTTAATAATTATGTCAAAATCTTAAGTAGAGTTTTAATTTAAAACCCCACAGTGTTCCAGTGCGTGCCACCACTATGCGCCTATTGCTTCTCCCCATTCTTGTGTGCCTATTGCCATCAACCTTCTATGTCTTTGCTTCTATCACCATGCGTGTCTCTTCTTCCACCACATTGTGCGTTTCTTCTACCAACGCCACATGCATTCCTTTGCCACCACCATGAGTGTCTGCTTTTGTCATCGCGTGTGTCTGCTGCCACTGTTGTATATGCCTCTTGCCACTGACCTTGTGAACAAACACCGCACACAACTGTTGTCCGCAAACTAAGGATTAAATATCTTGAGGTTGGCTCCGATACAATGTTCAAAAATAATGCTGAAAAATAAATATAATAATATTCTAAATAAAATTTATAAATTAAATATTCTTATATAATGAGCAAAAAGTGATTGAGACAGATGACATGTCGATTGCTTCCATCAAAACTAAAAAAAATAAAAAGAAAATTGCAACAATTGTCTTTACAGGTAAAATATTCCAAATGAACATATCAATGTAATTAAGTCTTATATATTTTTTGCATGTATAGCAAGAAGCAAACATGTTAGCCATACTCAAACACTAATAAATCAACAGAATCACAAAACACCCTGCGACACACCACAAAAATATTGCAGCAGTCACAAGAAACACCACCATGACACAGCTCATCCACAATAATTTTTTACCATTGAAACCGCAGAACTGTGATGATCTATCATCAGAACCACTATGAGAACAATCATGATGTCCATTGGAAATCATTGGCGTAACCCTTCACCAGTACGTGTGCACAGTGCACCACCACCTAAAACACTATATGCCACCCTTAGTTTGCCTCCACAGAGTTATGAAACCATGTCGGAGACTGAACTCTCTAGTGTTTAGGTAGTGGTTGGGGAGAATGAGGAGGAGGGAGAAAGATAGAAAAAAATGAAAAATATGTATTCCATTAAGTCTAAAAATAGAAAATAAAACATATATATTCTATGATTGGGACAGTTCACATATTGAAAACTCTTCTACAGAGTAGATAAAAAATAAATAAAATAATAAAATACACTAAATTTCAATAATATTATTATAAAATATAATATTAAATATTTTATTTTGAAGTTTACATTCTCAATATGGTGGTAAGACATTTATATATGATAACTATCTGACAATCTTCATAATTTTTTTTATTACGTAGTCTTGATCAAAATGGTATATTCTGACATGTGAAAAATTTATTATTTTAGATAATTCATATATTTGTTTTCCTTGACACTACATCACTATAATTCTAAGATCTTGTATTATTAAATATTTATTAAATTTAAAATATTTTATAAATTCATTTCGACTAAGTAATCTTGAAATTTTATGATATACGTGGCAGGGATATTTTTTGCATATAAATACTAGCTTAGGAGTTTTAACAAATTTAAATGGAAGACTCATATTAATATTCAATTTAATTATTAATTCTCTAATAAGTTCATAGTTTACATAAAAAGGATTATTGAATTCGAAGAAAATCTAATTTAAGCAATGCAAAGTTGTATTTATATAGGATCTAATATATTATATTTTTTGATGTATTTTTCAACAACTCTCCAAAGATATCTAGTCTTACTATTAGTTATATAATTATATATATTTTTTATAATGTTTATATTAGATAATTTTCTTTTTAAATTTATTTTTTTATTATATTAAATTGAGTCTAGATTACAAAAGTTTTTTTATTAAATCTAGATCTTTTAGTTGATTGGAAGTACCTACGAGGTAATTCATTTGGGGTTGAGTTTTTAAAATCTAAATATTTAACAATAATAAAATTATTTCTATTAATTTTATTATTATTCAATTTTAGCAGTTAAAAAATTACTAATATTAGACTATTGCTAATCTAATTTTTATATTTTACAAATAAGATGAGAAGGGTATAATCAAAATGTCTTAGTCTATCTAACAAATAAAAAAACTTGAAACTTGACAAATAATATGGCCTACAATCTAGTTACATAGTTATTATGCAACACGATATTTTTTTTTATTGGTTGATATAATATTAAAAAAAGAATAAAATGTTTAAAAGGACATTAGTTAGTTGCATTCTATCTAACGGTTGGATTTTGTCCAATAGTCAAATTGTTGGAATTTGTCCAACTATTGTCTCCCAATGGTCTAATACAACGCCTAGAATAATTAGTGTCAAAATACTATGGGTCGGGCAAAGTTGGACGGGCACAAATGACGTGCCCATCTGATCCGACTTAATTTTGCTTGTGCGGGTTGGCTGTTGGCATGTTGAGTCATGCCATGCTGCTTGCCTGGGCTGCATGTGTGATGTGTGTTACCCCTTTAGGTCCTGTGGGACCCATACCTTTGGGTCGTGCTGACCCACACTATTTTCAAAGGCATGCTAAGCTACCCTACCCATTTACCACCTTTTGAGCCATGTATTGATTTCTTCTTTTATACCATATTTACTAGTATAATTCAATGAATAACTAAAGCCACGTGTTGCCCAATTGCACCTTTTTTAGTATTGCATCTATGATACTACATTCACTAGTGGAACTCAATGAATGATTAAAGGTACGACTGGGTGATGCACAACTTTAGCTATTCACTGAGTTTCTCTAGTGATTATGACATCGGAGAGTGCCTAAACAATGTGCAATTAGGTGGTGCTCAACTTTATTGAGTTCTACTAGTGAATAAACCACACCATTATTTTAATTGGTGATTTAAATGTTTTAAATTATGAAAATCAAATTGATGAGGCTTGGAAAAAACTTTTTGATTTATTCGTTTTATACAAAACAAATTTAAAAATATTTATAATAAGGAAGAACAAATTGTATTTAAAAAAAAAGACTCGAGAATTGAGGACAAGTTGTGCTTTGGTTCATATATTAACCCTAATATTGGTTTTAATTCTCAATATTACCAAACTAAAGAAATATATATGTTTTGATTTTTAATTCTCAATTGAAGACTTATATATTTTTGCCTGGTTGATGCTTCATTATCATAAATTTCTTATGTCAACACAAATAATATAAATGCATTAGTTGATTTGTTTTTTTGTATTTGTTTTTGATTTTTAATTTACCCATTGAAAAATTATATATTACCAAACTACACTACTTTTATGATGACGCCGAGTCAATCCGTTTCAAAGATTTATATGTTGATTACATTTGACTTTGAAAGTGAATGATGGACATGTTTTTTGACTTTCTTTTTTATACTTTTTCTTTTATTATATTTTTTATTATTCATGATATTTATGAAATATATAGATGTATATTTTATTTTAAATTTCATAATTACGCACGCACGCAAGCACGCAAACATGATTTTTTTTAAATTGGTAAGTATTCTTTTGTGATGAAAATGCTCGGGTTGAAGTTGAGCGAGGTTGAAAATTGCTTGGGTTTAAGTTGGGCTGGACGAGCCATGATTTACTTGATGTTAGGTTATATTGAAAATTTATCTGACTTTATTTTGAGTTGGGTATGCCCAACTCGATTAAATTGTTAGGTCAGTGGAATGGAGCGACTACATTTTAAGTTTTCAAAATTTTCTTCTTTGATGTCATATAAAGTATTCAAAAACATTTATAGACTATTCATCTCAATTCATAAATAGAGTAAAAGGTTACCAAGAATACCTTTACACAAAACACTTCTTATACACAATAAAATACATTAAACACAAGTTGAATATGCATCAACCAAGAACATATAAAATACAAAATGTTAACAACTTTAATAAAATGAGTCTTTACATAATTTTCAAACAAGATTAATCTTAACTTTAAGTTTTTTTTTTCCATTATATTTAAATTAGCTGTGCTAAAAAAGATAAATGATGAAGAAAAGTATTATAAAACACAAAATGACATGCTTAATTTTTAAAATTTTATATTTTAAAGATGGATTAATTAAGATTATTTTTTATATTAAACACAATTCGTTTTTTAATATTAATTAAGATTATTATATTATAGTATACAATACATTGTATCATTGGCTATAAAGATGAATTATAAGAGGATGAACTAATTGAGATATAAATTTTGTGAAAGTAGAACTTATGAGAAAAAGTAAGCTATATTCAATAAAAATAATAAGAATATTATTATGTTATTTTTTATTCTTTGTATATGATTATATAAATATTAATGTATCGCATATTATAATAACAATGAAATTAAAAGTATTTGAACAAAAATAATATTGGGAATATGAAAATTACCTTGGTATAATATAATTTGTAGAGGTGTCAAATGAGCTGGATCGGGTCAATATGATTTGAATCTTGATAGTTCAGTTGAGCCATTGTTTCAAGCTAAACACGACATGGATCAAATGCCCATTGGTAGGCTAGGCAATGGTCATTGCCATTGCACTGTGGTGCAACACATTGACTACACTATGATGCAGTGCACCAACTACACTACATCATTGGGTATTGGGCACTATGCAGTGTGCTGCTGATGTTGGTGCTAGTTGTTTCTGCGGTGAAATTGGTTTTTGTTTTTGGGTTTAAAGTATAATTTTAGTTTCTAAAAATAAAATATTAAAATTAAATTGTATTGCATTGTAAATTAAATGAATAAAATTAAGAACTTAAACAAATATATATTTATTTCATTTTTGTGGTTATGATTTAATGATGATATGGCAAATGCTGATATATTAAAAAATAAATAGCAATCATCAACAAATTTAATATGTATGTCAGTTTTCTAATATCTATTATTAGTCCGTATTTATATTATAGTTTGGATTGTTACACATAATTCTGAATCTAGTTGCAGCCTAAATATCATCAATGTTGTATAAGTTATCATTCATTAATAACTCTTTTACTTTATATTGAAATAATATTCATAATTCTTGAAATATTATTCAATCATCCCAGTCCTTTAAGTATGAAAATATTTTAAAGATATTTTATCATAATTTTGATCTTTAATCTGGAATAAGATTTATCATCATTAAAAAAGTAAATTTTGATATTATGTTATCTTTATAGATTATATGTCATCGTAGATAATATGTAGATAAGTGAATTCATATGATTTTTATAAAATTAATTTATCTAAATTTTTAGTATCATCTTGTGATAAGATAAAATAGTAATTAGTATCTAAGTATCAAGATAATATACTATATCAGACCGATCACACTATTTTTTCCTATTCCATTGAATAAAAAATCATCTTTGAATATGACGTACTTGTCTGTACTCAGTCTTTTTAGAACTATCATACATAGTATTGTAATATATGAATATATTATTTAATTGTTCATGAATCTATTTTATTATTTAAAATAAAATTCACGCCTCAGTCTGTATTGGCAATAATAAATTTATCACTTTATAATTTACATAATCAGATATTAATTATTAATATTTAGTACATAATTCTGATATTAGGTCGGTATAATTCTAATAATGTTTGTTTATTTAAAATATTTTATTTTTTAGGTCTACTAACAAACATATAGTGTAATATTTTTGTTATTTATTAAGTATTTAAAGATATTTTAGTGAACTTTTTATTTTTTTTATGTGAGGAAAGTATTTGTTTTTGTTAATATTTATTAGTTAATTATGTGATATATACATGCAACATAAAAAATATTAGTTGAGACATCATTTCTAATAGTTTTGACAAATATATTAATTACGACATCAGTATTTAAAGTATTATTGATTGTAATATTAAAAAAATTATTTTGATTATTGCAATTATTAAAGATTTTTGTCAGATACATGTGTCAGGGTTATCATGAGGATGAAAGATTTCAAGAAATCTCAGAATTTGTTTATTTAATTTTTATTTAGAATCATTATAGTAGGTGATGAGATATGTAGATGAAGTATTATCGTGACTACTTCATATGTCGAGCATCACGAAGACTACTCTGTTATATTTTTTAAGTTTATTAATTATTAATTAATTTTTTAATATAAAATATTGTATTATGTTATTCTTATTAGTTAAGCTAGAAATTTTATGATAATCAAACTGAAAATAAATATGCATAATATAAATTATTTTATAATTTTCTGAAAATCTAATTGAAATAGTCATATTAGTAATTAATTTTATCTTGTCTTTCTTTGCAAATTTATTTTGATAAATAAAAAGAATTAAGAGCATCTCCAACAATACTTTTAAAAATAACTACTTAAAAAATAATATAATATTATATTATCTATTTTAGCTACTCATTTTTTTAAGTTAACTCAAACAATACTATCTATTTTAGCTATCAACTTCAATTAACTATAACTAACTTTAAAAAAATAATTTTAAAACTATTAAATAAAATGTCATATCATCACCATATTCATCAAAATCATTATAAAAATGACATATTTTGAATATTCACATACATGGGGATCGCAAGATCATCGGTAACATATGTGTCTTGAGCTTCAAAATATTCTCTCATTATGATTAGGTCAGTATCGTGCTGTCTATTGTTAGCAGAACTCATTATTGGTGGTGGATTATCGGAGAATGTAAGAGTAGAAGTTGGTGAGTGATCTAGATCCTGACATCTTGGTGGCTAGTGAATTCCCCAAGATGAAGAAGAAAGTGACCCAGAGGTGTATGCAGAAGCAGTAATCTGTTGTTGGTAAGTTAGTGATCTTAGCTTGGATTCTCTAACAAGCCAGGCTTCTGCTTCGAGCCTAGCACTTTCCCACTGAGCCATGTGGCTAATTTTTGCTGCATTTTTTGACTGGCCGTTAGTGGAAAGCCTAGTGTCATTTCTTGGCTTGTGCGTTATTGGATCAATCCTCATCCTTGCTAGTTTTTTTTAAGATGCGTGTTCCAATAGTTCTTTATCTCGTTAGCAGTTGCTCTGTTGCTCGGAGTTTCTGATTCATCAGATGAATCTTAACTTCAATGGCGTGCAAACCATAAACCAGGGCACTGTGCTCGTCTTCTTTATATTCGAGTTCATCCTTCAGTTCGTCGACTTTCTCTCTTAGTTTCTCTCTTAATTGATGGAACTCCTCTTTCTCTTCTTGAATTTCATTTTTCGTCTCTTCGTTCATGTCTACGAGTTCTTCGATTGTGTTATCTTTTCATTCGATTTTTGTTTATAGATCAATAAATATCTCTTTCAGCATTCGTTCCGCTGTTTCTAAATTTGTCTTGCTTGCAAGAATTTTTGATTCTGCTACTTTATGTTCTCTTCATAAAAATCTGAGTTTCACTTCCATGGTAGATTACTTGTTGACTTTCTCGTGTAATTTCTCTCTTAATTGACCGGATTCTTGTTTGTGTTCTTGAATATTATTTTTTGCCTGTTTGATTTCGATTGAAAGAGAATCTTTCGTGTTGATCAGTTCGAGTCTCGTCGATTCCAGATCTCGCATCATTCTTGCCATCTCTTCCTGCAACTTATCAATCATTTTCTCACTGCAACTCAATGCTACTTGATGTTCCAACTCCAATTCATCCTTTTTCGTGATTATGGCAGAGTAATATTTATAAACAAAGATTACCTGAATTTGGGAGGTATTGTTCTAAAAATACGCAAATGGTTATGCGTCTGGCGACGAAGGAAGGATCGCTATATCTAGCGAGTGAATCCAACAAAATTTAAATAGCTATGTGGTTGGCGAGCATGTTGGAGTTGGTTTTTGGGGAAAATCTCGCTAAAATACCTAAAAGGAGGTGTTAAGCAAGTCTCTTGGAGATGCTCTAATAAATTTGAAGTTGATCGAACTTTTAAGAATAATCATCAAGTTATATTTGCATGGAATCAAATATATTATATTTTTTAATGTCTTAATTGACATGTCCCTTTAGGTATTTACAATACTAATACACACACGCACGCACACACACACGCACATACATATATATGTATATATTATAATATATATATTGTACTAATTTTTTTCGATGTTATTAATATTTTTATTTTTTATTATGTTAAAATATGTTCATATTTATTTAAATTTACTTATTTTTAAGTTTTTAGGCATATGAGTGAAGATCATGTGAGAACTTAATTTTTGACATTTTTATTTTCGGTCAAGTTGTCGTTATGATTTATGTCTAGGTCAATTTTTTGTATTATATTTATTATTTATCTTTTTTTAATGTATGTGATTGAATTGGAAGGGAAGAATGTGAGCAATATTTTTTTAATTTTTTACTTATTTTTTAATTTATTTATTGACATAAAAATTATTAAATAAAATCAATTAATTTCAACATAATATGTAACTCAACTTTATATGTGTCACAAATATTTTAGAGGTTTCATTTTGTATTCTCGTACCTGGAAGTCACCAAACTAATAAAGGTGTTTCATCAAATTAAAATTATAAATTTAAATAAAAAAAATATGTACTTAAAAGGAACAATATCAATATCTGATCCATGAGAAATGAACAAAGAAAATAATAGATTAATTATGAAAAATAAAATATTTAATATCATAATTGTTAAATCGAGATTCGAATCAAGAATCGGAATACTTGATTAGTGAAACGAGAATTAAAAATCGAATCCTGAATCAAATTTTTTGTGATTTTTTTCACGTTAATTAATTCTTTTTTTTTTACAGTCAATAATTTATTTTTTGGTATTTTGTTATTTTTTTTATGTTAACTTCGTAATATCAAATGTTGGAGTTATTTTTTTTTCACGTTAATTAATTTTTATAGTTGATATTTTTTTTTGATATTTTAGTTTTTATTTTTATAATTTTTTGAAGATCTTGATCCCTTGATACTTGGTATTAAATTAATTCATATGAATTTTGTTGGGCAATCGCTCTTCCACGGGTAGTAAGATTAAGAAACAGAAAACAACAGAAACACAGAAATAAGCAATACATATATCTCAATCCACAAGCATCCACGACAGAATCAAAATGAGAAATCAACACAGCAAATAACGTGGTTTGCTAGTCGCTCAGTACGACTAGCTACCTCCACCAGAAAATGCTTATGCGTTACAGATTAAAACCAAGAATATAATGTCTTACAGTATGCTGCACGGAACAGTCGCGAAATCGCGCAGAGAGATGAGAAGAGATGATGAACAGTTCAACCGGGTCAAAAACAGCTCCCGAAAAATAAATACAAATCGTTTTATATAAAAATAAATGGGATCTCTGTTATTGTGCTACTGCTGCATTCCCGGGCTTTTGATATTTCCTTTCCTGCACTTACATGAAAATATAAAAACAGATTATTAAGTAAAAACAAATTACATATACATCAGAATTAATTTGCAATTTAGCGATTTAGTTTTCGATTTATTTATTTTTTTAATTCTTTTAAAAAATCAGATCGTTTACCCCCTGAATTATGAAGCATACGATTTCGATAATAGTATTTAATATATTATTTTTAGAATTTTTTTAAATATTTTTTAAATATTTTTTTTGTATTTTTATTTTTTTTAATTTTTAAGACAGATATCCAATAGCCATCGAATGTAATATGATGGTTAAAATAAATTTTAAAGTTTTTTTAATTAAAGCTTATAGTACATTCACATGTGTTTTCCTATCGTTGTCATGTTGGTGACGATGAATGACCGAGAGAGAAAAGCTGCCAATTTCAAAATGGCTACTTTTTTATTGTTAAATTTTCCTTGCCATGGATCGTGCTGGTCACAGTTGGTGTGTCAGGCATGTGAGCTGTGAATGTGATTGGCACAATACGAGGCCCATGCGGCCTATGCCTAGTATAGCATGAGTCATACAAAGGCCAACACGATTATGGTCCAAGCACGACTTAATCATGTCGTGTTTGTGTAGACCGGCTCACTTGACACATCTTGTACAATAATAATAATCAAAGGATAATATGTCATTGATTCAAGATTTATCAGATGTATTCTCTTCCATTCTTGGAGGTAAGAATATCGAGATATTATTTTTTTTTTTAGATTTTACGCCAAGTAGGATTCTTGTGCAATGTACAACTTCATATGATCGTCATGTTCCTACCAAAGATCAATGTGCTTTCGTGTTCTTGAAGTTGCTTGAATGATTTCATATTACTTGCCTTTTTATTTGTCTTCATTTATTCATTGTTTTGTGGTGGAGGCCATGCCATGATACTATGATAAGTAATTTATCCAATGATGATAAATCTCGGGTTTGAGACTAATCAGACATAAGCAGAAACATTGTGCACTGAACATGATATTTTTTTAATCGTTGCTTTGTGGTGAGGTGGAAAAAATTTAAGGCACGTGACATGGACTTACATAAGACTTTGTCAACTCATTACTTCATTGTATTTTAACAAAGATAACCAGATCAATATTCATTTTCCTTGTGACCAAGGAAGCACGGATATTGCTCCATATAGTTGTGTCCACATGTCGGACACAAGGACACGGTACGAACACGGCACGGATACGTGTCCGATACGTCACATGGAAGATTATTGACCAACCATATTCGATACGCAACATGGCTTATCTGACGATTGCTTTGGATGTTGTATCCATGCCGACAATGTCGAGTGGTTGACGTCGCCCACGACGCTGAATGGTCGATTTTGTTGGGTGGCGGGGGCGGGTGCAATTCTGTGGGGAAGCACGAGGCGGCGCGATTCTGTGGGGAGGCAGGGGGGCGCGATTCTATGGGGCTAAGGGGAGGCATGATTCTGTGGGGTGGTGGGGGCGCGATTTTGTAGACTGGGGGGGGGCTGATTTTGATAAAATAAAATATTTTATTTTATAAAATAAAAAAATATACATTTTTTATATTATAAGATAATTATAAATATTATCTTATAAAATAAAAAAATATATTTATTTTATAAAATAAAATATTTTATTTTATTTTATTTTATAAAATATCTAATATTTATAAGGAAAATAATTTTTATTTTTTTTATCATGCCGTATCCTAGCGCATCTGTATCTTAGTTTTTTAAAATATGTCGTGTCCCCATATCCTGTCGTATTATATCCTAGTGTTCATATTCGTGTCGGTGCTTCTTAGCTTGTGACCATCAATTCGCAGAATATTTGTGTATCTTTCAAGAATAAATGAACAAGTAAATTGCAATCTTAACATGGCTCTTGCAGGAACAATAGTCTCCTAGAATTTATGAATCATTTAACAGATTTAAAAAAAAAATCTGAAAATTTTAGTGAATGAAATAATCCCAGCTGTATGCTTTTAAAATGAAAATACAAAATTTCTCACAAACCAGTAGCAAATAATTCTTCAAGATTGTGTTTGTATTGTGTAGATGCTCCATGTGTGGGTCTTTATTCTAACATTCATTTCACACACAAATCCATAGAAGAAAGTGATCGGGAAATAATTCTTTATGATTTTTTTTAAAGTTTGAAACTAAAGGTCTTACTCTGGTATGATGTCAACTGTCTTTATTTAAGGTAGGGGTGTCAAATGGGTACGGGTTAAATGGGTGACGGGTTAAAAATATGTAAACCCATACACGACCCATTTAATAAACGGGTAAAAAATTGAAACACAAATATGATCCGTTTAATAAACGGCTAACACGTATATAACCCATTTAATACGTCTAATTTTAACAGGTTGGGTTTAGCTAGGTCGGGTTAACACGATAAATAACCCATTTGACTCACTTACATGTTTATCACATGTTTGACCCATTTAACACGGTAAACTACTCGTTTAACCATTTACCCATTTATTTAAATGGGTTATAAACGGGTTAGCATATCTCACCCGAATATGACCCATTGTTAAACGGGTTATAAATGGATTGCCATGTCTCACCCGAATACGTCCCGTTTATTAAACATGATAAATGGGTTGACCTGTTTATCACTCAAACCCGTTTAATCAGCGGTTAATCATGTTGGTCAATTGTATCGTGTTGAATTTTAACAGACCTAATTTAATGATGATATGTCTTGGGTTCGATGCTAATCATATATAATCTCTCAAATTTTTTTGTGGACTAGGTTGCTAAAATATTGATCTTTCTTAAACCTCGCAAAAAGCAAATCTTTTGAACTGGGTGTAGCCTTTATTACTTGAATGCATTAGTGTGTTTGTTTTTCTTCTTTTCTTATACTAATAGAGTGATTACAACAATATAATGCTCCTAACAATTATTTATTTATTTATATTATATTAAGGTTCCTGATATCATATTTAAGTGAGAACCTTGTGTGCTATGTATGATTTTAAATATTTTATTAATATTGCGACTTTATACAATAAAAAATACTATCATCTAAGAGTGATAGGTCTTGGATTCGAGACTCATTAAATGCAGCTTCACTAATTTCTTAGAATAAGATTGTCAAGATATTAATCTCTTTTAGATCATTTATTAAGTTAAAGAATAAAGCTCTTTGTTAGGATCCAAAATCCCTAAGTTTTGATTTAAAATTACACAATGGAAGAAAAGATCATTTCTCATTTATTCATTAAGAAAATTGAAAATACTAATAGAATGATTTTTTTTTTGTCATGGGTTGCCAAATGGGTGCGGAATTGTGCAGTTTAATCTAACAAGCACCTTGATTTATTTTCATTTGTTTATCAAATTATTCACTCGTGCTTTGGTTTCTCAGGTGCCACAAGGGCTCAATAAGCATGTGCTCTCATCCCGAAGGGCCCAAGCGAATTGGTAATTTTACTAACCCCCATGGTTCTGCATGACATAGCATTGATTATTAGCAATTTTATCTTTGTTACTAGAATTCTCACTCTGTTACTTTTGCTGATCATGGGCCAAGCCAACTAGAAATTTGATGGTAACTAGTTCTATGGAGTTCATACACTTTTAGCAAGCTCAAGTTGCACTCATTTTTAAAAAATTTAGCTGGAGCCTAACATGTAGCTTTCCTTACAAGTAACTTTGAACGAAATTGCGATTGTATGATATTGTTTATATGTAATAAGATAGTGGGTAAGAAGTTAGGCAGGAGCTTAACTATTGAAATGTGTTGATTAATAATTATTAATTATGATTAAGTGCCAAAGTTGATGATTAGAATAGGCATGCACCCAAATTTTTGATGAACATGATTTAGCATGGGATATCCATGAACTTCAATTATAGGGTTACAAATTTATCAAAATTGACTCTAATTATTTTTCTAGTTTGGTTATTAATGTTGAGAAATTTCTTGACCTCACATAAGATTATTAGTCTAAAATTTAAATTACGAACTCAGACTATCATTTTGAAAAATCAAATTTAAACATAACATAAGTGAAATACACATTATTTAAAATTAGATTTAAGTTTTTTTCTTAGTTCTACCATAATATTAGAATTATAAGCTAATCCTAAACCACATCTCAAACATAGAAGAAGATAATTGAAATAGAAGTTTTTTTATCAACTTGGGATATTCTATTCTCTTCTTCTCGCAATTTTTTTGATTATATGGATTGTTTACACTTGGTCGTTTCTTGTATCTCTTTTTTCAGAGCGTTAATTTTCATTTCTATTTTCCATAAAAATAGGTTGTGCTTATCTAGTTGTGTTGGAGTTATGATGCACAAAATTATGCCCTGTGATTTTTGTTCATGATAAAATTGAGCAAGTATTGAGAATGTGCCTTGATGATGATGATTGAGAAGGATCATCACTAGACATTTCTACTAAACTTAACCATAATCCCTTATCCTCATCAATATATCTTGAAAAATTTTAAAAATAATTAACTATACTGACAGTGTAGGTAATATTTAGTATAATTATTATTAGATAATTTAGTTTTTTTATGATCATCTTATGTCTAGTAGAATGAATGACGGACTAATATTTCTAGATAATTTTACACATGGATCAAGTACTGAGTTAGTAGTTGCATAATCAGGCATACACATGTCAGATAAAATATTCAAAACATATCTTTTCTAAGAAAGATAGATCATACTACTCTTCAAAATTAGTCCTCATGGTCTATAGGTATTTAATAGGTCATGTCAGGCTAGGAAGGCTAAATTTTAGGTCCACGCGTGCCACCAAGTCATGCCTGACTCGACATTTTTAGCATGAAGTATGTTGTGTTGGCTCGACTCTAAAAAAGGGCAGTCTGACATGACCCATTAGCCTGTCGACTACTTTGGTTTTGCCAGGTTGTGCCTGGCTTGGTCGGTCAAGCCAAACCTGACATAACTATGCACTAGGCATGGTTCAAACCCAAGTTAGCTCGAGTCATGTCCAGTCTGGTTTGGTCCATTCTAGCTAGGTTGAAACTGACATGCACGGGCTGGCTTGCTAAGTCGTGTTGTGATCAATAATAGGCTTGCATCTAGAATGATTTTTATGAGTCGATGAACTTGCATAAGAATATTAGAAGAAAATAATAATAATAATTTTGTTGTTTTATAAAGTAATTGATAAAAAATAAATTATGATGAAATTCTTATACATATAAAATATGTGTGAAAAGAAGATGATCAATATTAACATTATCACGTCCATTGACTCGTTAATATTACTATTGATCATGATAATATTAAATATTCTTGATCATTTAAAAAAATTAAAAATAATATTATTATTTATAGATGAGTATTAATCCTCGAGTCTACTACCCAATAATTTAGAATAAGGTGGTGGGTAGAAAGTACAATAAATATAAACATACATAATCCAATTGTGCCTAAAGATGATAGTCAAGAGAACTAGAAAGCATAACATCTTCGGTCATTGTGATTGTAGAAAATCCAACTTGAGTAGGTATTGTAAAATCCAATACCTTTATTGAATATGTAATGATTTCTCATAGAAAAAATAAGCTACTATTGCCTTGCTGCTTCTCGGCGTGCCTATGTCAGGCCTCCCAGCTCTCTCATAACAATTATGATGGGCATGCCATAAGGCTGTGACCAATCATATCAATTCCATTAAATTTAGGTGTAACCATAGCAATCTAAGTCACTTTCTGATAAATTTCAAGAAGGGATTGAAAATCATCTCTTTACCCAAAAGTATGTTCTCATATGCCCTATGGCTTCAAGGTTCAAAAATAAACCCATAACACATGTTGTACATGAGTGTTTTACTGCTCTAGTGTGGTTGTGCTGCTGCCACTGTTGGGTCTTCTACCTATTATGGTTGTTGGTTATTCCAGAAAGTGAAGCATCATCCACACACCACAATTGCGGCACCCCTTCACTAGAGACTTCCCTCTGATACCATGTTCCATGTTAACTTATTGTGCTAGATTTTCAAATGGTAAGGAGAGGAGAGAGGGAGAACACTAAAAATAGAAAAAAAATTCTTAAAAATAAATGCATTAATTTTTAATATAACACGATCATGTATATGATTTGGGTTGGCCCTCAAGTCAGGTCCTTCGGCCTCCCAAATAATAAAAGTAAAATAATACAAAAAAAAAAAAAAATCTAAAACTCAACATATATTAAGTAGAAATGTGATTAAACAAACACAAACAAAATTGAAAATGAGTTACATATTGAGTAGAAAATGTTTGGAGTATTGAGTATAAAATTTCTCAATCATGTGGTTACAGGGTACTTGAATAGCAAATATATGTTGTTTTTATATAACATACAAACATGATTAGAACAACCTATAAGTTGAGTGTTCTCATCAAACAACATAAAAAAAAAGAAAAAATTGAATAAAATTATAATATCTCCCATTAAGTTGGTGCATACAAGTCAATAATATGTGATTTGGAAAAAAGAAAGATAAGCCAAGATTGCTTCAAGCCTTCGTGAAAATATTCGTTAGATATTCTATTATGTGAATACATGTTTTAATAATGGTCTATTCATGAATTTTCTCATTGAGGAAGAAGCAATTCACCTTGATATGCTTTATTTGCTCTTCAAACATTGAATTCGAGGTATTTACCTCGTCGATTGATTGTTACTATAAAGAGTAGTAAAGGGGGCAAGTTCATATTTTATTTTTTTTAAGTAAATATCAAATCTAAAGTATCTCATAAGTAATTGTTATCATTGCATTGTATTTTACATATGTACCGGATCACAAAATAATTGTCTGTCTCTTATTTTTCTAGGTTTGCAAGGTTGTCTCTAAGAAAAATCTAGAATCTTGCCGTAGATCTCCTCTAACTATATGTTAGTAACTAACTCGAATTTAAAAATCTGGCTAACTACAAGTGTTCGTGATTCATAAAATAGATCTAAAATCCTGAAAATGTTTGTATATACCTAAATATGTGAAGAGTTGTATCAATGTGATTATGTTGAGTAGAATTTATAAAATAATTAATTATACTGATTGCATATTCTGTATCCAATTTGTTCATAGCCAGATATTTAATTTTTTTTATGATTTTCCTATAAGTAATAAAGTTAATTAATATATCACATTAGAAGTGAAGTCAAGACCTAGATCAATAGGAATATTTGTTAGATCAAAATCTAAAAGGTTAATCTCTACGAGACTATCAAGTACATATTTTCTATGTGATAAGATAATATTTTTCATAGAATAAGTAACTTATATACCAATAAAATATCATAACTCTCATAATATTTTTCATCTGAAATTATGTAATACACTTGTGTAAATGAAATATTATGATTATTTGTGAAAATCTCGTAAACAATAGTCTCAGTGATTGTTCTAGGCTGTACAATAATTTTTTATAATCTGTAAACTATACCTAATTATACTATTTGAGATCTTGGTGACTGCTCTGTGCTTGCTTCATCCTCAAAGTCACCACGAAGAAATGAATTATTCATGTCTAACTAGTATATCTTCTAATTATTCATGTCATATTTTTTTATATTTTTTATTTTCGTTATTTTTTTTATTTTTTTTTATTTTTTTTTTATTTTTTTTTATTTTTTTTATGATTCTCCTATAAGTATTAGAGATTACAAAGGTCATATTGGTTATTGAAGAGTAAACATCCTGATAGCCCATACTAAATATCTTGGTATGATAATAAATATTTTCATACAAAGATAATAGATGCCATGTTCGAGGCTCGCCATATGTGATCTCTATATTTTTTAGAGATAAAGTTGTCGAGATATTAATCTCTCACAAACCTTATGATAAGTGGGAACCTCTGGAGCGCCTGTCATTTGTTTCAAATTATTTTTGTTGGCCTCAGACTAAGATACATGAATCATAAATTAAGCCAATTCCCAAAATCATTCCAGCAATTTTGGGGTTTTCCCAGATGTTTTCATTATCTGATAGTATTTTCACAAGTATAATGAAAACATGTGATGCGTGAAGGTATAGAAAAATATTACAGGCTTGGAAGGACGCAAAATCTCCACCAAGAACTCCAGAGGAAGCTGTCAAGCTCATTAGTCAGACCCTGAAGGGACACAAAAAAGCTGATGTCGAGGTATAAATTATGATGCCAATCTGGGTGTGTGGCAGATTTTTTTTTTTTTTTTTTTTTTGCCCTTGGCGAGGGAGAGATCTTAGATATAGCTTTATTTTGCAGGGACTATTGGCCTTCTATGGTCTTCCTCTTTCTGGTTCGCAGCCTGAAGGGGCAGTGCTCGAGCTACGCACCTTCCCAGTATGAATTATATCGCACTGAACTTCTACCCCCCCCCCCCCCCTACCCTAAGCGATTATTTCTCTCGATTTTGTTGGCTTTGATTTTGTCAGACTTGCTTGGGTTCAGGTGGATGCAAGATCCGTGTGCGATGGAGACACTGTGTCTGTCTTTGCTAGCACGAGCATCCCAAGAGAGGCATCTCTTGTTCCCAGAGAGATTAAAATGTTGGCCGTTAAGAGATCTAGAGCTCATTCAAAGAAGAAGTATAACGAGGCAGATGAATTCCATCAGAAAATTATTGATTCTGGTTATCGGTTAGTTTCCTCCATTCTCATCCTGCCCTTCATCTTCATTCTTGAATTTCTATCTTTTACCAGACAGGCGCCCTGCATGGCCGCTCGCACTTGTTGGGTAGCTTACATTTATAGGCACCAAAATTCAATGAAAGCAAGTGAGAGACAATAGATTGGTTCATTCTGTGGGTGTCCCAAGACTTCAATATATGGGATGACTATGTTTTGGTCTATCTATAAACTTGTATATAGATATATGACAAACATACATATAGATATATATGACACACACACACACACACACTTATATAGACATATAAACTTATATATATATATATATATGTAAGCTTTTATATATGTGTAGTATATAGGATATATAGGTTGATATATAAATATATATATGTATAAGTTTACATGCATTTTTGATTTTTGAAAGTCACTTTTTATTTTTCGAAAACCATGCTTTTTCAAATTTATAGACGTTTATATCTATATATATATATATATATAGTACAATAATATTCACATTTACTGTATTTTTTTTCAAGTAAATTTGATCTCTTGAAAGAGTAAGAGATATATAATAATCTCTAAATCTAATGCATAAGCAGAGCACATGATGATGACTTATTACATGTCAGATGTTTTTGGGCTATTTGACAAAATCTGGTATTCAATCATTTATTTTATTATTATTTTTTGTTAAAGTCATATTTATGATTATATCCACACACACACACACACACAAACAGAGATAAATTACTTCTTTATGAAGAAGAAGATCTAACATATGATTATATTCACAGACTATATTCATATATTCGATCAGCTTATCCACATGTTTATGAAGATCTTGAGAAAGGCTTGTCAAATTTTTATTTCTTTTAAATTTATTGTTATGATTCCTCTTTAGTTTTACTTTTTTTTTTTAATTTTTTTTTTTTTGATGGCAGCACACATTTTGAGTTCCTTTTATGTAATTTTTTATTGTATTTTTGTGGGTATCTTATTTCTTCGACATTATTTATGATTATATAACAGACACAAAAAAAAACATGAAAATACTACTATTTACATCTAGTCCCTAATTTTAGTTTAAATTTCAATAAATATTCTATTTTTATAATAGCATTAAAATAATTGAGTAAATATATACCAGTGTCAAGGGAACCCAAATTTATATTTCTAATTTTCTTGCATAATAAATATTCTTTTTTTATTTTCTCATTAAATTCATTAACAATTTTTGATCTTATTATCCATTAACCTTCAAGATGAAAATAATTAAATAATATATAATTATATTGATTTTTTTTAATGTTAAATCAAGTTTTTTTTTTTTTTTTTTAAAAACTCTTAATTTATCTTCTACTTTTTTAGGGAAATAGAAAATATTAATTTTTTTGCTTGAGAAATTTCTAAGAAAATACTCCAGATATGACTGGCTGATGTTTATTTTGATGCCGCAGAGTGCTAAATATTCAGAATAAGGAAATTATCGCCCGCAAGTATAAAATTCGCCTGAGGTAAGCACTTTGCCCTGCGGAGGGTGATTCTAATTCCTAAGATTGTGAGCATTTACAAAAGCCTAGAAGTTTTGAATTTGAAGAACATAGGGGAATTGATGCACCGGAGAGCTTGATGCCTTGTGGGAGAGAGGCGAGGGAAGAACTAACTAAGATAGTCCAGGGAGAGTGCCTGAGGATTCTTATCTCTGGGCAGGACCACTATGGCCGCTTTATTGGCGACATATATTGCAAAGGGAAATTCGTACAAGTACTTATTCCAGAGCTTTAAAAAATGTCGCGTTGATTGCTGCTCGTGGATGAAAAAGTGATCATCATTTTATGTTCTCTGCAGGAATCACTGCTCAAGAAGGGGCTTGCCTGGCATTATACGGCATATGATCAACGCGTAGAACTGGCTCGGGTAAATTTTATAATTTTTTTTTTTTTGCTCGATATTAAAAAGACAATTTTGATTTTATTTGTTTATGCATAAATCCAATTATATATGAAAATTACACATGCCAATTAAATGACAATATTTCAAGGATATAATCAATTATGCCCCATAATAAATGTAAAATAAATTAAAAACCCTATTAGGGCACTTTAACATGCACCTATGTAATGTGGTTGAACATGTACACTAATTTACTTTTTTTTTATTTTTTTTAATATTTTATAAGCAAATTCCGTACCATCATATTTAATTTTTTTTTTTAATTCTTTTATTTTTTTTATAGGCAAATTCTCCGTACCATTATAGGCAAATGGAATATGCGTAAAATATAAAGATAATAATAATACAATCAAATAAATTTTTGTTTCATAAATAAATGAAAATTAAAAACATAACATAATTATTTATATTTAGTTGTGCACGATTTTTTACTCAAAAATAAAAAAAACTTTATTTGCTTATGTTTTCATCGCACTAGTGGGAAAAGAAGGCAAGAGTGAAGCGAGTAGGTATATGGGCTTTATCTAATCCGGAGGAACCATGGGAATGGAGAAAGAAGAGGCGAGAGGATCAAAAGAAATTCTCCTACACTTGAACAAAAAAAGAAAGGTGAGATGGTAATGATTAGCTTACATTATTTTTAACTTGAAAAAATAATGTAAACTTGCACTTCGACCCCAAGTTCATGCACTTGGCTAATATTCACTCTACAGAATTATTTAAACAAGATGTGTATTACTTACCTTGTTGCAATAAAAAATGAATCGTGGTCATGGGCTATCATTTTCATCAACAATCACCAACAATGCTGTGATGAACGCATAGTCCACCTCAGGATAAACCTTGACTCGGTACGTTTCTTTGCCCTTGCAGAAGCTTTCTAATGTGAAGTTATGAGTCACCTGTATCAGCATTAAATCACACGATTACAATGTGAAAGTTATGAATTATGAGAGATTATGGTGGAGAAGAAGAAGATGATGATATGTAGTACAAGGCGTGTGAAGATCATCAGATTGCTGATGATGATGATATGTAGTGCAGGCGTGTGAAGATCATCAGATTGCTGAAGAAGAAGATGATGTGTAATACAGGCGTGTGAAGATCATCAGATTGCTGAAGAAGATGATGTTGATATGTAATACAGGCGTGTGAAGATCATCATCAGATTGTTGAAGAAGAAGATGATGATGTGTAATACAGGCGTGTGAAGATCATCAGATTGCTGAAGAAGATGATGATGATGTGTAATACAGGCGTGTGAAGATCATCAGATTGATGATGATGATGATGGCGAATTATGAATTATTAGAGATTGATTGAGATTGGTGGAAACTTGGAAATGTAGTTACCTGGGCAATGAGCCTGTCACCTTGGAAAACTTGAAAAGATAGAGAGCTGTAAGATCCAATCACATGGAAATCTGGAACATTCATCCCGAAGCCATTACCTAGGAAAACATCGAGGAATTTCTTGAGTTGGATAGGACGAGATTGCTTCACGCAGAACAGGATTCCATCTTCTCGCCCTGTTTTCCCTTCGTATGCTCTCCATTTGTGTTGCAGCGTTAGTGCCTTGACAAAAAATAAGCCCACCGGGTATGAAAGAACAGTTGCAATGAATTTTGAAGATAAAAGTTCATTCAATTCAAGTTCAATCCTATCATAGAATTTGAGCTAGGAATCAAGAGGTGATAAAATACATTCAAAGCTAAACCAGAAATCTCAAAACCAGAATCACGAGATGATAACCGCGTTATCTGCTAAATTGGATTACATCACAAAAATCTGAAATCTCAAAACCAGAATCACGAGTTCTAAGCACCTAATTCGAATTCGAAACAGTACCTTTCCACGCATGGTGATGATCGGAAAACCAGCGGGATGGCGCAGGATCCGTTTCGTCGATAGGTTCCAGACACCGCCATCTACTTGGAGGAGAAGATTGCCGGTCTGATCAAACACGTCGAATTGTGCGTTCGAAAATCGTTTGATCTTTTTCTTGACGATCAGTTCCATTGAATACGGCACGCAGTAACCATCACCGATTACACTAACGGGAGCAATTTCCATCCAATTCCCGCCCGAATCTTCACGCCGCATGGCGGATCTATGATCGCTGGTGGTTTTTTTTTTAAAAAAGGGCATGCGGTTGAAAATGGCGATTTGCTTAACCTTGACCACCATATGTCCAAAGCATAGTTGCGCTGCTTCGTCATCCAGACAATTAAATTGACGGCACAAAAATAGCACGTACTCGACCAACAACTGGAACTATTAACTTCCTTACCTGCCAAAAAAAGAACCGATGGCCAGAATCAATTGCCAACTATCTTCAGCTGTAACCAGTTCCCCTGAACTAACAGTCACAGAATAATCAAACTTCTCGATCCGTCTTTTTTCTTTCTTTTCCATGATACACGAAGTGGCAGAAGAGGAGAATCAGAGCTTCCCGCTATGGACGCCGGCGAATCTATAGTGAACGTCAGCGGAGCGTGTTTCGACTACGTTCGGGTCTTTTCCGACGGGATATGGAACGTCAAACCAAACGAGAGTATTCTGCAGCATTCTCTGGTCCGTCTCCATGCTCAATTGGCTCTGATCGTCATCATCACAAATTGCTTTCACTTCGTCTTGAAGCGGTTTCATCTCCCGCGAATCAGCTCAGAGATCCTGGTAACTGTTTGGTTTTGTTTGACAGATGTAAAACGAACGAGGATTACTCAGGAAATTAGCATATATATTAAAAAAATAATTTAATAACAATTAAATTTTCGAAAAAAATATTTCTTATAAGATAACTCAATTTTAGTTTATAGATTTTCGAAAATAATAAACATTAGAAATATAGGTGAATAATCCAATTATATATATATATACACACACACACACACACACTATAAGTTTACTTCATAATTATCGCAATTTTTATAACATTTTTTCTAATTTTATGAAAAAAGATCAACAACATTTTTTTCTATTTTAATAATATGAAATTTTTTGGTAAGTTTTTGTCTGTATTTATAGAGGCGTGTCAGGTCAAATTACATCATGCTAGGTTTCGTTGGCACTTGCATGGCACTGGCATTGGCCAAAGTCCATAGTCAAGATATGCTAGTGGCCAACCAGTGACTAGGCCAATGGAGTGCAACTAGTGCCAACCCCATGACCCATTGGGCATTGGCCATTGGCACTGCTCAGTGTCACTGGTAGGGCAAGGCTGTGGCCATAACGATAGTGACACTGCACTGTAGCACTAGTACTAAACTATGGCTTATGCCATTGTCCAGTGCGGTGGGCACCAAGACTATGCAGTGCAGTGCACAAAGGTGTCGATATTAGGTGCTACAATGGCACTGACTTTTATTTTTAAGTTTAAACTTTAAAGTAAATTTTATTTTTTAAAAATAAAAATCTTACAATTAAATTGTATTGCAATATAAACTAAAATGAATAAAATATATAACTTGATACAAAAAATACATATATTTCACTTTCATGGTATGACATAAATTATAAATTATAAATTTTTGAAAGTCAACAATAACATCAACAACGGCACATGCCACATGTCAGTCTTCTATTGACTAATATCCAAAAATAAGCTCGTATCCATAATATGGTTTGGATCATTATGTCTAATTCTGAAGCTAGTTATAATGGCAACCTCAATATTTTTGATGTTATGTGAGTTATCATCCACCAAAAATTATTTTACTTTATCCTAAATATCCATCCTTGAAGCAAGAAAGTCCTATGATATATAATCATACTCTAGATCTCATATCTAAAATAATATTCATAATTACAAAATAATATATACTCTGATACTATGTTAGATATCGCATGAGTCAATAAATCACGTATCATCTTAGATAGCATAATATATATAGATTAGTATGATTTATACCAACTCAATATATCTAAATTTTTATTATCATAATGTGATAAGATAAAGTAGTTGTCGATATCTAGGTATCGAGATAGCTCACTCCCCTTTGATGGACAACCATGTTATTTATTCCTAGTTAACTAAATGAAAAAGTTATCATGTTCGAATATGTTAGCTATTTTCATACTCAAAACCTCACTACAACAATCATACATAGTGAAGTAATACATAAATATGTTATCTAATATTTTGTGAATCTGACATATTGATTCTTCTACTTGGTTCATACAAATGAATATGTATTTTAGTATGTTTTCTACTATTTTTACCTTAATTCTAGGATTCATATAGGAAACTAAGTAATAAATTGATGAAATAGAGAATCAGTATTTAAAATACTTGGTTTTCATCTTACTAACTATAATACTAAAATTAGGGCATCATCTATACTTGCTAAACATACTATTCATATCGTGTATACATGCAAGTGTAATACAAGCAGTGTGAGTGTACACAGACGAATACATGTTTGTCGTATCATAAATAAATTATATTTATTTCAAAAATAAAATTATTCTCTCAATTTGAATCATTGATAACAAGTTCATCACTTTTACTATTGATGTGGTTGAATATCATGTATTAACAGCCAATATATTACTCTAATATCAGATAAGTATAATTCAAATATTATCTAATATCTAGTTGGAATTTTTTCTTTTTTAGACTTGCTAGCAAACATAAAGAGTGAAACTATTATTAACTGCAATGTATTTTAAGATATTTTAGTAAATTTTTTATATTTTTTAATACAGATGAAATAACTTTAATTTTTGATTGTATTGTTAATTATATAACACGTATATCTAACATGAAAAATACTAGCAAATTAGCTATCTCTAATGGTTCTGACAACATGTTAATTGTAATGTTGTATTTAAAGCATTATCGAATATAATACTAATAATTTTATTTTAAATGTTATATTCTCTAAAGATTTTTGTCAGACACTCATATATAGTAGGGTCATCATGATGTTGGAGGATTTGGGGAAATCATAATTTTTTTTTAGTTTCCACTTAGAATTGACATAGTAAGGTGCGTTATGCGAATGAATTATCATTGTGACTAATCCAAATGTCGGATACCATAGAGACCACTATATTGTATTTCCTAAGTTCGTTAATTACTAATTATTTTTTTAATTTAAAATAGTTTTACTACTTGACCTAAAAATTATATGATAACCAAGCTGGAAGTAGATTTGTATAATATGAACAACTCTATGATCATCCAAAAATCTAATCAAAATACTCATACTAGTAACCAATTTTAGCACGTCTTCTCTCTCAATCTTAGGGTAGTAAATGAATGGGGTCTATGAATTTGGAATTAATCCAATTTTAAAGACTCTGCCACTAAGTTTAATTTGTCTACGATTTAATGCATCATATTTTTGTGCATTAATCAATATATCTATTAAGGTGACCAGTGCTACCAATACTCATATATATATATATTGTCGAATCTTCTTCGACACTCCTAATATTTTTATTTTTAATTTATGTTAAAGTATATTTAGACTATTGATATTCATCTATTTTTAGGATTTTTAAGCAAATAGGTGGAGATCGTGAGAGAACATAATTTTGGCCTCACCCCAAATGGTTGAGTTGTCATTATTTTCTATGTCTAAGTCTAATTCAATTTTATTATATTCATTGCTTATTATTTTTTAACGTATGAGACTAGACTACTAGAAGTAGTAGAAAAAGAGTATTTTATTATATTTTTTAATTTTTTTTAATATTTATTAATCTAAATTTTATTAAATAAAATAAATTAATTTCAATACAATCATAATGTATATATTAACTTTATGTGTTCAACAGACACTTTGGATACTTTGTCTCATATTTTTATGCCTAAAAGTCATAACTTGTCACCAAACGAAGGTTGATACTCTGAAAATAGAGGTGTCAAACGGGCCGGGCCAGCATGGCATGACCCGGTTTATCACGGCACGATCGTGCTACCGTGCCGGGCTGGGCACGGCATGGTTCCGGTACCGTGCCCTGGCTATACAGGCCAGGGCAGAGGCAGACCCGAGCGGCCGAGCCCGAGACTGAGAGAGAGGGAGGCAGGCCACACCGCACGGCCAGGCAGAATATTTTTTTTTTAAAAAAAAATTTATATATTGTAAATTGTATTGCTTAAGTGTAGAGTATTAAATATAAATATTTTAAAAATGTTAAAAATATAAATTAAATAAAAAAACAAATTTTAGAAATTCATTTTTTTATCAAATTCAAATTAGTTTAGCTTTTATTATATTTATTAATTATATATTAAAGTTATTAATTTTTAAAATAAAATTTAAATCATAAAAAAAATAAATCAATATATTATGTTAGTAAAAATAAAAATTAAAAAAAAATTAAACAACACAAATGAAAAATTACCAATCATCCATTTGAAACCGTTGGTCCGAACCGAAAAAAACAAGTATATGTTTCAACACAACGTACAAACAAAGCGTACAAATACAAACAATAAAAAAAACATCGAAAAAAAAAACAGCAGATCATCATCAATCGTCAATCGGCATATCATGAGAATCATCAGCCGCAACATCAAGATCAGTATCATATGGATCATCATCATCGGCAATCAACTCCTCCGCCATCGTAGTGGATGTGGATGCGACTGCAGTGTCTGTCCCAGTCATAGCTCCAGCACGATCATGGATGCTAAACCTCGATTCCTCCCAATCCTTCAAACATGCCAAGGCCTCAACCATATCTGGACGTAATCTCGATCTCCTATCCGAAAACACGTTCACTGCAACAGAAAAAGCAGACTCCGATGCTACGCTCGATACCGGATGAGTCAGTAGATCCCGTGCCATCCTAGATAGCACGGGATAAGTGGACTCATATGATTTCCACCACTGTAATAAATCAAGATTCTTATTATCAGAATGTGATAGGATTGAGCAGTAATCGGTATCTAAGTACCGAGACAGCTCGCTCCTATGTGATGGTCCACCCCTACGTTTCTCCCTCGCTAGGTTAATGGAATAATCGTCATCTCTGAACAAGGTATCAATGTCCGTAATCACAGTCTCACCACCACCACCACCACCATACCTAGTATCGTAGTATGTGAACAGGTCTGTCAACTTCTCGTAAATGAACCCTTCAGGTGGCACTTCCAGGTTCATGCACGAGGAAATGAAAGCCAAGGTATTTTCTACCCCTTCCACCTTAGCCCTAGGGTCCATGCATGCAGCGAGGCAATAAAGAGATGGAACGGTAGACCAGTACTTCAAGTACTTGGTCTCCATCTCTGCAACCATATGGCTAAGCGTCGGGTCAGCTCGATACTTCCTAAACATGCTACTAATATTGCATATGCACCGGAGTGCAATGCAAGTGGTGGGCGTATAAAACGACGAACACATGTTCGTCGTGTCATAAAATATCTTCAGGAATTTCATTTATGAAATTCCTGAAGCCCAGTCAGTGTCGTCAATAATAAGTTCGTCAATCTTACTATTGACGTAGTTGGATATCACGTGTTCGTATCCAACACATGATTCCAACATCAGGTACGTGTAATTCCAATGATGTCTCACATCCGATTGAAATTTCTTCTTCTTAAGATTCGCAGACAAACAGAGAGTACCAAACTCTTGTTGTATGCGAGGAGTGTGAATATACTTTAGTGTATTGCGTATATTATCCAACGCGGGAGAACACACCTTCATACCCGCTTGAACAATCAAGGAAATCACGTGACACATGCATCTGACATGAAAGATCACTCCTAATGGTGCATCTCTAATATTCCTAACAAACATATTGATCGCTACTTCATTATTAGAAGCGTTATCGAATGTGATACTAAAAATTATATTTTGAATTTTATATTCCCTAGAGATTTTCATCATACACTCAAAAATGGCCGGGTCATCATGAGGATGAAGAATCTCAGTGAATCCTAAAATTTTTTTATTGATTGTCCAGTTAGAATCTACATAGTGACTTGTGAGACATGCATAAGATGAATCATCGTGACTTGTTAATATATCGGACGTCACGGACACCACTCCACTATATGCCATAAATTCCTTAATAATTTTTTGTTTTTCTAACTTATATATCTTTAGTATATCATTCCTAGATGTGGACCTAGAAATCCTACAATAGGAAGGCTAAAAATAAGTCTGCATGATGCGCACTACTCTCGGATCTTCCGAAATTCTGATCAGAAGACCCATCAATGTGATGAGTCTGGCCATGTCGTCCCTACCCAACTCGTTGGAGTATATGAAGGGAGTAAACTTTGAGACTGAACTCGATCCAGTCTCAAAAAATGTAGTGCCAAGTTGGGTTTGCCTAGGATCTAAGGGTCCATGTTTTTTGATGCATAATTCGGCATGCCTATTAAGGTGCCCAGTCCCAAATGAACTCTTGCATGTTAATAGTCTCATACAATATTTGCACTATGCCATTTCTTGTTCCTCACCCCTAACATTTTTTTGTGTTATGATTTTAAAATGAGTCCAAACTACAGAAGTCCTCCTAGTTTTTTGTTTTTTAGAACTTTGGGTTGAGACGACTGGAGAAACCAAAGTTTCAGCAGCCTCAGACCTCTGTGTAACACTAACATTTTCTTTTTTCAAATTTAAATACGTGTCAGGTGTATTTGTCATTTTTTATGTTTTTTATTTTTTCCTAATTTTTTCTAGAGAGAGAAACTTTAGAGAGAGAAAGTGAAAAAAAAAACATAAAATAAATTACCTGGTAAAAGCAATGAGGTCAGTCATGTGCAAGGTGCACCACAACAAGCTCTGATGTTCAAAACTCAAGTCGAGTTTCACGAAAATCCAAGCCGAAAGCAAAATCACGAGGCCCGAGAGAGAGATGCACGGTTAATGTGAGAGAGAGAAAGTTTTGAGAGGATATATGTTTTTGAAAAACATAAATGTTATAGGGAGGGGGGTAGAATATATAGATTAAAGATATTAATTTTTTATAAAAAAAGATATTTTTTTTATATTTTTTTAAATTTTTAATATATATTTAGGGGGCAGAATCACGAGGACCGTTGGATTCTGCCCCCTATCCGTTGGAGGCGAATGCAACGGCTGAAAATCAATAACATTTGAAATTTTTTTTTTCCCGTTCGGATTGGGTCGGGAGTCAGGACCGCGGGTCGGGAGTCAGGACCGCGGGTCGGGTCCAATTAGACCCGACCCGCGGGTTTTTTTCGGGAGGGGCCGGGTCACGCCCACGCGTGCCGGCGTGAAACCTAACCGGCACGGGAAGAACCCGTGCCGACGTGCCGGGCCAGGCACGGCAAGGCACGGCTCATGCCTGACCCGGGCACGGCACGGCTCGTGCCTGACCTGAGCACGGCACGTGCCTGACCCGGGCACGGCACGGGCCCGGGCACGGTTTAAAAACGTGTCGTGCCTCGTGCCGGGACGGGCCGGCCCGGCACAGTTGACACATCTATCTGAAGATTAAAATTACAATGTTTATGTCAATATAAGAGCAATGAGATGAGAGAAAATAAGATGAAATTACATATTAATTATGAAAAATAAAATATATCAATATGCGGTTTATAGAAATTTTTATTAAAAAAAATATATATTAAAATTTTTTTAATATTTTTAGGGCATAATTCCTACAACCACCAAATTCTACAAATGAATATAAAAAAATTATTTTATAAATTAAAGTTGATAGGATATCAATATGTGTTGTTCTATCATTATCAAATTGGCATACCCGAATGAGTGAGAATAAAAGCAACCATTTTATAAAATAATTATTTTTTTTTTAAAAAATGGTCGTGCCAACTACCATATACTATGTAAGGCACGCCACGAGGCCTATGCATGGTTTGTTTATTCATCTCTAATTATTCTGAATCAAGTTGGGCATGACATTGTTGAATCTAGTCGGCTTTAAAAGATTGAATGAGCAAAGCCTGACACGAGTGAATCTGGTCATGCTCATGCCATGCTCAAGCCAACCAATCCACTGGACACCTTTAATATAGTATTGTCTCTAAATTAAAGTAATTAGAGTAACTACAAATTCCATTATTTGTTTAAATGAAATAGTAATTTAAATCATATTTACTCAACATCAACATTGCTTATATATAAATTAATTTTATGTAACTCAATTTTACATTTAAATTATAAAAATAAACAAGAGATTATAAATTAATTAATTTCAAACAAATGATTATTTCCATGGCTAGGTGACCCCAAAACAAATAAAAAAGTAACCAATTAGATTAAAATCCAATTTTGATTTATTATCTGTATCATTAATATTAGGGACGATTATGTATGATGTCCCAAAATGAAAATAATTATATTTTATTACTTTTGTTTGTTTGTTAGTTATGCATAAAAATAAACAATACTTACATTCTGCCTCTACACAATATCATAACATCACTTAAAAAAACTCCATATTATGTCTCTTAAAAAGAAAATTGTGGATCAAATCAAGTCGAGATCTTGCACATTATACACACACACACACACACACTATATATATACATATATATACATTATGTATATATATAATATTGATAATGTTTATATACATTACATAGACACACACACAAAACACATGCACATACTATATATATATATATATATATATATATATATATATATATATATATATATATATATATATTGTATTTACACACACACAGACACACACGTGTGGGTAACCTGCATGATATGATCCAATTTGTTGGCCTGGGTGACAAAATGTGCTTAGGCTGTGCATTCGAGTTGGGCAAAAATATGACTTGTTTTGACGCGTGAGAAAATTTGAAGAATATGTATGTGGATTGGGATGGGTTGAATACCCAACATGAATTTGGCAAGTGAGGTTCACAAGTTGAATTTTTTATTCTTCAATGACCATGGGTTGGTTTTGGCATATGAGGTTTAAATCAAGTAACACACACACACATACTTGTTTCAATCACATGTCAAAGTATGGTTTACTTTGGATCAATTCTATAGAGGTCTACGATCAGTTGGTGGTTCAGCATGGCACTCTTACACAACCAGTGCTTTTCTTATAGGTAGGGAAGTTTGAGCTTTTACTAGACTGAATTCATCACTTTTGATAAGGATGCTAGGTAGAGTACTTATGCCTGAGCACCTAGTAGGGAGAATAATTATTCCTAAAATTGCCGCTTCTATGGTAGCTTGTTACTATGCTCTACAAAAAAAAAAAAAAGAGCAAGAAGCCATTCATGAGATAACTACATAAAGTCTACAACTTTTAACTTAAACTTGATTGGTATGTTTGCTTATTTTATATCATATCAAAGAAATATTCTAGTTCCTTGCGAGGAAATTGACAATAGTCAAAATTTAGACTAACAAAGTAGTATAATGGGATTGATAATGAGCAGGCAAAAGCCCCCACCCCATACCTCTTGGTTTGTGAGCTAAATTCAACTCTTTTTTATTTTCTTGGCACGACACCATACATGATAGGGAAAAGACCAAGCATAAATCTTGATGATTAAATATATATTATATCAAAGTATATCATATATAGATATATTCAATAAATAATATAAGGATTTAATGAGTATGTAATTAATGAGTATGTACTTAAAATGGATTTCATACCTAGTGCACACAAATGATACTTTTGTGCTTGGTCTTAGAAAGATTTTGTTTTTTCCCCTACCTTTCCTCCCTCAATCTAAACTCATACTATTCCTTGGTCCATATATATGACTTAGGGCCCTGGGTAGAGCATGTAAGACCCCCATCCTAACCACTTCATAAGTGATCTAGCAAGCATCTTGAAAAAATATATTTGGCAACCTAGGTGATCGAACTCATATCCACTGAGTTAGAGCCTCCATCCTTTTTTCTAATGAAACTATCATGCGGTTAGTGTGTGAGAGATTAATATATTGACAGTCATACTACCGAAAATTAGAGAACTACATCTAATGAGCCTCAACTCAAAACTCATCATCCTTATTCGAAGATATTTTTCATTACAAAGAGACATGTCTTCTAATATATAGATGCAACATAAGAAATTTTGTTTAACACTCAGATTATTGACATTTTATGATTATTTTTTATTATTTTCATGATGTGACTATATTGAATATAGGCCTTGATTACAAGAATTTTACTGAATTATAATTTTTATAAAATTGGATGAAAAATAGTAAATTTGGATAAAAATTAGATATAAATAATAGGCTTGGTGGCAAGTTGAAATGGAAAGCAAAACATTAAGGGAAAATCATGACATTTCTAATGTCATGATATATTTACACTAGCACATACCTATTGAAAAGTCATTATAGCCTCTCTTGGCTATGACTTTATAAACAAGTTTCATCAATTAGTGTATATCTTGACTCCACCACTTAATTATCATAATTTTTTACTATGTAATATATTCTTCATGGTCACGACATTATCTTAGTCACAATCACTTTAGTTCTAAAAAAAATTCGGTAGTGACATTATTATTAGGTCATGGAAACTAAGTGTCAACTAAGTACTAAAAGTCACAATATTTTCTAGTATTGACATATTTATTACAGAGGCAATAATCACCCAATACTAAATATTTCTTAGTCATGGTATATTGTTGCATAATGACTTTGTTCCGGAGAGGAAGTAATCAAGTCATTGCTTTCTTGCCGCCTTGACCATGTGCTCTAGAGAGAAATTACATTGATAATGATATTCTTGTCGCAGTGACTATATACTTTAGAGAGGAATTACCTTGCTCACAACATTCCCCATCTTTCATTACTCTGTGCTACACAAAGGCTTGAAAGAGCACTCATGGCCACGACCTCAACCTAAAGTCGTGACTCTCAACTTGATGATCAGCACGAAGAATTGATGTACCCCAATAATATAAAGGTGAAACTTAGAGATTTTCAAGGAGGTTGAGGGATTCAAAAATCAAGGCCAAGAACATACACACCAATGAGAGTGCGAAATCTAACCCCCAATTATGGATACATTGAATTAAAATGCAAACAAGGATATATTATTATTTGATTTGAGACCTATATCCTCAAGCCAACTATTATTAGGAATCTTTGATTCGATGAGATTATGCTCTAACTCACTAATGTGAAATCTTTACTAATACCAAGCCAATTAGAGATCCAAGATTTTATGTGTGTGTGTGTTTATATAATTATTATGATTTATTATGCTTAATTACGAAATTATTATATTTGAATATGGATAGATATTGATGTTAATTAGAATAGAGATCGATGATTACACAACAAATAAATTTATATGTGTTGGTTTTGACAAATGGTACTTATAAGTCATGAGATACACTCACACGATTAAATACAAATGAAGTGACAACTTTTTTATTATTACCTAATGAGAGGAACTTATATGTAAAAATCATAAATCAAAATATGGATTTGAATTATGACATAGTGCATACTTGATGTACTTTCTGTTCGTTCTATTATGAATAACTCTCATGAAGATACTCATTTTCTATTTGAAAAACTAGCTAATAATAACTACTTAACTTGTAATAGAAAAGTAAATGAAAGGAACCAAGCTGAAATATTAGAGTTGGATATACTAAGATTAATGGAGGTGAAGCTTGATATTTTTTCCAACAAATTTTGAGCCCAACATGACAAAAAATAATTTTTTAAGTAGAGAAAGGCAACATTCTAGAGGATACAAGATATGTGTTTGTATAATTATTATGATTTATTATGCTTAATTATGAAATTATTATATTTGAATATTGATAGATATTGATGTTAATTAGAATAGAGATCGATGATTACACAACAAATAAATTTATATGAGTTGGTTATGACAAATGGTACTTATAAGTCATGAGATACACTCACAAGATTAAATACAAATGAAGTGACAACTTTTTTTTTTCTTACCTAATGAGAGGAACTTATATGTAAAAATCATAAATCAAAATATGGATTTGAATTATGACATAGTGCATACTTGATGTAATTTCTATTGGTTCTATTATGAATAACTCTCATGAAGAGATTCATTTTCTATTTGAAAAACTAGCTAATAATAACTACTAAACTTGTATTAGAAGAGTAAATGAAAGGAACCAAGCTGAAATATTAGAGTTGGATAGACTAGCACTAATGGAGGTGAAGCTTGATATTTTTTCCAACAAATTTTGAGCCCAACATGACAAAAAATAATTTTTTAAGTAGAGAAAGGCAACATTCTAGAGTATAGAAGATATGTGTTCAGAAAAAATAATAATGCTCATACATATTATCATTCTAACATGAGAAACCATGACATTTTATCATATGGAAGGTATGAAAATATCTAGTAGAATATGGAATAATATCAAAAGAACATTGGAAAAAACTCAATAAGATATCAAAAGTAAGGAACCTTGAGTTACAACTAAATAATCGGAAGGGACCAAAAAAGTCAACATTTGAAGAGATATTATTATGTTAATCATATAGACAAAGAGAAGAAATGATATGCAAGAAAATAAAATGGAACGGATAGAAATAAGGCTAGATTTCATGGATGTCATAATAAATAATATTGAGAATTAAATTAGGCAACTATCATTAATGATAAAGATGAAGAGCATAAATAAATTACTAAGTAATATCGAGGTGAATCCAAATAGATCATGTCCATAATACTTAGAAGCAATATATAATTTGTATCACCCATAAAGAAGCAATAAAGAAGGGTAGAAAACAAAAGAAAAATCCAAATGAAAGGCTGATACAGAAAATAAAGTTGTGAGTAACAATGTCATGACATTCAAATTTGTACCACCCAACATATGACATCCAATGACACGACATTTTCCAAAGGGTAAGCTAATGTAGAAAATGAAGCTGTGACTAATAGAGTTGTGATATCCAAAGTCACACCATCCAATACCATGACATCCAATGATGCAATTTTTTTTGAAGTCATGAAATTGCCAAATCACACTACTCAAATTATGCCCCCAGTTGTCACACATGAATATGTTGAATTTGAGGAGATGTAGAATATAGATAAATCAAAACAACAAATGACATGTCAAACAATGATTATGTAAATAGTAAACAAACTCTCTAACTTTATCTTCTATTTCCATAGAAATTTAGTTTAAAAAGTTGGGTAAATAATTCAATCAATTCCTCAATATCTTCAAGAAGTTGAAAGCCAATATACTATTCACAAAAATATTATAACATATGTTTTATTACATAAATTGTGTATGATATCATGATTAGGAAGAAGAAAATTGAAACATATGGAATAGTGAATATTATTGAGAAGTACATCATGATTATTCAATGTAAACTCTTGAGAAAGCTTTAAGATCTTAAAAAGTTTTATATTTTCATATATTTTTGGGGAGCACACTTTTCAGAAGGTCATATGTGACTTAGGATTAAGTATCAACTTGATATCATTGTTCATAGTATAGAAATTGAATCTTGTAGAAATAACTCTAACTTCTCTCTTGTAACATATAATAGACTGATCAATTAAAATTTACGAGGTGAATTATTATTGAATTAGTCAAGGTTAAAAGTTTATTTTTCTATTAATTTTGTGGTGTTGGAAATGGAACAAGACTCGTATGCTCCATTGATATTAGGATAACCATTCTTGGTGACTAGATATGCATTAATTGATGTAAAGAAGAAGGAATTTATACTTTATGTGAGCGATGAGAAAGTAAAGTTTAACCTATATAAAATTTAACAAATTCTTGATGATGATAAGGTAAACTACCGGAGAAAAAGATGAATAATAAACTATTTTCAATGATGATCATAAGCAAAAAGAGGCTGAAATTAATATGTAGAAGAAATTCATGACTTTTAAAAAAGTCACTTCACAAGTGGGATCACAAAAGGAAAAAACCGTGACAATAGAAAAATCATGACTTTAATAAAACAAAAGTTTCAAGAGAAAGCCATTACATATTCCATAGCCATGATATATTTATTCCAGAGAGAAAACGAAAAGATCCTGATATCATTTAAAATCAAATCACTAGATGAAAAAATCATGACTAATCACAAAGGCATGATAATTATATAAGAAAATGTTCTTGAATATGCCATGAATTTTGTTAAAGTCACGACCATGGAAGAAGAACCTCTTGAAATATAGATGACTACCAATACACTAATGTTGAAAGAATTATCAAGCCATATCCATTATGCTTTCTTGGAAAAAAAAATAAGATAAAACTAATTATCATTTCACTAGCAGTGACTAAAGAGAAGGGGAAGACTATAATAAAAATGTGAAACAATATATCAAGACTATAGTATGGTCACTTAAAGATATGAAAGAAATTAGATCCTCAATATGCATATACAAAATACTTGTGAAAGATGATATATGGTCAACAATTGAATATCAAAAGAGGTTAAATCCAAGATGTTGTAAAAAGAGAGATTATGAAATAACTCAAGGCAAAAATTATTTGTCATAACAAAATATCCATGAGTTAGTTCAATTCATGTAGTTCCAAAGAAGGGAGAATCGATGGTAATAAAAACGTTGATTGATAAAAAGATCTCCATACACGTAACTATTGGATGACATATGTGCGTAGATTATCAGAAATTGAAAAAAGAAATAAAAAATGATCGCTACCCTCTTTCTTTCATAGACCAAATTCTTGACAAGATCTTGGGATATTTCTTTTATTATATTATAGATCGATACTCAGGATGCAATCAAATTTGGATCGATCCAGCAGATTAAGAAAACTACATTTGCTTATCCATAAGGGACTTTTGCATTTCATATAATGTTATTTGGTCTATAGAATGATCTCACTACATCTAGGAATGTATGAATATCATCTTTGCCAATCTCAATGAATAGATTAAGGAAATATTTATGAATAATTTTATTATTTACGAAGATTCTTTTAAATGATGTTTACAAAACTTGGAAGTGGTATTAAAATAATATTAAAAGAAGAATTTTGTTCTTACCTAGGAAAAAAATTATTTCATGGTGAAAGAGAGAATTATGCTAGGAAATTTAGTCTCCATTGGAAGATAGGAGGTGGACAACATGAAAGTTTCAATAATTAAAACTCTCCCTCACTCTACATCTATCAAGGGGGTGCATAGTTTCCTAGGACATGTTGAATTCTATTTAAAATTTATCAACTTCTCAAAATATGATGAAACTATTGTACACATTATTAGAAAAAGAATTGATCTTCAACTTTGGTGAAAAATATATGGAAGCTTTTGAAGGGTTAAAGAGAACATTGATAGAAAGCCCAATTTAAATAATACCACAATGAGGGAGCTATTTATAATTATGTATAATATAAGTACATATGTGCTTGGAGTTGTACTAGGATAAAAGTGATATAAGATTTTATAGCTATTTCATATGCAAGTCAAACTCTGAATGAAGCTCATGTTAATTATACAACCAATAAGGAGATATTGTTTAAGGTGTTTGCTTGTTATATTTTTTAATCATACATCCTTGGGATACATCTAGTGATTTACATGGATCATGCAACCATGTGGTATATAATGGCAAACAAAGAAGCTAAACTGAGACTAACAATATAAATTCTTTTGCTCCAATAAATTGATATAGAGATAAGACATAAGAAAGGAAGAAACAATGTGATAGATGACTATTTGTCTTGCTTAGAATCAGATGAGAATTGTGGAAGTGAAGCTAAAAGTTTGGTAAACCTATTAGAGGAGCAACTATTGATGTTGAAACTCAATTCCCTAATTCATGAATTTTATCAATTATTTGGCATGTGATGTCCTTCCTCTTTCTCTCATATTCTACCCAAAAAAAAAAAATCTTTATGCTTGACATAAGAAATCACCTATATGATGATGACCCCATTCTATTTAGAAAATGTGCAGATCATACATAATGGAGATTTATACCTGAAGATGAACAAGCATATGTTATCCTCAAATGACACTCTTCTCCTTATAGAGGATATTTTAAAGGTTACAAAATTGCCCAAAAATTATTACAATTTGAATTTTTTTTAGTCATCATTATTCAATAATTACTAAAACATGATGCAAAGATGTGACAGATGTCAAAGATTGAGTAATATATCTAGACAAAATAAAATACTTAATGTGAAAAAATTTTGATATATGGAGGATCAACTTCATGGGGCCATTCCTTTCCTCCTATAGGAAAAAAATACATATTATTAACAATGGACTATGAATCTAAATGGATTGAAGTAGTAGCCACACAAAAAATAATACCTAGATAGTTGGGAGTTTCTTATGCAATAATATTTATATATGTTTTGGCACCTTATGATGCATAATAAGTGGTGAATGAAGCCATTTTTATAATAGATTACTTAAATTTTACTTGGCTAAGCTAGCACAAGATATAAAAGGGAACTTCCATATCATCCACAAACAAATAAATAAGAAATGTTAAATAGAGAGATAAAAAACATTGAAAGATACAATCAATCCATCAAGAAAATACTAGTCTCAATTACTAGAGAAAGCATTATGGACATATAGAATGATATTCAATATACTCCTGAGAATGTCTCTCTACAGACTTGTTTTTGGAAAACAATATTGAGCATGATGGGCAATAAAATAAATGAACTTTAATGTGAATGATATGAAGGAAAAGTGAGTCATTCAATTGAGTGAATTAAAAGAATTGAGGAATAAATCCTATAATAATGCTTGAATTTACAAAGAAAAAATAAAAACATGACATGACAAAAATCTACAAAGGAATGAATTCAAATTTGGAGAAAAAGTATTAGTTTACTCTCATTTCTCATGTTTTTTGCAAGAAAGTTGAAGTCTCGGTGGTATGAATTATTTATAATCATAGCAATGAATGAATCATTATATAGAAGAACAAAAACATAAATTTGAGATGGTGAAATATTCAGAATCATGAATATATGATATTGTTACATAGTCGGAAGAATCAAATAAGGGTAAAGTGCAAGCTAAACAAAATTAGTCTAGCTAAAGACATTAAACATAATATTTTTTAAGCGACAATCTAAGTTGTTATCTTTAGCTTTTAGAAATGAAAATAAACTTATTATATTTTATTGATTCATACATAGAAATTTAATAACCCTAATCTAATGAAAGATGTGTTACTCAAACTTAGTCATGACATTGCTTGTTTTTGTTATTGTTTTATTCTTCCTAATTGTTTATCTAGACAAATATTTATAGAGAGAGAGATAGAGAGACTCTTTGCTTGAGGATGAGCATATATTTAGTGGGTTAGTTTATTTGACAGTCTAAATACTGAATTTTTGTGAGTAATTTTATTATTTTCATGTGTCTTTATTGAATTTGTGCTTTAAATGCAAAAAGTTTATTGAATTATGAATATTAGTAAAATCAGATATAAATTTGATATAAATAATGGATTTAGTTGAAAGTGAAATGGAGAGCAAAATAGTAAGGGAATGTCATTATATTTATAATCTCATTGACTTGTTTATACTGGTACACACATATTGAGAAAGTATAATAACTTTTCTTAGTCACGACTCTATAAATAAGTCACAAAAATTTTTGTATGCCACAACTCTATCAAATAGTTATCACAATTTTTTACTGTGTGATATATTCTTTATGGATGTGATATTATCTTGGAGTTGTGGCTATATTAGTTTTAAAATACAAATTTGGCTATAATATTATTATTTTATTTCATGGCAAATAAGTGTCAAATGGGTACAAAAAAATTTTTAATACTATGACATATTTATTACAGAGCCATTAATCACACAATACCAAATAATATTTAGTCATGGAAAAATTTTTTTCCATTACTATTTGTTCCATGATATAATTATTTTAGTCATGATATTATTTGTCACAATGTCTTTGTGTTCCAGATATGAATTACCTTGGTCATGACATTCTTGCCACCGTGACCATGTGATCTAGCGAGAAATTATCTTAGTCATAGAATTATTGCTTACATGATCATGTGCTCTAGAGAAAAATTACCTTGGTCATGATATTCCTTAGCTACCATGACTTTGTACTTCATAGGGAATTCAAAAAGCACTTGGGGTCATGACCTAGTCCTAAAGTTTTGTTTCTTAACTTGAAGAATCACACATTAATTTGATGGGACCCCAATGATATAAAAGGTAGACTTGGGGGGTTTTAAGGAGAATAGAATATTTGGAAATTGAAGCCAATAATATACACACCAACGAGGGTATAAAATCTAATCTCTAATTAGAGGCAAATTCAAGCAGAATGGAAATAAGGATAGATTGGAAACTATATTTGAGATCTAAATTCTCATGTTGGCTATCATTGATAACCCTCAATTTGATAATATGATGCTCCAATTCTTTTGTACAAAATCATTCTTTATGTCAAGTTAAGAATTGTTCATCTTCTAGAAGAATTGGCCTCTAGATGATGTGAGTATTATGTAGAATGTAAAACCTAGAGGTTTCATCATAGTGTAAGAGTCATATGTTGACTGTAATGGAAACTGATAGAGAAGTCATAGAATACGTGCAAGGGTATGTGCTTTATAAGGTGGTGATAGCTCTATGATCATTTTCTCTTCTATGATTTCTATAGGTGAAATCATTAGGTAGATGTATGTAATTAATGTGAGTATAATACTTATGAAGTCAAAAGTTCAAACACACTTAATATCACATTATTTTTTTCAAGTTTTTATGACTACTAAGGTTGAAGAATACAAATACACACTCAAAGTAATTGTCAATAATAATTGATATATTGGTTAAAAGAAGTAAACTTATAGATGACCTAAGAATAAAGCAAGTATAGTTTCAGTGATAATATACTAAAAGCATAATTACAAGGAGGCTATCATTGGTAATGATAATCCAAAATTGATAATCACTTTATATGTCAATGGGATAAAAAGGAAAATTCATATTATTCTATCCTTAATCCAACAATCAGACATAACATTGTCTTAATAGTAAATAAAACTCATCAAACATAACAAAGTTAGCCAATCATAGAGTCCGAGTATCTATCCAAAATCTAAGATTATCTTCTCAACTCAACTTACAATTAATTTACTATTTGTTGGTTTAATACTCGTATAATCCCTATATGATCAATATATAGACTTACAACTACTTTATTACTTATACTATCCATAAACTTATAAATATTCATTAGAGATATCTAATTGTCCAACAAACCTTTAGATTAATGCTCTAAAAAATAATAAGTTTTGGCACTACAACAAAGTCACAATTTCTTAGGTGAACCATCCTAATATTATTCTTGACCAAATACATTTAATTTCATGGTTCTTTTGAGATTAGATGTGTTAGAATTTGTGTAATTACATATAACCTATACTTAAAAATAATTGACCGTAATTTTATCACATCTCACTAATTTTTTTGAACTATTATAGTTATTCCATCATTTTGAAACTCAACTTTCTTATTAGTCTTTTTCTGCCTCCTCTTAGAGGAGTCAAATAGGCCGACCCAATCAAGTCACCATGCCATGCCGAACAAGGCACGAGTTTGATGCCCGAGTCATGTCATGCTGACATGGGCACATGGCTACCTTTCTGAATCATGTGTGCTGAGTCATGTCAGGATGGACTTAGTTGTGTTGGGTCTAGTCAACATTGGCACAACAATGCCACTACCATACGGGTCACTGGGGGCTCTTCTTGACCACCTTGGGCATACCATTGACTAAATCAAATTACATAAAGAAATTTTTCATTTTAAATCACAAAAGTATCATGTTTTATTGGTATCTAGTTTTGAGAGAATTTGTATATGACCTAGACCATAAATAAGAGTATATGGGCTTCAATGAGAGGGTGAACTCTAAAGTTGAGATGACCAATTTTGAATATCATCTTTATTCTTAAAAATAAATATCACATTATTATTTTTCTATGAACATGTTATTTTTTTTATCTTTTAGAATTATAATTAATTAATAAATCTTTATCTATTTTAAAAATTTTTATGCTTTGGTGGATATCTCTTCTAGTTCTAGTATATATTTTTTACTTTTAATCTTATTAAAAATGTATTTCAATTTAATAACACTAGCTATAATATATAATAAGTAAAGTCTGCATTCTTGCAAGACACGTCTCTCTAAATTTAATCTTATTGCAATAGTTTCAATTTCTCAAATATGTACCTTTTAAATCAAAAATATATTGGTGAGTCAAACAAAAAAACTCATAACATACACAAGTTCTACTCCTCCTCTCCACACCTATTCATCTCTTGTGGTTGATGGAGCTAGCAATTGCTAATGTTCATGGCATATAGGATTAGGCGAGGTGCTCAATATAGCTCAACGAAACTCATGACTAAAAAATAAATCAAAAATATATTTTTATAAATTAAAACTTTTTTATTCATATGATTTATATAGTTTATATTTAAAAGAAGAAAAAATGTTTTTTTCATTCTTTCAAATATAAACTATTATACAAGGCTCTCACTTTAGCATGAGATCTAATAGAGGTTAATATCTTAATAATATTATCTCTAAAAATTAGAGAAACATAACATCTAGCATATGCATGCAACACAAGTATTTCTTAGATGATCAGTCAGCAATGTACTAATCTCACCTAAGAGCATCTCCAACCACACTTAACAAAATAGCTACTCAAAATATATTTAAATATTAAAATCATTATTTTAGCTAGTAATTTTTCAGAATACACTCCTACCATACTCTTTATTTTACACCAAACTTCCAATATTTTTTAAAAATCAAACATGTAAATAGAGAGATATAGAGAGAAAAAAAGGAGATAAAATTTAGAGAGCTCAAATGACTCTCAATATTTGTTGAGTCATTTAAGTAAACTAGGAAATAGAGAATAGGTTGGAGAGAAATTTGTTGTGATTGCTAGCTAAAAAATCTAAAAGTGAAAAAATAGAGAGTGGGTTAGAGATGCTTTAAATATGTTAGATTAGAAATTGCTATGAGATTCGATATCATAGTATTCCACAATATCTATATGATCATTCAATTTTCAAATTGATAACTCGCATATCTCTCTTCTCAAAGTAGAAGTTATATTTTTAATATGATGACAAGTACATTCATCCAAAAATAATGTCCAATTTCAAGTTTTATCAGACAAAACCCTTCTAATTTTTAGGTATAAAATTATTAATATATTAACCTTTCTCTAATTCTAAGTGAGAGTCTTATGCATTGGGTACCACCTTTATATTACCTTTCTCAAAATGGCTTACTTAATTTTAGGTCTAACTTTTTTTTTTTGGTTTCTTCATCCTTATTATCGAAGGGCTTTTAACTTGAAGTTGGATGCTAAAACTAGCCCAATATAGCTTAGATCTAATTCGAGCAACCAAACTTAAACACATAAGATCATAAATCATAAAAAAGTGTGCAAGTCACACACTATTATTAGACAACTCAATAATTTTATCTCTGAAAATCAAAGAAACTACATCTGATAAGTTTTAAACTTGATACATATTATTATTAGACAAATACACTTGTCATCACATCAAGACATAACCACCAACATATGCCAACTCAATTAGCTTTAAAATTCTTACTAGCTCCAATATTTTAGTAGTGTATAATCACTAGCAGTTGTTTCTATGAACATTTACTAGGCAGGTATTGTTTTGGGACCAACCGGGTTGGGAGGAAGCTTTGTTAACTTATCTAATGCATTGTTTCCACCACTACCAAATCAAGTGCTTGCTTCATTGTCAAAGCTTGGTTACATACTTTTCTGCTTCTTGGCTGGAGTAAGAATGGACCCAAGATTGGTGAAGATATCAGGAAGAAGAGCCATTATCTTAGGGTTCTTTCTATTTGCATTCCCCTTCACAATGGTACAGACGACAGAGATAAAATTCATCAAAAACATCAACTTAAACGAAGGAATGAAGGCAGTGAGGATACAATTCTCAATGATATATTTCAGCGCCATAACAACATGCCAATTTGTTGGCGTGGCAAGCATCCTGATGCAGCTTAAGATCACCAATTCTAGACTCGGACACCTTGCGTTGGCATCAACATTGGTCAGCGAATTGCTTAGATTTGGTTATTCTACAGTTCTAGGGTTCCTGAATGCAATGGTGAACATATCAGCTCGGGTGGGAATTCTAAGTATGCTACTCTCTCTTGCTTTCATCGTGCTTATCCTCAACTTCTTGAGGGAGATGGTGTTCTGGTTCATCAGGAAGACTAGGGAAGGCGAGACTGTGGGCGAGATCTACACCACCATTACCATTGCCGTCGTGTTGATTCTGTCTTCGATGGGTGACAACGTGGGACTGTATTACCTGTTCGGTCCTTTTCTTTTTGGCTTGGTTCTTCCGGCTGGATCTCCATTGGCATCCGTTCTCATCGAAAAGCTCGAAACCGTCGTCTCCGGGTTGCTTATCCCGCTCTTGATTACGTTCTGCGCCACCAAATTTGATCTGTGGGACTTCTTTGATAATTTTCACCACGCGCTCTATTTTCAGATCACGCTCATTGGATTTGGAATTAAGCTGATAGCAACCTTCATCATGGCGATTTGCTGCAAGATATCATTGAGAGAAGCCGCTGCTTTTACCATCATTGTGAATGCTAAAGGCGTGTTGGAGATTGGAATTTTATTGAGCTTTGGCAACCTCGAGGTATCGTATTGAACAATCAAGCCTTCCTCTCTGTGGTCTTGGATTCACATGACGACCATGATAGGAAGTCGCACACATGAATGTCCAAGTAAACTATTGTAATCTCGACTAATCCAACATAAAGATGAAACTTCACCCCAAGTCCCATCTCTGGGTAACTTTGGGCGAACATGAAGATCACGCTCTTCACTAATCCGTGTTCTTGCGTTTCTTGTTAATTACGATCTCACCATTACTACCATTCTCTCGTGCAGACGAAGGATGTACAAGCAACGAGTGGGATCTTCTTAGTGTTTCTTCTATCAGCGTTTCAGCCACCAATAGTTAAAATACTCTATGATCCTGAAAAGCAATACATAGGCTACCGAAAGAAGAGCATACAACAAAGCTCGAACAACGAAGAGCTCCCTGTGCTGGTTTGCGCACATAAGCAAGAAGATGCCACGGCCACGATAAAAGTATTAGAGCTTTCTAATCCTACAAAACTAAGCCCTCTCTCCATATATGGAATGTGTATGGAGGAGCTGGTGAGCAGGACAACGCCGCTTCTAATTGACCACCAATTGCGCCAAAAAACTTCTCCAATCGAAGGATCCCGGTCCCAACCCATCATCGACATCTTCAATTATTTTGAGTCGCAGCACAAGAAGGTAGCCCAAGTTCATGTTTTCACTGCGATATCACCGCTTAAGCAGATGCACGAAGACATATGCTGGCTTGCTTTCGATAAAGGCACCTCCCTAATCATCCTTCCTTTTCATAGAAGATTGAACAGCAGAGGGAAAATGGTATCAGGAAACACAGAGTTAAGAAATCTAAACATAAACGTGCTGAATAGAGCACCATGTTCTGTAGCCATCCTAGTGGACCGAAGAGGAACACGTGGGCTATCTTCTATCTTCATCTCTTCTACGATATGCCACGTTTCTGCTCTATTTGTGGGTGGAGCCGATGATAGGGAAGCACTAGCTTATTCATTGAGGATGGGAGGAAGCCAGCGAGTTCAACTAACAGTCATCCATTTTAGAACGAACCACGATCAAGTTCAAGATAGGTGGGAGACCATGCTCGATGATGAATCATTGAGAAGTGTTCGACATGAAGCTTCTAGAAGTGGCAACATCAGCTATAGGGAAGAGACGGTGAGGGATGGGTCTGATACGGCTGCTGTAGTTCAATCAATTATAGTAAGCCACGACCTTATTTTGGTTGGTAGGAGGCACGAAACCGAACCGGGAGCCCTTTCGGGGTTGTCGGAATGGACTGAATTGCCGGAGCTCGGTCCTATCGGCGACCTACTTGCTTCTTCCGATATTACTAGTCCTGTTTCCGTCATGGTGGTGCAGCAGCAAATCATGAAAGCCAGTCATAGCAGTACCTTGAACTAATTCATATCTGCAAGAAGTTGCCCTACTCAGTGAGGCTGTAATTTCATTCAAATATTGTATATGTTGTACCTAGATCACAGTTCCTTGATACAACAAAGATTACAGATAATTCAATATCCATATTGAATTTTACGAGAAGAAGAATGCGATTGCCATGGAGGGAAGCACATTAAAATTCAATATCAAAAAATGACTTTCACTTAAGAAAAACATCGATAAAAACAAAGATTATATATCCATATTAAAAATATAGTAAGAGTCAAAAAAGTGGATTTATTAAAAACTAATAACAAGATGCACTTTTATTTATTGATGTGACATAATGGTCCATTACGCATTTACACACATAATAACTGTATACATATATGATGTAGAGTCAAGTGCATCAAACATAAGGTTAAGTCTCATTATTAATTTCTCGCCAATTTGATGTAGTTGGTACAAGTCCTAACTTTTCTATTGGATAGACTAATTTTTCTTTAGGCAGTGACTTGGTGAAGATTATCACATATATTTTGTCCTGCTTTGTATTAGAGCATCTCCAATAATGATCTCTATTTTAGCTACTAAAAAATTATTAAAATATTATATTATCTATTATAGTTATTTATTTTTTAAAGTTAACTCCAACAATACTATCTATTTTAGCGATCAACCTCAACAAACTATAACTAACTTTTAAAGTTAGTTATTTTGTAACTAATATTTAAAATGTCATTTCATCACCAATATTATTAAATTCAAAAGTTTAAATTTAAAAATTTTAAACATTAATTTTTTATAACGGTCATATTTTTGATATATATATATATATATATATATATATATATATATAATATCTTTCATCTCTTATTCTCATACATCATCAATATATATATTCGCATTACATTATTTAATGTGTTAATATTATGACTCCGCATCATTTAATGAATATTATTCTTAATGATTCAGACTTGGATGATGAATTGGAGATTATAACAATTTGTGCTATTGAAATGTATGAACTCAATAGTGAGGATAGCTCTAGTGTAGGTCGTGGTTCTATTAAAGGTCATTCAGTAATTAATCGAAATCGAGTTCAAGGGCATGAGAAATTATTTTGAGATTATTTTGCTGTACCATCGATCTATCCTCCAAACTTATTTCGAAGAAGGTTTCGAATGAGTCGAACTCTTTTTCTTCGTATTTTATTGATGGTAGAAAATTATGACAAATATTTTGTTCAAAAAATTAATGTTGCTGGAATTATTGGCTTGTTTTCTCTTCAAAATATGACAGCCCCCATAAGGATGCTTGCTTATGGAGTTGCAGCAGATGCTATTGATAATTATGTAAGGATTGACGAAAGCACCGCAATAGAAAGATTGAAAAGATTTGTGAGCGCGGTAGTAGCAATTTTTTCGGATGAATATCTTAGGCCACTAAACAATGATGATATTGCTAGATTATTATCCATAGGTGCAAATCGTGGATTTCCTGGGATGTTGGGTAGCATTGATTGTATGCATTGGAAATGGAAAAATTGTCCAACTACATGGAAAGGTATGTATTCTGGTCACATCAATGAACCAACGATTATTTTAGAAGCAGTCACTTCATATGATCTGTGAATTTGGCATGCCTTTTTTGGGTTACCTGGATCTCATAATGATATCAACGTACTAGAACGTTCTTCTATTTTTGCTCTCCTTTCAAAAGGAGAGGCTCCTTCTGCTAATTTTTCAGTCAACAGAAATGATTATACAATGGGGTATTACCTTGCTGATGGAATATATCCAAAATGGGCAACATTTGTCAAAACAATTCCATGTCCAAGAGGCAATAAACTAATTCATTTTGCTAAAACTCAAGAATCGACAAGAACTTTGAAGAAGATAAACATATAACTTCATCGTCTAAATGTAATCAATCATTTAATAGATTGGTGAAGTATGCTCCATGCTGAAATAGATCCATTATAGATGGCCAGTTTGTGCTTTCAAATAAAAAATATTATTTAGAATAATATAAAAAAACACAGTTTATAAAAATATAGAAATACGTTAAAAAAATACAACTATTTAATCATATTAATTAAAATAATTATAGAAATGAAAGACTAAAATAAAATACTTAATCTTTTAAAATAAGCAACACATAATCTCAATCACTTGAACACACATACACAATCACACATACATGCACACAAACAAGCACACACACAAGCATAGATACAAGCACACACACAAGCACACACAAAAACACACCAAAAAAAAACATTGACACAACACACACACTTATTTCGTGCAGCGAAAACCAAAAACATGAGTTAGCTGTATTTTAAAAACAATTGGTTTTCGTGTATTTTAAAAATGAATGAATCAAAAACATCTGGTTTTCGTGTAGCGAAAACCAGATTTTGCAGCACTAAATATGAGTTTCATGCAGTGAAAACAACTAATCACTGCACGAAATAAGTTTTGCGTGCAGCGAAATGCTCATATCGCTACATGAAATTTAGTTTTCGTGTAGCGACAATGTCAATTCGCTGCACAAATTAAGGTGTTTTCGCTGCACGAAATCATGTTTTCGTGCATCGAAAATATGTTTTGTTGAATTGTGAAGCATTAAAAATACGAACGATACCTGTATTTTGGTTTATCTTCAAAAAATATTCTCCTCGATTGATGTGTTTGGCGAGGAACGAAGACTCGCTATTTCTAGCGAGTGATTTGGGCAATATTCAAAATAGTGAGACGGGTGACGAGGCTTTTGGAGATCATTTTTGTAAAAATCATCGCTAAAATAGCTAAACGGAGACGTTTAGCGAGCCTCTTGGAGATGCTCTTACAGCATCACTAGCTATGGATATAGTAGAATGATTGTCACATAATATATCAGTCAGCTCTTTTAAGGATTCATCCAAATCAGTCATCAACTTTCTCATAGCATATGGCATATGAGCTTGCTACTGAAGCATAAACATATCAAGCTTCAATAGTGGATAGTACAACTATGAATTATTTCTTGGATGACCAAGATATAACCATAATTCCTAGAGTAAAGATGTATCATGAAGTACTTCGATAGTCTTTTAGACATCCGACCAGTCACTAATACAATAACCATTTATTTTTGTGTGTTTAATTATTGAATACTTTAGACCTAAGTCTATGGTCCCTTTAAGATTCCTTAAGATTCATTTAGTAGTATTAAGATGTATATGGTTAGGTGCATTCATAAATCTAGACAAAAGATGTACTACATATACTATATCAGGTCATGTAGCAGATGCATACAAAAGACTACTAATTATAATTAATGGTGTAGAAATTGGTTTATAGTCATTCATGCCATAATTTTTTAGTATTGACTGAATATACTTTGTTTGTCATACTGACACACTACTTGAGTCTTTAAAGATTTCAAGTCCTAAGAAATGGTTTAGAAAACCTAAGTCTGACATTTCATATTTATCTTGCATGTCATATCTAAATGCTTCAACAATTTAGATTTGCTACTTATAAAGAATATGTCACCTATATAGATTGACACAATCACTATTTCAAAATTTTTATCTCTTTTAATATATAGTGTTGATTCACTCATATTTCATTTGAATCCTTGATTCAGTAAGTGTGAGTTTATTTGTTGATACCAAGCACGAAGAGCTTGTTTTAACTCATAGAGAGCCTTGTTTAATTTATAAACACAGTGCTCAGCCCCTTGTTATACAAACCTAAGGGGTTGTTCTACTTAAATCTCTTCCTTCAAAGTACCATTCAAGAAGGTAGATTTTATGTCTAATTGGAACAAAGCCCAACTTTTCTGTCCAGTTAAGGGTATTAAGAATCTCATAGTCTCTAACCTTGCTACAGGAGCAAAGGTTTCAAAATAATTTATGCAAGCCCTTTGGGAATAACCCATAGCCACTAATCTGGCCTTATATAAGGGTTGATTGGTGTTTGATTGATTTTTAACTTAAAATAGCCACTTAACTTCAATTCTGTGTTTATTTTGCGATAAGTCAACTAATATCTAAGTGTGATTTTTTTTATGATAAACATTTTTGTCTTCATAGCATCAATGATTAATTCATACTTGATACCCTACTGCCTCTTCATAGTTGAGGGGCTCAACTGAGGAATAAGTATACCATTGGTATATCTCTTCTAATGACTTATACTTGACTGGTGTAATAATTTTATCATTTTTTCTATGTCTGACTCAAACTCAGAATGAGAACTCAAAACACACCTTGGTTTGCTTTCAATATTATCATCTACTAAAGATTTTAAATTCCAGCTTTGTATGTTGATATTTGGTACACTAGAATTTTGCATATTGTCTTCTTATTTAGCACTCTCATCAATGATTACATCTCTGCTCTCTAGAATTATTTTTGTTTCTGGTGAATATGATTTGTAACCCTTGATTGCAGACTGTATCCAACTAGAATACATTTTAGACTCTTGGAGTCTAACTTTGATCTAGCAGGTTTCAGTATGTGAGAGTAACAGACACTCCAAAATACGTTTAAATGTTTTATATTCAGTTTTCTCCCACTCCAAGCCTGTAATGGAGTGTGATTCTTTAATGCCCTAGTTGAACATCTATTGAGCAGATAGACTGCTGTATTTACAGCTTCTGCCCAATAATATTTAGGGATTTGTTTCACTTAATAGTATTCTGGCCATTTCCACTACACTCATATTTCTTCTTTCCACAATATCATTCTGTTGTGATGGGTAGGTGGTGGTTAGGTATCTCTGAATTCCTCTCTGTTCACAAAAGTTATTAAATTTCTATGAGAGAAACTCACCACCTCTATTTGTTCTAATAGTTTTCATACTTATACCAAATTGTCTCTCTGTTAAGGATAAAAACTTCTTAAAATAATCAAAGGCTTTAGCCTTATGTTTTAAGAATTATAGCCGCATCATCCGAGTACAATTATCAACAAACAACAAGAAATGTTTATTGTTTGCAAAGGGATGAACTGACATAGGTCTACAAACATTTGTATGAACTATTTCAAGAAGTTGGGATGCTCTCCAGGCAGTGCTTTTGGGAAAGCTCTGTCTGGATTGCTTACCCATGGCACATTCCTCACAAACTGAAGAGGGAATACTTAGATTAGAAGGCAGCCCACTCACAATTAAGTTGGATTTGTAAAAGTATTATCAAACTTGTGTAATTTAGGTGGTCTAACCTTCTGTACAATAGAGTTGCCTCTTGTTCAGCATTCATGGTTAGTGCTATATTTAGTTTCTGATCAAGGGTCTGTGGAAAACTCCTTCCAGTGGACACTTTTACTGTCCGAAAATGGTTTTCTAACTCTTGATTGAATATATTACATGAATTATTTTTGAACACCAAATCATATCCATTCTCCATTAATTACCCCACACTAAAGAGATTCTGATCCAATGCTGGAACCAGCAGAACATCACATATGACATTATCACTTGTGGGGGTGGAGACAGTGACTTTGCCTTTTGCTTTTGCTTGGACAAGGTCACCGTCTCCTAGCTTTACTTGAGAATTTACTAATAGTTGTAAATTCACAAATATATCATGATTTCTAGATATGTGGTTTGAACAACCACTGTCCATAAACCATACATTTGGAGAGAAATTATTTTTGGTTTTGACACATAGAATATGTGTTCTGCAGAGGGTGCTTCCTTTGTACAATAAGCACATTGAATGTGCTTCAACCTACAATATTTAGAAAGGTGCCCAAACTTTTTATAATTATAGGCATTGGTTCTTGGTTCTGAACCAACACTCTTTCTCAGTGTGGTTGGTTCTCTTGCACATGTTGCAAGAGATATATGAACCCCTTAGAGGTGTATTCGAGGATACAAAAGAAACATGACTTTTAGTCTTATCTCTAGACTTATTTTTATATACATACTTGGATATCTTTTTTTTTTTTTGAGTTTCTATTATCTTGATTATATTACTTTACACTTTCTATCTCCCATCTTGATTGCATGGCTAATTCAGCAGTAGACTCTGCTCTCTTAAGTAATCGACTCTCATAATACTTTAGTGAACTGAGGACTTGTTGGGTTGTTAATTCAAACAAATCCTTTTCTTTTATAACTACAACAATGGGGTCAAATTTGTCAAACATGCATATAAGCAGTTTCTCTACCATTCTAGTTTCTATAATGCATTCATCATAATTTTCAGTTGGTTAACCACATCCAGAAACTGAGTAGAGAACTCAGTGAGAAAATCTAAGTTATTCATACTCAGATTTTCAAAATCTCTTCTTAAAAGGAATGAAGTAGGGCTCCTTGGAATTTTTTATCTCCTTAAAATTCTCTCTTAAGAATATACCATGCCTGTTTAACAGCTAATAGTCGGGGAAAAATAGCATTACTAATACCATGTTGGATGAACAGTAATGCTATGACATTAGATTTTCTTAATTCTCGTTCCTTTAATACATCTTTTTCTTCCAAAGAAGAAAGATATTTGTGTTCAGTGTAACCAATATCTACAAGTTCCCATATATCTTGCAATATAAATAATATTTTTATTTTAACAAACTAGTAATCAAAGTTTTCTCCATCAAATAGGAGTATTCCCCAAGCTTGAGAAACTCAAATGTGTGGTTGTCATAATGATTCTGTTCAAAAATCATTAAGAAATTTGAGTAGGAAATTTAAGGATCTTGTAAAAATTGGTGTTTATTTAATACAAAATTTCAAGATCTAAACATATCTACACCGGATCTAATAGATTTGTGAATATCTATTTAGGTCAGAATATGAACTTGAGAATATTTGATCTGGAAAAGATTTTTGAACAGTCATTTCAGAATAATCATTAATCTCAAATTAAAACATATCTTTAATACCAATTGTTGTGTTTAGATCACGGTTCCTTGATACAATCAGGATTACATAACATCAAATGGTAAAGATGAAGAGAGAATTCACGAGAAAAAGAAGAAGATGATCGCCAGTGAGAGAGAACAAAGCACAGTAAAATTCAATAATAAAAAATGGCATTCACTAAAAAAAATATCCAATAAAAATAATGATTATATATCCATATTAAAAAAATGTTAAGAGTCAAAAAGCAGCTTTATTAAAAATGAGTAACCGGACACGCTTTCATTTATTGATTTGACAGAATGGCCCATTACACACATAATAATTGTAACCATATGTGATGTAGAGCCCAAGTGCATCAAACATAAGGTTGAGGCCCATGTTTTAAAATTCTTTATCTATTTTTATGCAATGAGGATGTGATTTCATTCACCCATCCTAAAATATGCTCAACTACAACCAATAATATTATTAATTCTATATTTCTTTCAATTTATAAAGGCAACACCAAGAATAATAATGATATTAACTAATTACTAAAATAAATAAATAAACAAAAATAAAAAAAATAAAAAAAATAAAAAAATAAAAAAAAATAAAAAAAAATAAAAAATAAAAAAAAATAAAAAAAATAAAAAAAATAAAAAAATAAAAAAAATTAAAAAAATTAAAAAAATTTAAAAAATTTAAAAAATTTAAAAAATTAACAAAAATTAACAAAAATTAAAAAAATTTAAAAAAATTTAAAAATTTAAAAATTTAAAAATTTAAAAAATTTTAAAAATTTTAAAAATTTTAAAAATTTTAAAAATTTTAAAAATTTTAAAAATAAAAAATAAAAAAATAAAAAAAATAAAAAAAATAAAAAAAAATAAAAAAAAATAAAAAATAAAAATAATAAAATATAATAAAAATAATAAAAATAATAAAAATAATAAAAATAATAAAATAATAAAAATAATAAAAATAATAAAAATAATAAAAATAATAAAAATAATAAAAATAATAAAAATATTAAAAACAATAAAAACAATAAAAATAATAAAAATAATAAAAATAATAAAAATAATAAAAATAATAAAAATAATAAAAATAATAAAAATAAGTAAAATAATTAAAATAATTAAAATAATTAAAATAATACAAATAATACAAATAATACAAATAATACAAATAATACAAATAATACAAATAATACAAATAATACAAATAATACAAATAATACAAATAATACAAATAATACAAATAATACAAATAATACATATAATACAAATAATACAAATAATAAGAAAATTAAAAAAAATTAAAAAATTTAAAAAAATTTAAAAAAATTTAAAAAAATTTAAAATAATTTAAAAAATTTTTAAAATTTAAAAATATAAAAATTTAAAAATTTAAAAAATTTAAAAAATTTAAAAAATTTAAAAAATTTAAAAAATTTAAAAAATTTAAAAATTTAAAAAATTAAAAAAATTAAAAAAATTAAAAAAATTAAAAAAATTAAAAAAATTAAAAAAATTAAAAAAAATTTAAAAATTTAAAAATTTTAAAAAATTTAAAAATTTAAAAATTTTAAAAAATTTAAAATTTTTAAAAAAATAAAAAAATAAAAAATTATAAAAATTATAAAAATTATAAAATTTATAAAAATTATAAAAATTAAAAAAATTTAAAAAAATAAATAAAAAAATATAAATAAGTATAATAAAATTTAAATAAATAAAAAATATAAATAAATAAAAAATATAAATAAATAAATATAAATAAAAAATAAAAAATAATAAAAATAATAAAAATAAAAAAAAGATTAAAAAAAACTAATTGCTATAGTTGTCCATTTTCAAGCATGAAAATATGTGAAACAACAAGAATGTTCATAATCGCTTGAATGCATCAAGCATCCGAATCTAACAACATTTTTATATAACTTTGAAAACTTTATGTTTAATGATATTTATGTTTAAAGAGGTTTTTAGCAATTGTGAATTTATCCTATTTTTATTTGAAATTATTATATTCTATTGTTTATCTAAATGTCATTCACAAGTTACATCATCAATAACCATATATTAATTTGAAATAAATCAACATAAAATTTATGATAACTAGAAAATTAGATACATAATTTTTAAGCAACACTATAATTGTCAGTTTATATTTAAAAGTAATTGATAAAAATTATGGCTATATGAATAAAAATGTCATCTTCCAAACCCTAATATATATATTTATTATATTTTTTTTGTGAAAAACGAATAATTATGTGAACATTAGATAATTAACCTTCAATTTTTGGCATGAAATTCACAAAAACAATTCTAAAGTTGAAGTTCTTGTATGAAGTAGAAACATGATGGAAAAATTATGTTTTGGTATCCTAAATTAAAAATATTTATGGTTTGAGGTCCTTTTTTTTTGTTTATAGTTTGGTGCATGAAACCAAAAATTATTTATGATTTGGTATACTAAAATTCATCAATCCCAAAATACTGACTTTTCATCCACATCATCTTACAATGTGTGAAAAAATAATAAAAAAAACTTTTTAGAATATGCGCGCGCGCATACACACACTACTGTGTGTCTATGTACACACACATACATATTTTCTTTGAAAATGATTTTGAATATATATATATATATATTCATATATTGTATATATAGTATATAAGGATATATAATACATATATTTACTATATGTGTAATATTTATATATATGTTGTATATATATGCATATATAGCAGATGTATGCATAGATATATACAACATTGAATGAATGGCTACAAGGGAATAGCAAAGTAAGGACCCACCCAAAGAAAGTCACTTAGTCAAATATTGAATGTCCAATTGAGTAAACTATATTGACTAATTTACAAAGGAGGTTACCAAGATGAATTTATGGACATGATAGTTTTCATTTTCAAGTCCAAAAATCTTATATAAAATATTTAGTGCTACTAAATTATAGAATATATTTTTTCATTAATCTAACATATTTTTTTCAAAATGGACATACAACAACTTTGATATTTTAAAGTTAGTATCACAAAACATGAATTATAAACATTGTTTTATGATCAAAAATTATCTTATATAAAATTTTATCAATTCGTGACAATTTTGAAGAGACATTCATTAACAATCCAATGATTCAATTATTTTATAATATTCAAGCAAGCATAAATTATAGTGATATAAATATTATCAGCAAAAAAGTTATATTAATTATTATAGGATCAAATAATCCAATTGAAAGTTTTAATTAGACTATTTGATCCTTATTATAGGATCAAATACTTTAATTCACCTGCCTAGTTCAATGTTGTGATGTTATGTTTCCACATTGCAACATCTTGTTCTCATGCCTCAACTCTAAAACTTAATGTGATACCATATTTATATGTTGCGACTCTGAGTTTCTAGACATGATCTTCTCATGTCGAGATTCTAAATGTCAAGTGAACTTCTTTTCCATGGACAAGCTTTACTTCATGCACTGCATGTCCTCCATGTCTTCTTCTTCTCATAACTAAAGAACCTACTACCAAAGTCATGATTGTGGCTACTCGTAACTTGTAAAAGGTTCTACACCTTATTCTCATAGCAAGTACTAGTGCTCCTTGTATCATTGTGAAACCCATGTCAACACAAGAAAACTTCGCACCATCATCTATCATTGTACTCATCAAAATCAAATTCCTACTCAAACTAAGAATGTTCATCACAATCAAAAGGAATTTGATTGTCCTACCATGCATCTTCATCTTTGATGAGATGAAGTCATATAATATGACTTCTTTGGCAACACAATCTTCTCTATCAAATGACTCATACTAACCAAACCAACTTTGATGAGAAGTCATATAATATGAAATGTCGGTGTTAATATACCAAGTATCCTCATGAACATGAGCAACACAATCTTCAACAAAATGAATCTCATCACCCATGGATGGCTCACCATCTACCAAGCCAAGACTTGCTTGGGTCACGACTCTAAATTTTTCTATCATGACCTATTAGCTTCTTTGGCAGTCCCTTTTAAGTGCCCAACTAAACCACATTTCCAACACCTTTTCTTTAGCTTGTTCATACTCTTTGATCTTCCTTCAGTCCTCCTCACATACAATGCATTCTTTGAGTATTTTCTCTTATTTTGCCTCCTCATATCTTCAGACAATAGTGTTGAAACTATTATCACATATGATAAATCTATTGCACCACTATAATAGTAATAATAAAATTACCCCATAAACTAGGTAAATAGAGAAAGATAATCACTTTGTCATCACCATTGATCTCAAAACCAATAGAAGATAACTTGCTAATCAGTGTATGAAATTCATGCAAATGTGAAGAGAAAGAATCAATCCCTCTCCATGTAAAACTTGTAGAACTCCTTCCATGAGAATAACTTGATCACCAATAACTTAATTTGATAAAACAATTCTAGTTTCTTCTAAAGATCCCTTATTATTTATCATCATAAATATTCATCAAGAATTTGTTGTAAAAGACTTAGTCGAATAAAGCTTTGTGCTCTCTGATCCAACTTGTTATGGTTGAATTTTTCAATAGAAGTGATCTCTAATTTTTGATCGCTTATCATTGGCTTTTGTTCTTCGATTATAGACTTGTAATCTCTATCAATAAGTAGATTCTCTATTTTTAATTTCCACAATTCAAAACTTTTCCCCATAAATTCCTCGATCTTAATCCTAGATGTCATTGTGCTTGCCATTATTAGATTGACCTTTCCACAAATCATGTAAATCCTAGATTTCAATGCCAGAATAAGCTATGTTATAAACTTTGCTTTGCTCAGATTCATCTTTTCATAGATACAGTAAACCCAAGATTTGATTGGCAAACTATGCTTTGTGACTAAACATCGCTATAATACTAAATTTTAGGTATGCTCTAATATTAAATGTCATGATCAAATAGTCTCAAATGTTGGAATATCAGAAAACCAAATGTTAGACCCCAAGTGATAGGGATCCCCATGTAAATCACAATTGGCTCTTTTACCAAGTGTTATAATTTGAAAAACATATCACACCACTATACAACAATGCCCTTGATATAAGGAGGAATCTGAGATTCATGACATAACTTCCCTCTGATGATAATTTAAAAATTAGTGCAAAGATACCGTGATGTTGGTTTAGAAGTTTGAGAAAGGGGAGAATCAATCTCTCATAGAAAAAGCACACCCTCACCATGAGAGAGAGAATAAGATGAAAACACGAGATCAAGAAAAAAACTTTTCACATTATTCATTCTTTGTGGTTGAGCGTTCATTCTTTGCTTTTTTCTTATATGATTATTCATTTACAAGCTTTTTTGTGGTAAGGTAAAACTTTATACAGTTAAGTACTAAGTTGTGACTACACATAAAATATCATGATTTCATTCATATCAATGTCTCAAAGAACATGTCCTAACTTGAACCCTTAACTCACCAATCACAACATTATACGATAGGTTGTGACTCCAATAATACCATGACTCCACAAAATAGGTTCATGATACCATAACACATGTTACAACTTAAGTTGAGTCACAACTTCACAATGTATGTCACCACTCCAAAGCATATGTTACAGCTTAAGATATATCATGACTTCACAATACATGTCATAAATTTAAAGCATAGTCTCTAGTTACAACTACACAAAATAAGTTTCATCCCTATTCAAATCATGACTCCAAACTCTAGGTCCAATATGTGACTTTGAACTCACATTGTTATTCTAGCTTTAGTCCTATCACGACACAATAGAACATGGTCGTGATTACAAAAGATATAGTAGTTACAAAATAATTATGAGTCAATCCTAACAATATCTATCAATAAATTAATCTATACATAGTCTAATTTAATATATTATTTATGTGTTTAATCATAAATAAATGAACAAAAATCTAAATGACCAGAATTCTTTATTTGTAAGTTTTCTTTCCTATATTTTGAATAATTATAAATATTCTAACTTTTTTTTATTGCTTATTTACCTTTTTCTAATAGCTCATTTAATTCTTTTTTGTCATGCCAACAATAAGCATCAAAAAATTTTATTTATATTTTAACTACCAATGCATATTATTCAAAAGTTACTCTTAACTAAAATGTAGAGTATATATATATATATTTGATACAAAAAAAAAGAATTTGATAAAATTTTTCTAAGGCTGTGCACCCTTAAAGAAATGTACCAAAATTAAAAAATATAAAATTCTATTTTACCAAGTATTTTTACCTAGATGTTTAATCAATATAATATTTGATTAAAACATTTTTGTCAAATAAGCAAAATTCATCAATAACTAAGTTTATATTTCAACTAATAAAACACACTGCTTACAAGTTTACTTCAGCTAAAACACTTAGTAAAAAATCAACTTGAAAGAATCAAAAATAGTTTGATAAAAATCATTTATCATGCAAAGACAAAAATTTAAAAGACTAAAATTCAATATTTTATAAGTTTTGTCTCCATGATTATGAAGCAATAGAAAGTATTCTAATTATAATTTTAATAACTATTTACAAGATATCTAATATTTGATTAATTAAAATTTTTATCACATATCTTATAATAAACATGGGCCCCTCTTGATCTTAGTCCTCGGGTAGTCCCATAAGTTGCCAAGAGAAGTTCATCTTTAAAGCTTCTAAGGAAGTAAGTGTAAGTAAAAAGAGAGTGTGAATCTCTCACGTTACAGTTTAGTTTGTGAATCTCTCTTCTCCTCCTCCTTTCTCTGCCACCACAAATCATATTTTCAACCTTCTTTCATGATTAATTTAAGAGAAAAAATAGCAAATCAACTAGTTGTTTATTAATTTTTATTCTGATATTAAAAATTTGGATAATTTTAAAGAGTTTAGATTTTATTGGTTATTTTTTTAATATTTTTATTTCTTTTCTAGATTTATTATTTATTTATAGATATATTTTTAGAATTTTTTTAATAATTAATAATTATAATGAAAAAAAATTTTCATTAGAAATTCTATTTATATTGGATAATATGTAATACAATGATAATTTCATTAGAAATATAGGTCCCTGAGCATTTTATGTTATTTACTATACATAGTAAATGATGGCTCATCGACAAAAAGACGAATTCTCTCTTGTTTGCAGAAAAGGTTGGATCTAGGCTTTGCGGAATAGCATGGCACAATGAGAAAGATTCATGCTGGTTCATCAACAAAATAGGCATTATGTGGACCAAGAGAGCTCATTCATACATGATATTTTTCTAGAGCACTGGTAAATGCATCCAAGTGGGGCTTGCAGAGGCGGCAAATGCTAGCATTAAAAAAATGACCAACAGCACCTTGTTCAATAAGTTGTTTTTGAGCGAATCCACGGCTACCCTTTCATATAAGCCGACCACCTTGATGTACTTAAACGAACTCGCCATTGCGTAACAACATAAATACCAGATATATTTTTATGCTCTTTTGAAATCCATTGATGAAAACAATGTAATACGAATCACTACTACATGTTAGAAAAAAAACTATAAGTTAGAAAAAAAAATAATAAATTTAGGAAATATAGTTGCGTGATATCCTTGACATCTGATATCTAGACTAGTTGAGACGATGAATCTTTTGAATACCTCATCATTCACTATGTGGATTCAAAATAAACACTAAATAAAAAAAAATTAGGATTTTCAAAGATTTTTTATCTTTATGATGACTTTCTCATATATGAGTACATAATGAGAATCTTTAGAGAATATAATATTCAAAATAAAATATATAATATTATATTTAATAATGCATTTAATAATGAAGTAGGCATTAACTTGTTTGTTAGAACTATTTAAAATATGTCATTAGAAGATATTTTTTATGTTAGATATATGTGTCGCGTTATTAGCCTTATAGTACAGGCATGGATGTAAGTTATTTTCCTTGATCGAGTTATTTACATACTACGATGTTAGATATAATAGTAGTTGTAACCACTGCAAGAAAAATCTCATATAGCTAGGGACAATTACCTAGCTAAATAAGCATTTTTCGTTTCTAAATGAGATATAGCGACGGATTACCAACAGATTGGTTCCCTAGCTAAAGTGCTTCTTGCTAAATTTTAGCGACGGAAATTGTCCCTAGCTAAAAAGTTAGCAACAGAAAGTATCACTAGCTAAAAAATTAGCGATGGAAAAATCTCTTGCTAAAAAAGATAAATTTCCTAGCTAAATTAACAAAATAAATGAGATATTTTATCACTAAACGAAAATAATGGCGGATGATTCCCTAGCTAAAGTGCTGGATATGGACATTGTATTCGACGATGATGACATCTCCATTCAATTAGCGAGAGAAAAACAATGGGGTGGACCATTGAATAGAAGCAAGCTATCATAGTAATTAGATATCAATTACTACTTAATCTTATGACATAACAATAACAATATCTCATACAAGATCTACTAACTCATTCGATATCAAGCGTAACATCGAATTTTATTTTTTCTATTGCAGTCAATATAATTTAGGATAGAAGATCTAGATTATGACCATATATCATTGAGGTACAAGCATGCTTAAAGGATTGAGATGATTCGATATTGGGCATCTAGAATCATACTGAAATAAGAGCGAATAAGTTATTGACAAATGAAGACTCGTAGAAATTTAAAGAAGCTGAATTCACCGCTAATGATACCATCAGATGCTTATGTAATGATGATCAAATGCATATTTATACTGATTGATATTGAGATTGAGCTTGCATTATTACAATTAAGATTGATAATTTTTATTTTATGTTATTGTTGTGAGTTGTAACTTTATATTATTTTATTTAATTTTGGATTGAATGATGAATGATGAGATAGATGAGTTTTTTAAATATTTTGATTATTTATTATACTTTGTTATTTGTGTTAATAAATTTATTTTTTTATGATTTGTGTAAAATCAATAAATAATATAATAAAAAAATATGAAATTAATAAAAAAAATTAAAATAATTAATCCACAATTCCACAGCTGATGGGGGGTGGGGGTGAGACTGAGATAGTAACGGTGAGTCGAGTGTGAGTCGATCTTAGAGTCCTAGCTATGCTAGGCTAGGCTAAAATATTTAGGCCCAAACCAACCTGACTCACCACGCCCGGCATGGCCCGGCATTAATCCAACTAGACTCGGGCATCAAGTCGGATGAATCGACCATTATTGAGTTATGTTGTGCCTGACATGGAACAGTGACCTGACTGGGCCACCAAAAATTGGTAACAACATTGGAATCTCATGAGCACCAACAAAGTTTCATTCTTGGCTGAATGATTTAGTCCAATAAAAACTAAGATAATTAAAATCATCTAGAGTTCACAAGCAAAAATATTTTGAAATTTGTTTAAATTATGCTATCATCTCGCTTCTTCAAACAATATTATAGGTGTCAATAATATCATGTAAATGTTACAAGTTTTGACCACTATTAGTGGTGAATAGCGATGTCCACAAGTTATTATATACTATAAATGTAGCGTATAGGTTTTTTTAATACCACGTAGTGATAACATGAGAGAAATATAAGAGAGAGAAAGAGAGAGGAGAAATATGAGAGAGAGATAGGAGGAATATGAGAGAGAGAGATAGGAGGAATATGAGAGAGAGAGATAGGAGGAATATGAGAGAGAGAGAGAGGAGGAATATGAGAGAGAGAGAGAGGAGGAATATGAGAGAGAGAGAGAGAGGAGGAATATGAGAGAGAGAGAGGAGGAATATGAGAGAGAGAGAGAGGAGAATATGAGAGAGAGAGAGAGGAGAATATGAGAGAGAGAGAGAGCGAGAGGAGAAATATGAGAGAGAGAGAGGAGAAATATGAGAGAGAGAAATATCAATTTCTCTTATATGATCAAAAGCCAAAACTCCTTAAATAATAAGTCATACTCAAAAAAGTAATATTAACACTAATTAGTAATATATTTGTTAATAACAAATAATTTATGTATATTTTTTTGGTGCATGAATAACTAATAAATGTATATTTTATTACTCTAACTGTTATATTTTCATGTCTTGTTGAGATATCTTGAATAAAACATATGTTCCAACAAATTTTGGGATGCAAACTGAATAGTTTTACTTAATGATACAATGCTTGAAAGGTCACATGATAGAAACTATTTTTATCATAAATAAGTATTTTAGTAATTTTAATTAATATATATATTTGTTGTAATTTAAATTTATGAGATGTACTACTACAAGAGGTTTAACACCCCAAAATTCGGGTGTTTGTTGATTAACCATTAATCTAAGGAAAACTTGTGTTTATTGGGTACCCTGATTTCATTATGATGTGACCTATTTTTTTGGGGACTCATAATTTAATAAAAACTAGATAAAGCCATAGTTGTGATGTTGGTATCAGATATTAAGTCCTAAGTATTTATAGTTCTACCCTATGACACTAAATTGTGATGCTTCTTGTATGATAATTTAATCCAAAATTCAATTCATACAATATCACAATCAAATGACTCATGCATGATCTAATATAGTATAATGACCACACTTGTCTATTTATGAGTAAAAATAGCTTCACTAACTCATTCATTCATACTCAAGTCACACAATGATATATCAAAAAATTCTTAAGAGTTATAATCAAGGAAGCACGGAAATGACTCCCAATAGTCGTGTCAACGTGTCGGACACGTGGACACGGTATGGACGCGTCACGGATACGTGTTCGATATGCCACGTGGCATATCGTTGATTAATCTATTCTCGATAACACCACGTGGCGTATTGGACGGATGCGTAGGATGTCGTATCTATGCCGACTGCCGACAATACCGAGTGGCTGAAGTTCGACAACGTCGAGTGATTGACATCACCCACGACGCTGAATGGCCGATTTTGAAGGCGCCGAGGGTGGGCGTGAATTTGTGGGGAGGTAGGGGGCACGATTTTGTGGAACGGCAAGGGGGGGTTCATGATTCTATGAGGTGGCGGGGACGGGATTCTGTAGGCTGGGGGGGGGGGGGGGGGATTTATTTTATTTTATAAAATAACTAATACTTATTAATAAAATAATTTTTATTTTTATTTTTTTTATTATGCCGTATCCTAGCCGTATATGTATTTTAGTTTTTTAAAATTTGTTGTGTCCCCATATTCTGCCATGTCGTATCCCTGTGTCCGTATCCGTGTCCGTATCCATGTCCGTGCTTTTTAAGTCATAATCATGACACTCTTATGCAAAACAAAACATCTATTAGAAAATGAGATAATTCTAATCTATCTTACATACAAATCCATCAAAGTCACATTCAAGTTTTATTTACAATTGTTATATTATTCTCATAAAAGTTAAGACATACCCAATATAGAAAATTCTGACAAGGGTTGTTCTTTTGATTGCACATGTAATAGTCATGCTCACGGCTTAAGAAACGTTTCTCATAAAGGGCAGGCTATGCCCAATTAATTTCATGGTGCAGCCCCTCCACCGGGCGGAACGATGGAAGTAGCTGAGTAAAGTTCCTTTTTTTCTGCAGCTCAAATTGACAGCTTTGTTCGAGATTGGCAACCAGCATCTTCAGCTGGCACAATTTCTCTGCAGTAGTCTTCTCTTCCCACTCAGGCACCCTCCTCCAAGACATTTTGAATGTATATTTCCCAACGCGTCCTGTGTTTTAAGATCATCTTTCTTATCTATTTCGTTTTCATTTTTGTTTGTTATGTCAATGGGTAGGCTCAATCCGAAACCTTGATTTTGCATTCAGATTGCTCAAAATGGAATACGTGAGTCTTCTTGTAACTCTGAATTAGGTGTGAATTGGCAAAGCAACCTTGTTCCTCCATTCGGGGACGATGCAATTTTTTTTATTGGGTAATTGATTATGCAGAGTGAATTATCTGCTACTGTGGAGGATCTTGACCGCAAGAAAAAGAAGGAAGAAAAGGTTTACTTATTGTATAATGCTCTCTATCTTGATTGCAATATTATTATTATTATTATTTTTTGTAGGCTAGGGAGAAGGAATTGAAGAAGCTGAAGGCCACTGAGAAAGCAGCCAAACTTAAAGTAAATTTTGTGGCATTTGTATCGTGTTGGTATTGGTTGTCGTAAATGTCAAGGCATAAAAACATCTTAATTCTGATATTGTGATTTTTACATAGCTTGAATCTTCTTCTGCTCTAAAGAAGAGTGCTGCAAAAAAGAATGCGAGGCGTGAAGATGCAGGGGAGGGGAACCGAGAGGACTATGTTGACCCAGAGACTCCTTTTGGTGAGAAAAAAAGACTTTCAGTTCAGATGAGAAAACAATATGATCCTACAGCAGTAGAGAAATCGTGGGTGCCGCAGGCTTTGTTGCTTTAGCTATATCTAGTTTTGCTTTGCATTTTATTCCGTGCGCAGTTGCACAAACACTAATACCACGAATCTTATTAGAATTCTGAGGTTATTAATGTCTAAACAAGAACAATACTAAGATGAATGATTATTTGAGAAGTTTTCATATTGCATGTCTTGGTGTGATGACAAGTGCCTTCATCCAAGCGTGGTAGGTCTCTGTTGGGCAATTGCGCTTTCATAGTTGTAATTTTAAGATACATAAAAAGAAAGAATAAGAAAAACAACAACAAATGATATATATGTAATCCACAATCACAATTCAACCACGACATAATCAAAAATGAAATAGAAATCATAATAGAAATGTACGAAATAATGAGTTTCACTAGTTGCTTAGTACGACTAGTTACATCCATTAGTAAATACTTATGTCTTATAGATTAAACCAAATCGAGTAGAGAGAGAGAAGAGAGAAGATGAACAGTTACAGATCGTGAAAAATAGTAACTCGAAAAATAAAATGCAAAACATTCTATATTAAAATTTTTTGGTTCAATTAACCGGAGCGGGTTGAATCATCGGATGGGCCAGTCTCTGCTCCAAAAATTTCTTTGGGACCTTCGTTACGGTGCTACTATTGTATTTTCAGTCTCTTAATATTTAATTTCCTGTACTTACATGAAAATACCAAAATAGAAATATTTAGTTATACAAATATATTATCAAAACAAACTATATACAACAGTCTCGGTTTTGAGTCTTATCGGATAAAATTTCTTTGATTTTCAGAGATAAAATTGTCGAGATATTAACTTCTCCTAGATCCAGTGCCAAGCGAGAGCCTTGTGCACTTAATACGACTTCTACCTTCATTTTGTGTAGTTAAAATAACTCATCCCTCTAATTTCTCTTGATTTTTAGATGGTATGCCTGGTGGGAGAAATCAGGTTTTTTCTCAGCTGATGCGAAGAGCTCCAAACCATCATTTTCCATTGTAAGTTTCCATGACACTTGAAATATAAATTGGATATCCATGTCTTGGCTGCAACGTCATGTCATTGAAAATTATGTTTATATTTGGTTAGAGTCTACTCTATTATATATTCCTCACATATCTGAATGTTAATTTGTAGGTTTTCCCTCCTCCAAATGTGACTGGAGCTCTGCACATAGGCCATGCTCTAACAGCTGCTATTGAGGTATGCTACCCTGCTACTTTCTCTGTCTTTGTTTGCAGTTTAGCTTTTCTAGAGCTTATTTTGAACCTCTTACAAGTTGCAGGACACAATTATTCGGTGGCGAAGAATGTCTGGATATAATACTCTGTGGGTACCAGGCATGGATCATGGGGGGATAGCAACACAGGTAGATAGTTGCCATTGGCTTTGCTTTTTTTTTTTTCAAATCTGATAATACACGAGAGTTGTGAAGCTTAGGATCCCTAGATATTATTTTATCTGTTCATTTATAAAAGTTGTGTTATATATATGATGCTCCTCAATATGCCCTCATGCTGCTTGCTAATTGGCCCAATCTATTGAAATTAACTTGTTCAATTTCTTGGTCTGCAAAAAGCAAGTTTCTTGTGTTTGGTTTTTTTTTTTTTTTGAATTTTAGGGTAAATGTGAGATTTCATATTATGCAGGCTTTGCATTATGCTTATGTGGTGTTTTGTAGGTTGTGGTGGAGAAGAAGTTGATGCATGAATGCCAATTGAGTAGACTTGATATTGGTCGTGATAAATTTGTGTCTGAAGTGAGTTTGGAGTTATAAATGTTCCTTTAGATGTTTCAATAATTTCATTGGCCATTCTCATTTCTCTGTTTTTCTTTAATCTTCTCATGACAAGGTTTGGAAGTGGAAAGAGGAGTCGGGGAGCACCATATTGAAACAGTTGCGCAGATTGGGTGCCTCCCTTGATTGGTCTCGCGAGGTAAGGATGTATCCATCATAATTTGGCTTCTACCTTGGAATTTGTTCTTTAGCTCTCTTTCTTTTTTCTCAGTGTTTTACAATGGATGACAAAAGATCCAAGGCAGTGACAGAGGAATTTGTTCGGTTGTACAAAAAAGGCCTCATATATAGGTATTTATGACAGAATATTTGTTCACAAGTGCCATATAATTTTCACAATTTTGATCAATTGAGAGCAAGAGGCATATAATTTTTACAAGTGCAAAGAGAATAGAATCTGAATATATATCATCTTTGTTACAAGAGAAAATGTATATAAGTTGTCTTCTTAAGGTTCAATATATATATATATATATATATATATATATATATATATCCAAAATGGTATTAAGTTTGTTAATTGGTTTGGTAGTAACGATCTTTATAGTATATGTTTTTTTGTTATTAATCATTTAATTTTAAGATGTTATAAAATATATCTTTGCTAACCTCAAATAGTTAAAATAATGCTTGGTTAATTATAAAATTTTTTCCTAAAATTTCATAAGAAGATAAATATTAATTCCTTCTAGATGCTATGATGTTGTAACATCTTTGGGTTAATGAAAATAAATCTAGGGGTAGAAAATGAATTATGTTGCTTAGAAAATAAAAAAAAAGAAAATTTGTAAGATACATAATGTTATTGTTCTATCCTAATTTTTTTATAAAGAGTAATCAAAAAATTAAAAACAAAAACTAGATGTATAATCTTAAGCAAGTCTCTAGGATTGGAGCAAATTACTTATCGAGGGTTTAAAATTTTTGTGCCTTGGTAAATTTACTCTTTGTTTCTTTCAAAGTTCTTGGTGATGATAAATTTCTTAAGGTCATTCATTATTTTGAGGAGTTGATACTAGGTTTCTCTTTTAGGAATACTAGTATTTTTTTTAAATTGGTCACATATTAATTTTTTTTCTCAATATAGTAACCTTTCCTTTTAAAGAATAATTTGCACTCATACAAAGTAGCATCAACACATATAGACTTTTATTTGAATTCTTTTACTATAAGTTTTGTGCATTCTAAATTTAAATCATGAATAAAGTAAATAACATATCAAGAAAATTGAAAATATTAGTTAAATAGAGTTTGTGGTGAAAATACTATTATTTCATAATCTTTGAGATATTTTGATGTAATAGAGATATCTATAGTGTCTTTTATGTATAAATTATAATAATTTGTTGTGAGAAAAATATTATTATAAATTAAGGGCGTCGTCAATTGGGTTGTTTCTTATTGGCATGACCCAAATTTTGATGGCTCAATTAGTCTCTCGTGCATTGTCATATATGATATGGATTAGATACTTGGGTTGTGTCGTGTTGGCATGACATCATGGGAGGTAGGCTCGACATGGTTTGAAGGTTTCTTTTTCTCAGTTGGGCTTGCTGGGTTGTCGAGTTAGGCTAGTCATTTGACACTCCTACCTCAATCCCCACCAAAATAGTATTTACGTGATATTAACTATTCACACCACTCACCTCCCATAGGCTCCACACACCCCTCCCTCCAATAACACATCAAAAAAAAAAAAAAACTAAAAATACATTCATTTAAGAAAAAGATAAAAAAGACATATATATGACTCATGTTTGGTAGTTCACACACCAAGTGCCCCCAATCAAGTGAGTCAAAACATAAAATAAATAAAATATTAAAAAATAATAAATCTTAACAAATTTCATAGTTTACTATGCTGCTAAATTTTATGTGATATACATATCATCAATGCAAGTAGACATCGCCATTATATAACTCTATTTTTTTAAAACAAAATCATCTCTCTTTTGTTTAATGCATCATTATATAATGCAATTTATATAATGTGATTGTTAATATCATACTAAATAAATAATATTTTTTTGAGCTTGACATTTTTTATTTATAAAATCAATAATTATCATATTTTATTTATCAATGATGATCATCTTTAATATAGTTTTATTGAATTGTTTTTAATCATATTTTTACATATTTATTCTTATTGATGATGACATAATTTTTTAATATGATAATCATAAAAAAGTAATATTTTGATACTTTTTTTTGTCTGTCAGCACTCTCCTTCTTAATCTCAACCAATAATATATGTTGCTCCATATATGTGTTTTGCGACATCGGGATTGGTGAAGGTAAAATTTTTGTCCCAGCTACATGATAGGTGATTTGACAAGCATCTTGGAGAAATATATCTGATATTCTTGGGATTCGAACTTGTGTTCTTGGGGTTAGAGCATCCATCATCTTTTGCTAATTAGACTATCATGTTGTTAATAGGGAATATCTTAATTTTAATAAAATATATTTATTAACTCGTGTTAATTTTCAATTTGTTTTTATTTTATTTTTGTAATCTGATATTAATTATATAGTTTTTTACTATGCAGTATTAAATGATATGTATCTTTGATGAATTATTATTAAATAATTTCAAAAAATGCTCACCCTTGATATATATTAAGCATTTCTTATTTATCTTTAGATTTTCGATTAAAAAAAATTCTAATGCATGTGAATTATCTAATTTGGATGTGGTTAGTAGCAATGATCATTAAATTGTTTCCAAGATTTATGAGTGTCAATGTTCATTGGATCATTATAATGTGGGATATAAATTTTGAATAAATGGTCTTGTGTTGCCGAACCTTTTTATTTTTGCATTCCAAGCAAAAAAACAAGCTTGTTTATGCCACATAATTTTTACTTAAGATAATTTATTTATGGTCTAGATGGATTGGTTGCATGTTGGCCCATTACTTGACATTGATTGATCCCATGTCTCGAACTATTATAGTTAAGTAATTATTTTTATGTGACTTTTTTTCTGGGGCCAATTTAGGCTAAAATGATAATGTTGTTATCCTAATCCGAATTGTCATCTCTACTTATGATTTAAACATTCTAACAAAATTTGTTGATTAATAATTCTCTTTAAATTGTATTTTTGTTTTATGATTTATTTTTTTAATGTTCATGTTAGAAAGTTGCATTGTTTTTAATTTGAAAAAGTTATTAGAATGATTAAGAATGATTTAATTATTTGCTATGGAAAATAGTTATTGTTTTATAATTTGATATGAATTAATTAAATTTTTAGTATTAAAGAAAATTATTTAAATATATTTGCAAATTATTTAGATCTAAAATCATTTGCCAAAATATAATTAATTTTAAACTTGATGATTATAATTATATTTTAGAATTTATTTTGAATATCTTTTAAATATTTTGAAAAATTCAACAATGCAACTATATCAATTGTTTTAGTTAAGTTTTTTGTAATACAATAATGACAAGTCAGATTGAATATGTGATAACTTTACACGTTAATGGCATTTTACTATATCAATGATGTATATGTTATATTGATCTAATTGTTAAATCATTTGAATGTTATAGATAAGTATAAAAATATAAATTATTTGTAAAAATATTAATTTTCATTCCCATGTAGTTTTAAAGTAAATATAGTGACTTTTTATTTCCTTAGTGGAAAATGTAATTATGTATAAAAATACATGGTAATTTTCATAAGTAAAAGATATTTTTTGTTATTTTAAATGTTATTGATTGCACACTTTTAAAGTGTCATAGATGAGCCTAGGTGCATGTGTAACAAAAGGTCTGCCTTGGTAACTTACCTACTTCAAGGTGAAGTGCCTTCATTAAGGTGTAGATACTTTAGGAAAAGCATGAATGAGGCAAGATGTTGAAGAGGAGATATATATTTTTTTTCTAGATTTATAAAAGAAATAATATGTGATTACACAAATACTAATATATCAAATTTTATAATAATTTAGAAGTTATGTGTTTGGGTGAGAATAATACTAAGATGACTGATCACATGAGAAATCTATGTGTTGTATGCATACACCAGAGGTCATATCTTGATGCGATGATAAATATTTTCGTTTAAGTATGGTGAGTTTCGGGTTCATGACTCACCAGACTCTGTCTCAATGCTAAAGTGAAAATCTTGTACACTAAGTACAACCTTAATAAAAGAAACAAACCACAACATCAATGCTTAAATAATTTAATTTATGTCAAGTATAAGGAAGTAGAAGATGAAGACGTATATTCTCTTGAAAGAAAAAATATTGATTCAATGTTTAACAATAATATATTCACATGAGATTGTATTGCTAGAACTATTAGATCAGAGGAGATTATGTTTTATGGTATGGCCTATGGGAGATAGACTAATATGACAACCATGGGAGTAATAGTTTTTAATTCTAGGACGATATCTTTTTCTTTTTTGATAGAGAAAGATTATGTAATTGATTTTATATATAAGGATATAATAATATAGGAGAGCGATATTGATCATTGATGATATAAATGTTAATGTTATAGATTTACTTGAGTGATTTCTTTTCTATTATTCATATTTGTTTGTGTTGTTTGTATATTATTTTTATTTGTTATAGTCATTTATGTGTATTGTTGTATTCATTTTTATTCAATCATGATATGTTGATAAACTTGAAATTGTTCAAGTTAAAAAATGAGTACGAATGGATATATTGTCTTTAACATCATGATAGACACACACACACACACACACACAACCATACAAGGGGGAAAACTTGGTTGTGAGCATTCATTTATAAACTAGGAGTGCTCACTGTATCACAAGAATAATAAAGACAATGCAACTCAACACCTTTCCAAGTTGATAAGAAAAGTAAGTAATCTAAGAACTATTTTAAACATTGGTGAAAAAAGTTGTAAGTTGGCCTCTTGTATGTATGTAAGTTGTGGTGGGAGTCTTGTTGATTTTTTTCTCAAATAAAATGTCAATCTATCTTAATATATATTATTTGTTAATAAAAGGCTAAATTGGAAATGATGTCATATGCCAACATAATTAATACAAAACATGTAATTGGTCTCAAATTGGAAAATTTGATTTTCTTAAGTAACTAATTCACAATAGCTTACATATGTTTGATTTAACAAAAACAAAATTATAACAAAACATAACTCTACTATGACTTAATGTTTAATTTAATAAAAATTATCTAATTCTTAACTTTTTAGATGAGATTGTTTCTTCAAAATTCTAATACTCTGTGATAGACCCGATTTGTAACAATTGGAGTCAAACTAAAGTTTGAATAACTTGTTAGCAAAATATGTTATTTATCCATCTAGCACCTTATATCCTTCACATAACATATATAAGTATATGCAAAAGGTAATATCAAAATATCTATGTTTGAAATAATTTAGAAAATAATTAATTATTTTGACCACATAAATAATATATTATTTGTAGATTGTTAGAATAATTATTTTTTCTTATAATTTTCTTATATTTGAAGAATTAATTTATATATTTAAATAAAAATTTGTATAAAAATTAATAGTAATATACGTTGGTGTACAACCCAAAAAATCAAACTCTAAAAAGATATCTAGTGCATATCTCTCATATGAGAAAACTAGTTTCCCCACATGAATAAGTAACATTTATCTCAAGAACAAAAGGAGATAAAGATTGTTTATTTAAAATGTATTTTAAATGTGTTATTTCACTTGAGAGATATCTAATTGATCATTTTTTATTATAGTAATAATATTATTCATATAGATTAGTAATAATATAAATTTATCAACTGAATCATTTGTAAATAAGAGTAATTTAAAACTCATTTATATGTCTTAGGAGACCACCATGCATAAGCTCTTATGTAATTTACAAAGTAATCTATGCCTATTGGATCTATAAAATTTGATGGTTATTTTACACACACACACACATCTTCAAGATTCCTATCAAGAAATATAATATTTAACGGGTATCCAACTTATTCATAGGACATTACAAAAGAGAAATAATCTAATAGAAATCATTTTGATCATTGAAGAAAATATATCACAATAGTTTATCCCAAGTTAAATTTATCTCACAAATTAGTCTGAATTTTAATTGATCTTTATTTTTATCAATTACAAGCTTCATCATGAACACTTAATTACATTCAACTATTAAAATTATAGATGCAAGTTTCTATAACAATGATATCATAATTTGTTTCCATATAACTTGTAATTATTCTTAATATTTAAGATAATTTGAAGAAGTGATCTATGAATTATCAAGAGAAAATACAAAACTAGAATATATATATTTAAATAGGAATAAGAAAATATCTGAAAAATATGATAATGAGTTGTATGGATGAGAAAACCATGTTGAATTGTTAGGTCCGATCAAATCGGTCCAATCATCAACCAATCACTGGACTTGTTCGATTCTATCAATTGGGTTGGTATCTCATTGAATTGAGATTGAATCGGCAAAACTGACTGTTAAACCAATGAACCTGCAAACAACCATTTTTTAGGAAACATGCCAAATTTTGTGGGCATTTCATAATTTTTTTTCATGAAGGTTGATGGAATTCAAACCATGACCCAAGGGGTATAAAACAATCTACTTATCACCAGGGAAAAGTTGAAATTCTCATTAGATAGATGACTATTAATATACATATACTAACATAATAATTTATATTATCATTTTTACATTGATTTTATTTATATAATAATAATGTTAGATTGAGATGAATTTTTTTTTTAAATTTATATATAGATAATAGGCTAATTAAGTTTCACCTCAACTAATATGAAGTTTCTTTATGATTTTATTAATTTGGGATATGTCTAAATTAATTATACTATATTTTTATATATATTAAATTTTAAAGATACTTTAAATTGTAATTACCTTATAATTAATAAATTATAAATGAGTACTATTGATTTATAAAGCATGATATCAATCAAAAATAAAAAACACTTTGTGCAATTTAAGTAAATTTTAATAATTTAATAAATTTAAAACCAAAAATCAATCACATTCATAATATTTTTTGTTATGAAGACTTGTTGAATTTTCATAATAAAGGACTATTGATAAAATTTTATTTTTCTTAAATACTTGCTCGATAGAATCAAAATTTAGAAAATTCTTGATCGACTACTTAAATTATGAATCACTATCTTTATTAGTTATTTTACTAATATCACATGTATGATTCATGAATAAGTCAGAATAATATTTTCATGAATTTTAAATATATTTTATATTTTGTTGATAATTAAATGATATTTTTGATATATTCATAAATTCAAGTATTATATATATTTATTTATATTTTCACCTATATAATATGTGTTAATTTTCTTAAAATTATTTTTAAATTTAACAATATATAAACTATATTTATTATGTCATTGGTTCGATTGTGACTTCATAGTGGTTTGATCGTTGGCTCAACTAATGAACCATGAATTAGTAATTTTGTATAGTCCAATCATTGATCCAATTGTCTCAACATTGATACATAATTTTTTTTTATTTTTTATGTAGAACAATTGAAATATCTAAGTCTTATTTTCTTTAAGGATAAGAAATTGTGATGTGTCTTCTATTGGGACTTGATGGGGAAGTACTCTTCTTACATAAATATTTTTTTGGGGTGCCTAATGTCCTATTCATGATATCTGTGTGGTATTGTTAATTTTACATTCTTTTATATGACTAACATAATAATATTATTGTTAATCTTATAGTCAAATAAAATGGTGAATAATAATAATATTTTTTTTTGAATTCTAGAGCTGTCAAGGAAATCACACATAATGGTATGCATTGCTATCTTATTTCTTCTAGGAGAAAAGGTGTGAACAAAACACATACGTGAAAAAATTGTCAAGGTAAGCTATTCAACTTTTCGCATAATGACTATTTTAACTAGATGTTTATACTTTTTTTTTCCGACCACTTGTTCTTGGGATATGTTGGCACATAATATTTGATGAATCATTTAATACTTCTTAGATTTTGAGAAAATATTTACTAGAGTATATTCACGAGCAATATAATTTCTTAATATTTGAATGTCACAATTAAATTGAATTTTAATTATTATATATAAGCACACAAAAATACTAAAAAATTGATTTATTTCTTTTAATAATCATCATTAGTTGTGATCGTACAAAGTCCCCAATCTTCTATATAGATGAGATGAAAATGAATTTTTTACGAATACATCAAATAAGAAATTTTTGTATATTTTTCTAATTGATATGTTTTTAAAATTAATTGTAAAAATTTACTTTACATTTTGTTATAAAATATTAAACTTGATCAACTAAAGATAACCATGTTAAGAATTGATAAGAAATAGATAAAAACTCCCAAAACATGCATATAGTTTTTTGAGAGTAGAAACAAAGATATATAATTCATCAAATTATAGTTTCTAATTTTTTTGATAAATCATCATTGAAGTTGATCAATTATGCAAATAAATATATGAGAAAAAAATGATATTATCATTATTGTTTAATAACACAATCAGTTGACATGATTGTTTGAAGAAACTTTAGATTACTAGGAGCTTGGAGTAAAATAATAAGTTGAATGCAAAAAATAACATTATCATAATTAATGACTCTTGTAATGATATTATAGGTTACATTAATATAAAAAGTTCTAGAACTTGAGAGAAGAGAATAAATAATAATAATTTTAATATGATTATTGACTCGTAAGTTAATTATCTAAGTTTAAAGAAAGAAACAATGAAGAAAACTTTTGTCATTGACTCAAAAAACAAAAAAAACTCTAGTCAAATATTAGTGGATAAACTTTGTGGAGGGACCTATGAGTACATCGAGTAGCCTATCATATAATTTTTGCAGTTTGAAAGAATACATGAAATCTCCAATTGCAGATGTAAACTTTAACAAGTATCTTGTTTATGTTAATTCTTCTAGTAATGAGGATACTTCACAAAACCTCCACAGTTTTGTGAAGGTCTGAAACACTCTTTGTTGAGCTAGAAGAATATATCCTAGTAGCTAAATTTCAAATCTTCTTGCACGTGGTGTAAGAAATAAAAATATTAGAAAGACTAATATCAATTAGCTATCACAATAATAAAGATTGACAATTAAATATAAATAAATATTTTTCTCAAAATTATCAATGAACGAATTTATTATCAAATGATTGGGTATTTCTATATTCAAGAATTAAATCCTCACTAAGAGTATATCGGACATAAGAACTATTCTTTAGATTTTACTAAGTAATAATAATTGCTTTACTTTCTATCATGGTTATTAAATATCTAGGAAAAAAATATTTGTAATCATCTAACAATACACAATATAATCAAACATTTTTATTCAATCAAGTAAAATAACCTAGATAATAAATAAGGAAACATCTAGGTTAGAATTTGCGACATCCCACAGGTTGGGTGTTCTCATCATAAACATATAATGATAATCAATACATAAAACCTATATAAACTTCAACACTCTTCACTTAAATTGATTGTAAATGTTTAGGAATATCAAACTTAAAAAAATAACTTGATATATTTTAAAGATCTTTATGGATATCAACTAACTGATCTACTGTATGAATATATGTCATAGTAGAGTGCTATTTTTGATTTATCCCCTAAGAACGACTTAATTCATCTCTATATGCTTCAAACACTTCGAAACATTAGATTAGATGTTTTATGTTTAATTTTTTGATAGTTATAATAGAGAGTAGTATGAGAAGTGAGTACTTACCATCTTCATAAATGTTTGTTGTTCAAAGTATCTTGTAAGTGATTGTTAATATTCTCTTGAATTTTGTTGATGCACTTGATCTTAAGATTTTTGTGCATCTTTTTTTTTTAGAAAATAAGAATGTCTTTAAGAAAAGTATAAATATTTGTAGTAGATCTCCTTTTAGTTTAGATTGATGTCAAACTTGAATTTAAAAACTCAACTAGTTTAAGGTGTCTGTAATCACTAGAAGAGATACCCGAGCATGAAGATTTTTTGATTTACCTCATTGTGCGAATAGATTTATTTGGGTAAATATATTTTAGAGAATTTAAGAAATGATAAATATATTTTTTGATTTATCATCTTTGTTATGATAGTTACTCCATTAAATAATGCTCTCAAGTCATGTTCAAGTTAGATGTGAGCATTCTTTAATAAATATGAAAGAAGTGTTCATTTAATAAATATGATGATAGTTACAAATATGAATCAGTTTACATTAATTAATATTATGGTGCATATTTGTATGTATATGCACACGCATATATATGAGAAAAAAAATAGATGTGAGCTATCTTTAAATTATAAGTGTTCATTGTATACTAATATTTTAAGGTACATATTCACTTATATAAATTAAGCATATGAATATGAAAGTTTTATTCTTAAAAAATTAACTAATATATTTATATATTATGACACTAAGTATTATAGTTATATTGAGACTCTGAGTATGGATATAAACATTGTATTCGGAGATGATTTATTCATTCAGTTAGTTAGAGACAAATGACTTGGTAGTTCTTATAATATGAGCGAGTTACCTCGGCACTTATATATTGAGATCTGTTCTATCATTTCACATAATAATAATAAGAATTTAAAAATTAAGTTGGTAAAAATCATATGAATTCACTTAACACATACTATTTAAGATTGAGAAGATTTACTAACTTATCATATATCATAAAGACTCTTGCATAATATCATAGAGATTACTATCATATATCATAGAGTTTATTTTTTCTACATGTAATTTACTATCTACATGTGATTACTGACTTATTTGGTATTTAAAATAATATTAGAGTTTATTTTTTCTATGATAGTCAATATTATTTTAGATATGAGATCAGGACTGCGATCATATATCATGTAGACTCTTGCATGCTTGAAGAATTGAGAAAATTTGATAATAACTATTGATGATAAAATAAAAGTATTTTTGGTAGATTATGACTCAAAACATCGAAAATGAGAATATTGTGGCTACTCTGTATTATTAATGATACTCTTAAACACATATATGATGATGATAATTTGTCTCCACACAACCTTGCTATAGACATGGATTGATGACTTGTATTATTTAGAATTATTATTTTTTTAATTCCATGTGATATTTTATTTATTTTTGAATTTATGCTGATTTTGCTTCATGTTATGTTATATATCATATCAATATTATATTTATCAATTATTTTTTTATTTAAATAATTTTTATTTTAAAGTTTATTTGAATTTCAAATAATTTTTAGTTATTGATATTATTTTAATTTAATTAACTTTATAATGCAATCTAAATACTGAATATATATTGAACATGTATTTTTGTCATTTTTATTATATCATTTTGATATGTAAAAATAATATTTTATTTTTACATAAATATAAAATTAAAATTTCAAAATATTTTAATTGTGCATATTCAATTCAGTTTGCTCGTTGCCTTGCCCAAAATTGATGCCATCCGGCATGACATTGCATGGATTTGCTCGACTGCAGGTCGAATGGGTCATGATGGGCCTAATCATATGGATGTCTCGTCGTGCCAGCATGACATGAGATACATACCTAGCCATGCCAAACATGTCACTATGGCATGATCGAACCCAAAAAAATGGGTAATGCTAATACTGCACGTCCTGTTTGACATTTCTAATATACGAGACTTTCTTCATTTGATATTTATTGAGAATATCTTTATTAAGAATGTAATGAATTTAAGATTTCTAACACCTCTACATGTATTTGTTTAGATTCAATTTTAATAAATAATTTTGGCAAATTTAGATATTTAACTGGAATCGAAGTGGTATACTATATAAGCAGATAAATTTGTTTTAATGAAAATATTTTTTTAGTACTTGTATCAAATTCATTTTCTTCATCTTGAAGTTTTTTTTTAAAAATATTAATAATCTTTATATTGATAATATTAAATACATGAAAATTATATGAAAGTTTAATTATTAAAACATAAATTTGCTAAATATTCCATATCATCATTATTATTAGTTTTTTTTTTCATCACTTTTTTTTTTTATAAATTTTACATCTCACATATTTTAATTGTAAAGCTTTTGCCGATGAGATATTTATCATGGTGATGAATGCACTTTTTTTAGGTCAGTTATTTTCTCATGGATAATTTTTTTAATCTAATAATATTTTGTCGTGATTGTCAGAAAACAAGATTTATTATTATTAATCTAGTTGTTAATGGGCAGACAAAAAATCATTTGACCCGGCATTTGGGTCAAATGGGCCATCATTTATTTATATTTCTAAATGTATTTTTATTTTCCTTGTTTTTACAATAATAAAAAAGTATAAAAAATTATATATGTAAGTATCAATCTTTCACAATCTAATTGATGTTCTTACACTAGTATCTCCTTGGTATTATGTTTTGCAGGAAACTCACGCTAGTGAATTGGGACTGCACTTTACGAACAGTTATATCTGATATCGAGGTTAAGGCTCTTTGTTTGTAAGAAAAAGGCCACACCCATCAATTGTTTTTCTTTTTTTTTTTCTTTTTTTTGTGAATTTCAGGAAAATAATTTTTTTTAATTTTCTAAGACAATATATTACGGCTCTTTTATTTTATAATTTTTCTGGACTTCTTCCTGCAAAACAAATGGGGCCTGAGATCTTATTTTATTTTCTGTAGGTAGATACTGCCGATATCAAAGGGAGAACACTGTTAAGAGTCCCTGGTTATGATAAGCCTGTGGAATTTGGCGTTCTAACTTTGTTTGCGTATCCTCTGGAAGGTGATGCTGGTGAAATAGTGGTTGCCACTACTAGAGTCGAAACAATGTTTGGTGATACTGCCATTGCCATTCACCCTGATGATCAGAGGTATGATCATCTACATGGAAAATTTGCAGTACATCCCTTCAACGGAAGAAAAATTCCAATAATTTGTGATGCTGTTCTTGTTGATCCTAATTTTGGGACTGGCGCTGTCAAGGTAGCGCAGCTTCTGCCATTCTAATTCTGAAGATTTTTTCTTTTTTTAGGAAAATTTGATTCTTGCTATTGGTACTTGATGGTCCTTTTTTTCTTTCTTTCTTTGGTTTTCAGATCACACCAGCACACGACCCAAATGATTTTGAGGTCGGAAAGCGCCACAATCTTGAATTCATTAATATTTTTGGTGATGATGGGAAAATCAATGGCTATGGTGGTTCCGTGTTCTCTGGGATGCCACGCTTCAATGCTCGTGAGGCAGTGATTGAAGCATTACTGAAAATGGTACCATCACTAGAGCTTTACAACATTGAGTTGCAAATTGAGATGTTAAAAAATAAAATAAACTAAAATTAATAAAACAAATAATTTAAAATAGCTAATTCAATAGATTATAATCCAATACAACTTCATTATGACCTGATATCTAAATAACTCACATGAAATACCTTATATAGGAGACAATTTGATTGATACAACTCATACATACTGGGTGCTCTCATTACAGATATAAAATACATAAAAATTCAGCACCCCCTTAAATTGGTGTGTGAAATTAGTGGTGCTAATGATGCTAGCGAGTTTGAGTTCAACTGAGCTCGACTCGACTCGTTAACATTTTGAGTCGAGCTCGCGCCCAAGTCGAGCTTACTTGAGTTGAGTTTTGATCGAGTCAAGTTCGAGTAGCTCGCGAGTTGTCTCATTTCATTAGCACCCCTAATTATTATATATCTAATTTTAGGAGAATCGGTGTATGAAATATTTATTTATTTATCACTTTTATAATACTACCTTATTAATATAATTTATAGAATAATATTATATTTTATTATATATTTTCTTTAAAGAAAATTAATTATTTTTAAAATAAATATATTTATAACTATATAAATAATAAAAATGTTTGATTGTTTAAGAATAAAAAAATAGAGACATATTACTATGCCATCCCCTAAAGTAGAAATATTAAATAAAAAAAATTTTAAAATTTTATATATAAACATATTCGAGTTTCTTGCAAGCTTTTCGAGTCGAGTTACGAGTTGTTCGACCCGACTCGTTAATATTTCGAGTTGAGCTCGAGCTCGAGCCGAGCTCACTTGAGTCGAGTTTTGACCGAGTTTTAATCGAGGCGAGTCCGAATATTTCTTCGCATAGATCAACATGAAAAAAAATAATAATTGAAATATTATTCATGTCAACATATTGTCTAGTCTATTGGGTAATTCTCCGTGTTCTTTATTGAGCCACAATTTTTGATGGGTGATTGTTGGAGGTGTGGCCTAAAACTCAAGGATCAATATTGTCTACATAAAGTAACACAAATTGAGCATTTGGGTAGCAAGAACTCATGCTCTCAAATCTTCAGGAACAACCTCAAAGAATATCATGTCTATTGCATTTGTTTCAGAAGTAAAATAATTTATATTAGCTTGATCAACATGATCATTATCCTAAGTAGTTGTCGAATCATCACCAATATATGATTCAAATACTTTTTTAGAAGAGGTGGTTAGAGTCTCAAACTGAGTTCTTTCATTATCAAATGTATTAACATCAATAATATCATAATCAAGATTAAACAATTAAAGTTTCATTTTTGAAGAGTTATGTGATGTGGTGTGTGTGTGTGTGTGTGTGTGTGTGTATGTATGTATGTATATATATATATATTCATGTTCTTCAGGTTCAGTAATTTTATTGGAATTTTGGCATATGGAAGGAATAGTTTTAGAATAGCCCAAAGATTTAAAAACCCATACTGATAACTTCTCAATAGTAGGTGACCCATTTCAACTATATATTTTTAAAATATACACCAAGAGAGAAAGCTGGATGTCATCACTTTTTTTTTTTAGAATAAATCATATAATAAATTCTATAGAGATAAAAGTTTCATCTGTATGATACTTTCTTATATTAATTTGGAAGGTTTTTAAATAAGATCTTATATTTGCTAAAGTTTTCGTAGGCTTATTGGATCTATCAGTTAGGTTTTAAAATAAGAATACTATTAATTTGAATAATTTCTTTATCATGTCATCATTATATGATGAGTTATGTATTGTTATACTTATAATTTCATATGCACAAGCAATAATATTTTTTGATATTGATATTGATATGATTTAAGAGTTAATTTGCCATCAATAATACTTTAATAAAATAAAATATATTATGTATTGATACTGTATGATACTGCTCATTTTTTCTTGGATTTTGTTCGATGTAGTCAAAAATATTTAATAGTTTTTTATTACATATAGTATAGTAACAAGATAGCTAGTATATTGGATAAGTTGCTATTTAATTTGTGTATCTTTTGACCCAATCAAGAAATTACTATAAAATAGAGATATTGAAATTTATCTATCCAAAATAAAAAATTAGATGTTTGAAATCTTAAATTAGATAAAACTTGAATTACAAACTAAAAATTGTGGTTATTAGAATATGTTGTCATAATTATATTTAATTCAGTCTGAATTAGAGTTTTAGGGTTAAATTTATTTTTGATAAATTCAGAATCTTGTTTAGGGTTTTTTCTCAAAATACTATTGCACATCATTGTCTGCCATCACACCCACAATCATGTGCTTGTGCATTGCATAATTTATTTGTGCCAAATTTGCATGTCTATTATAAAGGTGTCAACTAGGTTGGGTGACTTAGGCCTTGCTTGAGGCACAACACAAAAATGTCATGCTTGACACATGCTTGCCGTGTTGGTACATAATAAAAAAAGCATGTGTATTTACACATCTAAAAAACTTAAGAATAAATGAATACATATAGTATGAACATATTATAAGATTTTAAAAAAAAAATTATAGAAATATCGAAGAAGTTTCAACTTAATGTGTATATTCTAAAAATATATACTTTTAGCTACACTCGTAACACTGGACTTCTTAGAAGACATATTGAACAATGCATCAAAAAATATGATATATTTGATCCTAAACAAATTCAATTGAGTATGATCTTTAGATATGAATCAACTTTATATTTAACTTTTTATTTATTGCCATGATTTTGTAATGAAGCATATAAGATATGATTAATTAGTTTTGGTCTTTTGATTAAAATTTTGAAAGATCATAAATTACTTCATCTTGTGTACACATACATCTAGTCCACTTATCATAGGATTCTTAGTTTGACTATTATGGGTGATATAATAAAAAATCATAAAATAAAAAAAATAAATAGTAATCAATGATCTTATAATACAAAATGGAGTGATCCTCATGATATTTGACATTTGGACTAATCATGATAATAATGCATTCACATATGTCATTGTCTACTTTATTGATTTTAAGTAAAAATTAAATAAAAAAATAGAGTTTTATAAAATTTTTCCTTCTTATAATGACTATCATATGTGAGTATTTATTGAAGGTCTATAGGGAAATGAGATAAAATATAAAATATGTAGTATATCATTTGATAATACATCAAATAGTATTTTTGCTATAAATATGTTCATAATAATTATGAGAGATAATTTTTTAGGTAATATTTTTTGTGTTAAGTGTATATATCACATAATTAATTTAATAGCATTAGTTAATTTAAAATATTTTTGCTCATTAAAATATATCTGAAATACATTAAAATATATAAAGATGTCTAGTAACAATAAGAGTTTTATATTTTATGTAAGTTAATAGGTCTAAAAAAGAAAAAATTAAACAAATGTTAGGTATTATTGGAATTATATATATCTTATGTTGAATACATGTATTGATTATCAATATGTGATCCTCAATTATATTAATAGTAAAATCGGAGAAATAATAATTGATGAATCAGACTGTGACACATGAATTTTATTTTGAATTTTTTTAAAAATATTTTATGATATGATGAATATGTGTTTGTTTGTATATACTCTCATCATTTATATTATACTTATATGCTTATATATTATTTGTAGTTTCTTTAATAAATATAGAGAATATTCATAGTTTATATAAGTATTTAAAATACTTGTTGCTTGTATTTAAAATATTAGCTGCTTGTATTTTAATACATATAGAGAATATTTATAGTTTATGTAAGTTTTCTATTTCATCTATTTATTATTTGTTTGTTTGTATAAATCTTAGAGTTAAGATGAAAGAAGTGAAAAATACTATCAATTATGTTAGACAAATCTGTTTTTAATGATTGTGATTTTAGAGATTCAGAAGAAAAGAACAACAATAAAGATAACAAATGATATATATATCAATAACTACAATCCAACAAAGCCACAATAGAATCAAAATCATAATAGAAAATACAAAATAATGTGGTTCACTAGACGTTCAACACGACTAGCTATATTCATTAGAAAAATATTTATACGTTTATAAATTATAATCAAAATCAGAATGTTCTTATAGTTTTGTGAGTAGCAACAGTAGCGAAGAAATTCTCGCAAAGAGAAGTTAAAAAACAGAGAGAGATTAATAGTTCCGCAACAAAAAAAAACCTGAAAAATAGTAATACAAATAATTTATATTAATTACGGAGTGAGTCAGATCACTTGGATGGATCGGGTTCAAAACAAATTGTATTCCCAACTCTTCAATATTTTATTTCCTGCACTAATAAAATATTTAAAACATAAAATATTTTGATTATACAAATAATTTATCAAAATAAATTATACATATACAACAATATATGTTTAATTGCATGAACTAATCATAAAATTTAGAGAGTAATTTATGAATAATTAAATAATTTATTTTAATATTATGAAAATAAGTATGATAATTTTTAAGAGTTTTCGTGTACGGAGATTGATATTTTATTTGGAGATAATAATTATTCGATATAGTTAGTTAGGGGCAAACAATAGTGATGTATGTTAAATATATTTAAGTTGTCGAGATACTTAGATATTGATTATAATTATTTTTATTTCAAAGTGATATGAAAATTTTTAACATATTAAGTTGATAAAAATCATATGAATCTATTACTTGTATACTATCTAAAATGATATATGGTTTATTGATTCTTTCAGTATCTAACATAATATCAACGTATTTTTTTCGTGGATATGAATGTAATTTCAGATAGAATGACTGCATTACGATTTAATATCATTGAAATTATGTCATATTTAAAAAATTATGAGAATTTACTAATGAATACTCAAAATAAAGTAAAAGAGTTAAAATTGGATGATGATGTATATGAATACGATGTTACTGAGACTATGAGTTTTGATGATTTAACCAGATATAATGACATTGACTAGAGTGTATTTATCTAGAATTTTTTTTTTTACTTTTGATTTATTTTTTTAGACTTGAATGTATTTTTTTAATATTTTATCTTACATTTGATATTGATGATATTTATAGTGTAATCTATTTCTAAATATATATATTTAATTTTATCTACATAATATTATTATATATGTGTGTGTGTGTGTGTATAATGTACAAAAGTAACTGTTTAATTAATTAATTTTAAGGCAGCTAGCTTGTTGCCAGCCAACTGTATGTGTTTTCCATGGTGGCTAGCTCAGGTTCCAAGCAGCCAGGCTACATTGTATGTTGTAGCCTTGTGCTTGTGGCGACTAATCCATGCTAGTATGGGTTACCTGCTTGACCCGACATGGCTGAATGTTTTATTTGGGCTATTGGGCCATGCCATGCCTACCTTCCCCAAAGTCGTGCCGGCACGACGTGATTCAGAGTAGAGGTATTTAACAGGTCGGGCCAGGCTGGCCCGACTGGTTTTAGGCTGCCCAACCGGGCTGCCGTGCCTGGACCTGCATGGTTTCTTCAAGCCAACCCTGGCACGGCTGGTATGCCCGGGCAGTTGTTAACCGTGTCGGGTCAGGCCAGTACAGGTTGGTTTTTAAAATTTATTAATTTAATAATTTTTTTTAAAATTATGTTATTTTTTTATGTAATAATTAATAAGTTAATGTTTAAAAATTATTAAACTACAAATTATAAATTTTTAATACTTTAAATTTTTTTTTAATGTTTATTGTTTTTAATTTTTATTAATTATAATTAGAATTTATATATGAATTAATAAAATATTCAAACTCAAATATGAATTAAATTTTAAATCGAATGCAAAATGAAAATAAAAAAAATATTCAAATTTCAACTTTTAAGTATTATTCACAATCATAAATTAAATAAATACAGTAAGTCTGAAACATAAATGACAAACTCACCCCAAGCTAAATACAATATAAATAAAAAAGAGTACATTGAAATCAAAAATCAGAATTAGATATAAGCATAGCACAAGTGTCGCAATTCCGCAATCATCAACCGTCAGGCATTAAGTGGCAACATCATTAATCGTTAATTATCATGTTATTATCATTCTCAATATCAAAATCACTATCATATTGATCATCATCAGTAATCAACTCCTTTGCTTTTGTTGCAATCCCAGTCCCATCACGATTTTGGATGAGCAAGCTTGAATCTTTTCAATCCTTCATATATGTCAAAGTCTATAATATTTAGACGTAATCTTGATTTCTTATCTGAAATCATATTTGCTGCAACAGAAAAATAGACTTTGATGCTATGTTCGATACCGGATGAGTCAGTAGATCCCATGTTATTCTAGATAACACGAGAAAGGTGAACTCGTATGATTTTCATCACCTGTAATATATTAAGATTCTTAATATTTGAATGTGATAGGATTGAGCATTAATCGGTATTTAATATATCGAGAAAGTTCGCTCCTATTCGACTGTCCACCTCGTTATTTTTTTCTCACTAACTAAATGAAAAAGTTATCATATTTGATGGTATTCATGTTCGTGCTAGGAACCTCACTAATACTATCATCATATCTAGTATCGTCATATGTGAAAAATTCAGTTAATTTTTTGTGAATGAACCTTTCAAGTGGGTCTTCCAAGTTCATGCACGAGAAAATATAAGTAAAAATATTATATATCTTTTTTATTTTAATCCTAGGGTTCATGCATGCAGCTTGACAATAAAAAAAATGAAATGGTGGATCAGTACTTTAATTACTTGATTTTCATCTCTGCAACCATATGACTAAGTGTCGGGTTAGCTCAATATTTTCTAAATATACTATTAATGTTGCATAAGCACTTGAATTTAATGCAAGTCGTGATAGTATAAATCGATAAATACATATTCGTTGTGTCATAAAAAATATTCAAGAATTTAATAAATAAAATTTTGATAGCACAGATAATATCGTCAATAATAAGTTTTGTCACTCTTACTATTGACGTAGTTAGATATCATGTATTCGTATCCTACACATGACTTTAACATCTGGTAAATGTAATTCAAACTGTGTCTTACATCTGAATGAAATTTCTTCTTAAGATTCATAGATAAATAGATACTACCAAATTGTTGTTGTCTGCGAGGCCCAACGCCCTAATGAAATTTTTGGATCTGTCGGGGGCTCGGGCGGTTTCTTGGTTCGTGCCGAGTAACCGTGCCCACTGGCCTTGGTACCGGGCCGTGCCTAGCACGGCACGAGTCCCGGTTATCCTCGGCATGACACAGGCACAAGCACGGGTCATTTCAGTGCTGGCCCGGCCCGGCCCTACCCGTTTGACACCTCTTTTTTACTGGGAGGAATCATGCCGTGTCTAGTAAGACATTGTGGCCTGGTTGGTCCTAAAAAATTGAGCAATGTCAGCCCAACACGACTTAATCGACACCTCTAACTATTCTTGCCTATGCACTTATTGTGAATACTTGTGTGCACAATAGGTGCATACACTTTTGTGCAGCACTTGCACTTTCTTATGTTCTCTCCTTGTGTGTACATGCACTTGTTTTTATTCTCTCCTTCCACACTTTTGTGCAGTGCTTGTGCTTGCAACATTTTTTTTTTTTGATTTTTTTTTGTTTTTCTGTTGCACACGCTATTTAGTATTTACAATTCTAATGTATACATAAACTCTACTAGTGTCTTATTTCCTATGATATGATCCTGATACTAACCGAGTTATAAATTGAGATGTAAAGAAAATAAAATAAACAATTAAAATTTAAAATAAACAGTTGCAATTTTTTATATATTTAATAATATATAATTTGATACAACTTCATTATAACTTATTATAAAACTTCATTTTTAACTTTGTGAAAAATAGTAATTTAATACAACTTCATTATGTCTTTGCTCAACATATTCAATGTTGAATTCATGTATTAATTATTACTATCATATATTCGATTTCATAACTAATAAATTTAGTAAAGACATAATGAATGAATATCATTGGTAAATATAATTTTTATTTTTAAATTCAATGACTTGTGGCTAAATTAAGGATTTTTTTTATGATTTGATGAAATTATGTTCTTCTGTATATACTCTTATATCTTAATTGTACTTAAATGCATATGCAATATAAATAATATTTTTAAATAATATAGAGAAGACATATATTTTAATGACATAACTATTGAAATAATAATATATGAATTTTATTTTATCAAAAATTTACTCCTACGTGTTCGAGAAATAATTATTAAATAAACTAAAAATTTAATTTTAAAAACTTACATGTGGTAAGTTGTACACTTAGGTAGCACGGGCACTTCTTAGGCAAAGTGCAAATGTGGGCACATTTTGTTGAAAAGAATATAAAATTGTTATCCTCCTAGCATCTCTGTGAAAATCTCTATCGGTTGATATATGAAAAATATGTACAATGAAAATTAATCCATCTTATATCTACTATTTGATTTACTGATAAGAATCTAGTTGTTTTGTATGCTCGTGGAAGAGCACATTAGAATCTATATTTCTAATTATCTAATTATCATAATAAAAAGTAACAAGATATGTCATACCAAAATTTTTATTTTATTTATATATGACTCAAATATGTGGTATACTTAGGAATGCATTAAATACCCACAATGTATCACACTACAATTACTTTACTGTATTACTACATTCAATGCTCATCACATGGTACTCATTGTTGTTAAATTGAGATTCGAATCGAGTATAAGAATATTTGATTAGTCAATCAAGAATCGAAAATTGAATCGAATCATGAATCAAATTTTTTATGATTTTTTTTCACTTTAATAAAAATTTTTATTTTTTTATAATAATTTTTTTTTAGTATTTTAATTTTTATTTTTGTGATATTGTAAGGATCTTGGCCTCTTGAGATTTATGTAAATCATTTACCTCTTAAATCGTGAATCGTATCGTGAATTATATGATTTTGATGATATTGATTGCACCCATAATGTACAATACTTCAATGCAAAGAACCAACACTGCACACACTACACGCTTGCCCACTATGCACCTCACTCAACTTGACTAGGGTTAGCTCACATTTTGTGCACCTTCAATCACTCACTTACATGGTGCATCGTGACATTGACGTAGTGGGCGTCAATGTATGTCACACATGTGGAAGTGCAACTTGGGGTGCACTTTTGTGTGCCTTGTTCTTCAATGCTATATAGTGCACATGTGCATTGTTGCACGTGGTGCATGTGTGAACTATGTTGTTATTGACTATATAGTGCAAATGTTCCTTTATCTTTCTAGAAATCCTTGGGTTTGTATTTTCTAGGATTTTGGCTATATTATCATTATTAAATTAAGCAATAAAACTATCTAAATATTAATAGGAAACTTCATACGAAAAAATATATATGATGTGTTCTTATGCACTTAGTCAATTGAATTGGGATAGTATATATATTGAGTGTTAAGCACGACATGACCTAGTTCAGAGCCATGTCGGAACATTTTGTAGGTCGGCACGTGGCATGGCTCCGGCCGTGCTAAACCAAAGATCTTGGCATGGGAGTCTTGGCACGGCACAATCCTGCCAGTTTTAGCCCGGTTGGCCAAACAGGCTAGCCTGGTCCTGAACCATACTAGCCTGGAACAAATCGGGTTATACTAGTAGGCATGACCTAGCTTGGCATGACCTGGCCATAAGGCGTGCCAATGGGTCATGTTGGACTGCCCCTTTTTAGAACTGTGCCGACATAGCATGATTCGTGATAAATGAAATGTCGTGCCCAGCATAGTTCGGTAGCATGGACAAGCCTAAAAAATTGGTTGTGGCGGCATGACATGGCTTGTTTGTCACATCTAAACGGGCTAATATTGTCTTGCAGCATCTCCCACGACATGTGGGAAAGAAATCTTGGCCTTGCACGGCATGAGTCATTCCGCCGGCCGGCACTGCCATTGTCCAGGCATGGTTCAGGACCATACCGTGCTGGGCCAGGCTTGAGATTTTTGTGTTGTGTCTCATGCTATGCTCAAGCTGCCCGGCCCAGTTGACTGACAGACAATACTAACATTTGATGGCTAATTAGTTCTTGGTTTGATCTCATTTTCAGGGATTGTATAGGGGTGCACAAGAGAATGAGATGCGCATTGGCCTTTGTTCAAGAAGCAACGATGTTCTGGAGCCAATGATGATGCGCCAGTGGTTTCTTGACTGCAGCAGTATGGCAAAACAAGCTCTTGGTGCAGCAGTGGATGGTGAAGCCCCAAGGCTAGAAATCATGCCCGAACAATATTTGGCCGAATGGAAAAGGTTCTTTCATGTTTTCAGCATGTTAGCAGAGGATGATGCACTTCAATTATGTTATTTACATTTGCCTGCCGAATAGTACCTGGTTAGGTCGTGCCGACCCCCACCACAGCCTAGCACCACGCATGGCTCGAACCCAGGCTAGCCTGAGTTCGTTCCAAGCTAGCCTGGGTCAGGTCCAGGCTAACCTTGTTTGATCCAGGCTAGGCAGGCTGAAACCAGCCCACACGGGCTGGCGTGCCATGTCATGCCGTGCTGCATCTTTTACGGCATGTGGGCTAGAAACCCTGGCCCGACACGACACGAGCTGTGCCGTGGCACTCTCCAGGCATTATTCCAGGCAATGTTCCAGCCGTGCCATGGGCACGTTCTTGCGGGCCATGCCCCGCATGCTCATCTAGACGCCTCTATATGCTTTTCGGAGGTAAGGCTATCGATATGTGAATCTCCCTCAGACCCCGCACCAAGTGGAAGCTCCGTGCGAACCGTGAGCTAATACCAACCGGTCACGCTTCTTCGCTACCATGAAACATGGTTCTGTTAAATGCTGCAGATGGCTTGAGAATATAAATGATTGGTGTGTATCGAGGCAACTTTGGTGGGGTCACCGCATCCCTGCGTGGTATGTGACCCTGGAAGACGATGAATCAAAGCAACTTGGTGCCTACAATGACCACTGGGTGGTTAGTCGGGATGAGGGTGAGGCAAGGGCAGAGGCTAGCCAGAGATATGCCGGGAAAAAGTTTGAGATGAGTCGGGATCGCGATGTGCTGGACACCTGGTTTTCTTCGGGCCTATATCCTCTATCTGCGCTGGGATGGCCGGACGACACGGAAGATATGAAGACATTTTATCCGACATCGCTGCTCGAAACCGGGCATGATATTTTATTCTTCTGGGTTGCTCGGATGGCCATGCTGGGAATCGTGCTGGGAGGTGACGTGCCTTTTAGGAAGGTGTATCTGCATCCGATGGTTCGTGATGCACATGGGCGCAAGATGTCGAAGTCTCTCGGAAATGTTATCGATCCACTTGAAGTAATAAATGGGACGACGCTTGAACGGCTTCACAAGAGGCTCGAGGAAAGCAGCTTGGATTCTAATGAATTGCTTGTTGCAAAAGCCGGGCAGAAAAAACACTTTCCCAATGGTATTGCCGAGTGTGGTGCCGATGCTCTTCGATTCGCACTTGTTTCTTACACAGCTCAGGTCCATTCTTCTGTTTTTCTTTTTCTCTTCCAATTATTATTATTATTATTATTATTATTATTATTATTATATTAATCTCTTCTAGATCCCGTGCTAAGTGGGAGTCTTGTTTAGAGGTCTCAGACTGGCCGTGCCGTGTTGACACGGCTTATTTTTGCTAGGAACGGCCGTGCCAGACACGGCACGGGAATCATCTGGCCGGCCGATTACAATCGGCCATGCCGGACCATCCTCGTGGAACCCATCGCGTGAAAATGCAACGGGTGGCCGGTTTACGTTGCTGGTTTTTTTCAAAAATAAAAACCTGGCTCGTTACTGGCGGTCACCCCGATGAGACTTGACCCGTGACTTTTAGCCAGTCCCGTGGACCATGCCACGGGGCCAGGCACACGGGTCCTGCCTAGCCCGGCACGAGGCACGGCTCACACCGGCCCAGAACATCACAACCGTGCCATGCCGTGGGATCTGCCCGGGCCACCCGGCTCCCCTGACACCTCTCTCTTGTTCATTGGATACCACCTTTTTTTCATTTTTCTGATGATGTCGAGCATCATCATCTTCTAGTGCTTCTCGCCAATTTCTTTGTTCAGTTTGTAAATGTCTGTGTGTGTGTGTGTGTGTGTGTGTGTGTGTGTGTATTGTATGATGATGTTTTACTGTTATCCAATGGCAGGCTGGTAAAATAAATTTGGACATTCAAAGAGTTGTAGCATATCGTCACTGGTGCAACAAGTTGTGGAATGCTGTTCGATTTGCGATGAGCAAGCTCGTGACAGATTATTCTCCTCCATTGAATTTGACCCTGGATATCATGCCTTTCAGCTGCAGGTGGATTCTCTCGGTGCTCAACCGGGCCATATCCAACACAGCGGCTGCACTGAATTCCTATGAGCTTTCAGATGCGGCCAGCGCAGTGTACTCTTGGTGGCAGTACCAGTTCTGCGACGTGTTCATCGAAGCAGTCAAGCCTTACTTCTCTGGCGACGATCCCTCCTTCTCCACGGAGAGGATTTCTGCCCAAGACACGCTGTGGGTGTGTCTGGATGCCGGGCTTCGCCTGCTCCACCCGTTCATGCCATTTGTGACCGAGGAACTATGGCAGCGCCTTCCTGCAGCCAGCAGCCGTACAAGAAAAGAGTCAATTATGCTATCTTCCTACCCCTCGCCCGTCCAGGTATGCTGCAGTCCCATCGTCGTGAACAGTAGCATGTCCGGCTTTATTTTTTATGTCCAGCAGACTCGACAGTTTTTATTGCCCCGTCGGTAGGCTTGGACCAACGAAAGGGTGCAGCATGAAATGGACCTCGTCGAGTCCACTGCCAAGTGCATACGGTCTCTGAGGGCAGAGGCCGCCGGCCTGAAGCAGGGTGAGAGGTAAATCTCTAAGCTAAAACACAGAGCTAAAACTGTCTTCTTCTGCCTGAGCAGTTTTTATTGCCCGTCGTGATGATTTATTAATTTCAGAATTCCAGCGTCTGTCTTCTGCCTGAGCAGCCCAGTGGCAGAAACCATTGCCGGGCGTGAATTTGAGATTTTAGTTCTCTCGGGCGCATCATCTCTGAAGGTGCGGTACAAAACCTGCAACTGGAAATTCGCAGGCACGTTCTTTTTGAATCTTAGGCATGGCACGATATTTTCTGCACTGCAGGTTTTATTGAGCGGGCGAGACGGTCCTCCGGCCGGGGGGTGTGTTTTTGAGAATGTCAACGAGGATGTGGTCGTCTATCTCGAGGTCCAGGGGAAATTCGATGCGCAGCAAGAGCTGAACAAGGCCAGAAACAAACTGGACGAGATACAGAGGCAGTGCGACAAATTGGAAAAGACGATCAGCGCGACTAGCTACAGAGAAAAAGTGCCCTCGCGCATCCAACAAGAGAACGTGGAAAAGATGAGGAAACTTCTGCAGGAGATGGATTTTTTCCAGAAAGAGAGCGAAAGACTTCGCCGTATGGCTGCTAACTTCTAGTTGACAAGATCGTGGTTTACGCTGTGAGCAAACAATTACGAGCTAACACTGTGGCATACACATGATTCATGAAAAAAAGATTCTTGTAGATACAGGAAAAAAAAGTACGTATGAATGCTATGCTGGCGATAAAGGTGACCAGGAAATCGTATAGGTGGCAAGTTGAATGTAACAAAAATGGAGGATTTTCACAGTTTTCTTTTATTTTTTTCTATTTTTTTTTATTTTATTTATTTTATTTATTTTTATTTATTTTTATTTATATATTTTTTTCATTTTTTTTATTTATTTTTTCATTTTTTTTATTTATTTTTCCATTTTATTTATTTTTTATTTATTTTTTTTTATTTTATTTTTTTTTATTTTTTTTTATTTTTTTGGAGGATACTCACAGATATCCACTTGCAAATTGAATATGTCATGGAAGAGATACTATAATTTATTTTTATTTTTGAATACTCCAAAAAAAAATAAAAAAAATAAACAATTAAATTTTACATATTTGTGGAGACAACTAATTAGTAATTATTGAAATGCTAATTTCACATATTTTTAGAGAAATTTTGGATCAACTACTGATTATTCTTTAATGATGAATTTAGTTGATGTATCTAACGTATGTCCTATTTCATAAGATATTGAAAATGTTCAAATCATTGAAAATTTTTATTTTTAATGGTTTTAAATTTTCTAAATGTGTGATAACAAAATCCTAGGGGATTCTTAATTGAAAATTTTTAATAAAAAAACTTTAGGGACTTCATAATTTAGTGTTAGTAAATTATGAAGTTACGACCTAACATTGACGTGGTGTCATAACTTAGGTTTTACGTCTAGAGATATTTTATTTTACTATATAAATATTTATAAATGAAAGTGTAAAGAATGAGATATATAATGAAAAGCAATAGTGAAATTTTCCTCTTGTGAAGTTTTATGTATTCTTTCTTCCTCCACACTTGTTTCTCATGTGCATCTGTGTATTTATCTTTGAGTGTTTCTCTTTTCCCTTCTCGAAATCCCACACCACCATTGAGGTTCCCAAACATTTGCTATTGGATGGATATGTTAGGTTAATTAGGGGTTTCCTTACATTTGGTATTAAAACCAACATTTGGTATCCGATTCCCAAATATTAGGTATCAGAGTCCAAGGTTATGTTACAAAGTTTGGTCTGAGTGTAAATTTAAGAATGATGAGTTTGGCATCTATGGTTGAGATCAAAAGGTTGTTAGGGAGGGATGAGAAAAGAAAATCCAAAAAGTATAGATAAACTAAAATTGAAGTTTTGGAATTGTGGTAAAGTTGGGGACTTGAAGAGAGATTACCATAGTGAAAATAAGCCAAATAGGGTGAAAGATGGCTTGGCAGTCAAGGAGTCAACTACTAGAGACATACACTTTATAGAAGTATGTGTTTTTGATTTGATGAGGACGCCTGGTTCATTGCCACACATGCATTATATTATATGACTCCTCTTTGAAATTTGTTAAGCTAGTATGATTCTTATGATAAAGGAGATGTGATAATGGGAAGAAGCTCAAAGATAAAATTAGTCGTGAGAAGGTAAAAATGAACTAATGAAGATATATGATGAAACTTTCAAATTCTATCCAAAAGTAATACTTTAGTAGAAATTTGTTTTCTCTGAGCATGATGACGAATGTTGGAGTTCATTTTAGTTATGATGAAAAGTCTTACAAAACAACCCGAGGAGCCATAGTGATGCTCGCGGAATAAGATATGAAACCTTGTACATACTATTGACAAGCATCACCATGTCTCCAGTCAATAAGCCCTTTGCTTCTTAAATGACATAAGCCATAGAGAATGATAGTTTAGTATCATGGCTGAGTTCAAAGTCATGATATAGGAATATGATGTCCCAACATAAAAAATGGTATAACAATATGAAACTATGGTGTGCAATATGAAATTATTCAAAATGGTTTGAATTTTTTGAGAATCACTTGTATGAAAAGTAAAAATATGGTAAAGTTATAATGAACAATCACCAGAGCAATGATGGTGCACGATTTACTTAATGGTGACTTATTCAGAAAAATACCAAATGCATTACTTGTGAGATCAAGGTACTTTGTGTTGTTTGTTGATAATTCTTCAGGTATGTATGTGTCTTTTTTACTCAAAAAACTGAGATATTAGATAAGTCCAAGAAGTTCAAAGTATTGGTAGAGAATCAATTCAACAATAAAATAAAAATTACATATAGATAATGGTACAGAGTATTTTCTAATAGATCATTTCTATTTTGAGTAGGGTGTTACGAGGTAGAATATGATCATGATAACATCATAATAAAATGAAGTAGTTAAAAGACTAATTAGTATATTGGTAGAGAATGTGAGGCGCATGAGTAGTTGGATAGGTTTGGAGCTAAAGTTTTGAGCTGAAGTATAAGGCACATCGTGCTACCTAAAAAATAACATTCCTACATTAGCAGTGAATGATCATATATTAGTTTAGGTGCTATATGGAAGAAATCTAAGTATAGTTCACCTTTGTATTTTTAGGTGTGATGCATATGTCTAAGTGCCAAAGGAAATGAGGAACAAATTGGACTTCAAAATCAGAGAAGTGTAAGTTCATTTGCTACAAAGAAGATATCAAATACCATAAACTTTGGAAGCATTAGACCAGAATATTTATCTTTAGTAGAATTGTCACATTTAGGGAGTGTAAGAGTGGAGAATTCCCAGCAAGTCACAACGTGAGTAATTCTACTGAAGGAAGTGAGCTGCAACATCTTCCTATTGTGACATAACAAAATAAATCATGACATCTTCTTATCACGACATCATTTAATGAGTTACTACATCTTCTTGTCGTGACATCACACAATATATTATGACTCCATTTTTCCAGCAGCATAGAATCACTTGATGAAGAAGCAAAGTAGATGAAGTTCGAAGACTTTATGGAGGAAAAAGTATTCAAGGTTGCTCATGAATTGAAGAAGTCTTTTTGGGTTAAAACCCCTCATATAAGGTATGTTTAGTGTGCATATCATGCTTTCCATGTCATGAAAGATGAGCCAAATGTTGTGGAGAATGCAAGAGTTTCAAGAGAGTCAAAATAGTATGAGCATGCCATGAAAGGGGAGATATGGTCCTGGTCCTTAAAGAAGAATAACATTTGGAACCTCATAAAATTATTTATTAATCAAAAGACAGTAGAATACAAGTGGATGTTCAAATGAAAGATGAAAGCTGATAGAAAGATAAAGATGTACAAGACAACTAGTCGCTAAATGATACTCTCAAGTTGAAGATATTGACTATGAAGAGATATTCTTATCAGTAGTGAAGATGTCCTCAATCTGTGTGGTATAGGATGCTATAGGAAGGTATGATCTAGAGGTTGAGTAGCTAGATGTGAAGATAGCTTTTTTTTTTTCATAGACCTAGTGGAAAAAATCTTTATGGTGCATCTAACTAGTTTCAAGATGAAAAGCACGGAAGACTTGATGTGAAAGCTAGAAATATCATGATATGGTCTGAAATAGTTTTTGGTGATGTGGTATCAAAAGTTTGACTCTTATGTCTTGTAGTTATGATTTAGTAAATGTGAGGCTAACCATTGTGTGCATACAAATAGGTTAGACAAAAATTATATTATTCTAACTTTATATGTGGATGATATGTTATTTGTTGTAAATAATAAAGAGATAATAAATATAGGGAATGGTTTGCTAGTATAAAAGTTTGACATGATTGATCTCGAGGTAACAAATTATATACTAGGTACTTAGATTCCAAGAGATTGAAAAATAAAAATATTGTCTTAGGCACTAGAAGTATATTGAAGGAATACTTTGAAAGTATATTATGTTCAAATGCAAGGTTGTAAGAACTCCTATAGTAACTGATATGAGATTGATAGTAGAGAAGTGCCCTACTACTTACTAGGAAAAAGAGGAGCTTTGTATCGCAGTTTGGTGGCAACATCAATGAGAAGAGTTTTAAAGTCACTAGAGTTGTTGATGCAGACTTGATTGGAGATGTAGACATCAAAAGATCATTGAGCAGACAATTGTTTAACTTGTTTGGTGGATTTGTGAGTTAGATGAGCAATAAGCAAGTTATCATTGTACTTTCATCCACTAAGGCATAATACATGGTGCTTACTCATTAAAGTAAGAAAACTACCTGGATAAAGAGACTATGTGCAAATTTTGGCTTTGAGTAGAAGAAACTAGGGCTCATGAGTGATCATAGTTATGAAAGGCACGCCTGAGGCGTGCCTAAAGCTCAGGGGCCACCATTCCTGGTGAAAATGCCTTGCTTCAGGTGAGACAAGTCTGTGAGGCATGGTAGGTGACGCAAAGGTGTGAGTTGGAAATGGAGAAATATCATCGGGCCATCGAGGAAGTAAGACAAAGCAACGTCAGGGAGAGACAGTGAGAGCCGAAGCAAGGTGAAGCATAGTAGGAGCGCTTTGGGGAAGAAGAATAGATCCAACCTAAAATGATGTCATTTTGGGTTGGGTTTCAATTAAAAAAATAATCAAAAACAACCCAAAACGATGTCGTTTCGGGTTGGGTTTGAATTATTACTACCCCAAAATATCATTTTGAGATTCTGATTTAAAAAAAATAGAGAACCCCAAAACAACATTGCCCTGGGGGGTTTTTTTTATTGTCAAAATGATGTTTTGGTCTTCCAACAATCAAAACATCTTTTGGGGGGTCTCATATTTAAGCTCTATAAAATTTCACTCTTTCTCGGATTACATCCTAAAATGTTTATAAATTCCCTTCCAAAATACTCTCAATATTGGATTGAAGAGGAAAGAAGATGACTCAAATATTTTTTTTCATTAATATTATTTTTGTTGTGAAGAAAATTCTTTAAAAGGTAAAGAAACATTTTCAAAAAATTCTTAAAAACAAAAAAAAAATTTCAAAAAAACTTAGAAAAAAATATGATATTTTCAGAAAACTAATGCACAAAATAAGAAAAAAAATCTAAAAATTAATGAAAAAATAGCAAAAAAAAATGAAACAATTAGAACAAAAATAATAAATAGTTTTAGTTGTTTGGAAAAGATTGAGTATGTTTATAATTTATAGATTTATAATATATGATATATTATGTATATTATTTTATTTTCTTCTCAATATAATTGTTAAGTTATTGTTAATTTGTGGTAAAGCTACACAAAAATGGACAAAGAGATTGAAGTTGAAGTAGATGCTGCAAGTGAAAGAAAAGAACTGGGATGAAAGTATTCTCGTATATTAAATGAGAAAGATACATGTATGCTCATATGTATTTTTTGAAATAAAGTAATTAAAAGAGGTATTTGTAGACAAAAGTAATACATTGTTGGAGGATTTAGAAAAAAAGCATAAAAGATGTCTTGAACGTGTTAGGAAAGAAATAAAAGATTATATGTCAGCTAAAAAAACTCAAAAAATCAAATAAGTTTTAGGAGTCATAATGTGAATGAGAATATGTTTGGGTTCCAAGATGAAGATGATGAGGATAGAGGTGTCAAATGAGATGCGTCGGGCCGACCCAGCTCATTTTTAGCTGGCCCGACTGTGCTTCCATGCCAGCCCAGGCACGACACGGTTGAAGATGATGAGGTTAGAAGTGTTAAACGGGACATGCCGGGCCAGCCTGACTCATTTTTAGCCGGCCTGATCATGCTTCCGTGCTGGACCAAGCACGGTTCTGTGGAGGTCAATCTGGCACGAGGCCATGACACAAATTTGCCGGGTTCGGCCATGTCGGGCCGAACTCTAATTTTAAAAAAATTAGGGTTTGGTGGTGCACCGCCACGCCGCTCTCCTGTCGTGATTCTTCTTCACTATCGGGGGTTGGTGAGTTTCGCCCGTTGGGCTCAGCTTCTGCCGCTGGGGAGGTTTCTCAGCTTGTGCCAAGATACCATGCCAATGGGTCACAATACCGTGCCGTGGATGGGTATGTCACGGGCACGGGCACGGGAAATTCCCGTGCCTAGTCAGCCTAGGCACAGTCAAATCATGTCATGTCTCGTGTCTGGCCGGGCTGGCCCGACCCGATTGACACCTCTGGATGAGGATCTGGATGTTACTAACAAAATGGGAAGAAAAGATATTTCTAGTGGTATTAGCAATGGAGGGAGAAGTGGTGGTAGTGGTAGTGATAGTTGCATAAAGAGAATGAGACAAAAAGATCCTATTGATTAAACTACTATCAACAATATATACAAAAAAGAGACCATGGAGAGAGCTGATCTACTATTTTTAAATGGACATATGATGTCGCGAATCCATTAAATGCATTGAACTATGCTAGTTTCTAATTAATGATTAAGGCAATTGAGCAATATGGTGTGAGTTTTTATGATATAAGAGTTACTAACCTCAAGAAAGAATTTGTTCTCACAAAGGATTCAATGAAGGTTCATTTCATAGAATAAAAGCAAAATGAATGTTCATTTATGTCATATGGATAGACAAATAGGAATGAAATGTCATTGGTAAATATCTTGGTAAATTTTTCAAGAGCGACTATGTTTATGAAATCTTTGATGCTTTTTTTATGGTTAAGATATGAGAGAAATTATTTGAATAATTTGACAGTTGAGTGGAGGAAATTGGTGAAGACGATATTGTTCAAGTGATAATAGATAATGTTTCAAATTATGTGGTGGCAAGTCCTTATAATTTAATTTGAAATTTTCATTTACTTATTTATGTAAGTGATTATATCTATTATTTATTTGTTTTGTGTTGAAATTATGTAGGGATGTTACAAAAAAAAAAGACCACACTTGTATTAGACACCATGTACCACACATTGTCTTGACTCGATACTAGAAGATATTAGAAAACTACCACATATTAAGAAGATAATAGAGAGGACCATATTTATAAGTGGCTACATCTATAATAGAATAGATTTGCTTAACATGATGAAGTGATTTACTAAGCAAAGATAGTTGTTAGAGCATCTCCAACAAGACTATCTAAAATAATAATTCAAAATATATTAAAATATTGTATTATCTATTTTAGCTAATCACTTTTAAAAAGTAACTCCAATAATACTATCAATTTTAGCGATCCATTTCAACTAATTTTAACTAATTTTTTAAAATAAAATCTAAATTACCACATAGTATGCCACGTCATCACCATATTGATAACATCACATGTTGATGTGGTATGTCATACCATCAAAACTTTTAATGAAATACAAAATTTTAAAATTTGAATTTTTCAATAGTAATATTTGCATTGATCATATTTACAATGGTAATATTTACAACATTCATATTTTCAATGGTCATATTTTATATATATATATAATTTTCATTCTACCATCTCTCATTGTCATACACCTTAAATCTATTTATTGCCATTACACTATTTTTTTTGTATTTATGTTATGGCTCGCCAAACTATTATGAACATAATTCTTAACAATCCTGGTGTATGTCGTGGTCCATTCATGGTCATTAAGTTATTTTTTGGAATCGAGTTCAAGGGCACAAGAAACCGTATCATGATTATTTTGTTGAACCACCTATCTATCCCTCAAATTTATTTTGAAGAAGGTTTCAAATGAATTAAACTCTTTTCCTTCGTATTCTATTAATGGTGAAAAACTATGATCCATATTTTGTCCAAAAAAATTCTGCTGAAATTAATGGCTTGTCTCCCATTCAAAATATGACAGTCACCATAAGGATGCTTGCTCATGGAGTTGCAATAGATGTTGTTGATGATTATGTGAGGATTGACAAAAGTACTGTAATTAAAAATTTAAAAAGAGTTGTAAGAATAGTTGTACAATTTTTTTCTAATGAATATGAGTAACATTGATTATATCCTTTGGAAATTAAAGAATTATTCAATATCATGGAAAGGTATGTATTCTAGTCACATCCATGAACCAACAATTATTTTGGAAGTGCTCACTTCATATGATCTGTGGATTTGGCATGCCTTTTTGAGTGAGCATATTCTTCTATTTTTGCTCTCCTTTCAGAAGGTCATGCTCCTCCAGCCAATTTTACAGTCAGCTGAAATAATTATACAATGGGGTATTACCTTGCTAATTATATATATATCCAAAATAGACAACATTTGTCAATACAATTTCATTTCCAAAAGGAAATAAGCAAATATATTTTGCAAAATCTCAAAAGTAAACAAGAAATGATGTTGAGTGAGCATTTGAAGTGCTCCAATCATGATTTTCTATAGTGCATAAACCATCATGTTTATGGAAACTTGAAGTACTTAAAAATATTATCAAGGCATACATAATATTACATAATATGATTGTTGAGGATGAGAGGATTGCTAATGAGTTGGACTTTACTTGTGATACAATGGATGATTATCCCATTGTAGTGGTCATACCTGAATGAAGTTCAGAACTATTTAAATTTTTTAATATTCACATTGTATTAGAGACAAAGAAATTCATTCCAAACTCCTAGTAGATCTAGTCAAGCATCAGTCGAACATGCATGAAAATTACTAGGCACTACTTATTCAAATGTGATTATAGTACTTGTACCATGATTACCACTATCTAAATTTGTTTGTCTATTAATAAAAAGGAAGTACATCTATTTTTCCAATATTTCGATTTGGCAGCGTTGATAATATTCAACTTGCAACTTAGGCATGCAACTCGTATCCATCGATATTATTCAATTTTTCCCTTTTATTTGCTCAAAATATTTATTTTTTCTCTCTTGTAGTAGGTGTTGCTCCTCATGCAGTAAATGTTATTCTTGAAGATGATATTTTATTTTTTCTTTCTCTTTACCTTTTGAATAATTTTGAAAACAAATTAATAAAGATAATTACCATTTGACAAATAAAAGCTTGAGGATATTCACATGATGAAAAAAAGGAGCAATACCCTAACAATGGCCAAACAAACCCATAATTACATTCTAAAATGATTCTTTTATGACTTTTTATATCATCCCCTATCCACTTCATAACTTTTTATACAACTTTATTTCACACCTTAAAGGTAGATTAAGACTAATCCTACTCTTTGTGGGCCAAAAAAAAAATCTTCAATCAATTAATGAACCAAAACTATTATTATGGTCTTTAGCAAGATAACATTAAGGAATAGATGTAAGACATAAATCCTAGTTATGAACCTAAGAGCAAATAAGAGTAATCATACTCAAAAGCTCCCACAATGTCAATTCAAAGAATCACTCCTATGGGAAGAAGAGCATTTATGATCATAGCAAGAAGAGTAGGAGGAAAATGAAATTGCAATTGCAGCCACTTTTGTGTGTGCCCCATCTTCTCATATTGATTTGTAATTCAATGAGCATATTATATAACTTTTATTCATTAAAAATAGGGTGCAACTACTTTTTAACTTAATAATTGAAGCTAGTTGACTAATTATTTTCACAATCTATCATCATATTTTTTTTACAATTTTTCTTTAAGGAGGGTGTTACATCTGAAAGTATGGCCTTAACTTTGATGTCTTTTGCATTTAGCATGAATGTTGAGGTAGAGGAACAAAGCCTCTTTTATTGATATTGATTGCAAGGCTATGTTTCCTTTAGGCTTCTTACTTTTAATTAAATTCTCAAGAATTAAAATGTTGATTAGCATAAAGCAAATGCCATTATTATTTACTTTGTACCCTATTAGAAGACTAGGCTTCAAGGAAGAGATATATTTTTCATTTTGCTAACACACTAAAGCATACTCTCTCAACCCACCCCAACCAGCACAAAAGTGTATTATGGTCTTGTATACTATTTTAGTGGTGAATCAATTATTTTTTGAATCAAACAAGCTGTGTAGTTTTAATCTTTCTTTGGGAATGAACTATTTTCTTTTGTTGTTTCTGAGTCTCTCGTAAAAATCGTTTGCTAAAGATCTTCATCTAGCTTTGTTTTTACTATAATAGAATGAAAAGCTATGTTTTTCCTCATGTTGCTTAATAAAATGTTATTTTTGAGTCTTCCTATACTTTTTCTTTGGAGTCATGGATGAGAAGATATAGATCGTCTTCTAATGTTTCTGTGGAATGAAATTTTCTTGTAGAAGTGGATGTGCTTTCTACAAGGGCATGCCCTTCTTTTGAGAACAAATATTGATCCAACTAGGATCTAGCCAACTCTCTAGAGAAAATGACTAGCTACATGGCCTTTGGGTCAAAATTATCAGTCATCAATTTTCATTTCATCATTATTGGAGTATCGAATTTTCTCTCCAAGTGACAATGCCCTAATCCTTTCAACATTCCTTCAAGTGAGATGGGATAAGTGTTGAAAATTCTTATAGACGATTAAATATACATGCACAATGATATATTAAAAAATTACATTTTATTCTGACAAAAAATTTAAGTGATTCGATCAAATGATTAACTGATAAAAGAATATCTTATTTGCACTGGAAACTGTGTTCCACGGCCTCATGCATGCCTCTAAACCTCTTTTCTAAACTAGAAATTATAACATGATCGTTCCACTCTCCACAACTATCCACATGAACAAACCCTCTTATAAATCGAGAGGGAGATAACTGTGCCAGCATAGGGTGGATTCTCTCAAAAACCCTAATTGTTTCTCTCTTTAAAACAAATGATCTTCCTCTCTATTTCATGCCTTATGATTTATTTTCAGCTCATTTTATGTGTGTGACCATTTAGGTCCACATAATATTGATAGTAGGCTCAAAATACTTTTTGAGTTCATGGATCATAAGCAGCCTCTAACAAGATATTATGATCATCCAAATTATATGGATGTCAATAGTTTGACATAACCTAATCTATAATAAATAGTATAGTTTGTTTGTCTCATAATATCCTAATTAAACACAAGACATGGACTAAGCCATAATTGTAAGGTTCAATAATGCAATTTCTCAATTTTTATGTGAATTGATGATACAAATAATATTAATATCTTTATTAATTCATTTGATATAGTCATGCATTTTTAGCCTAGCATGTCAAGAGGCCCATGGACACCTCTCTAAAAAAAGAGAAATTATTTTCATCCAATCATGTCCCTCCACATGTTTTATTTTATTTTCATCCAATCCCTAAATCTCCTTATTTAGGGATCTATGATGGTGTCAGGTCTAACATCACAAAGAAAATATTATTATGATGAAAAATGCTTATGACTTATAGCAACTTCAATGGGAGTTGCTATAAGGGGTGTCATCTCCATAACTACTAAAATGGCACCCAAACAACAAAAAATCATGCTTCAATGGAGGTGGCAACGTAGGTGATAAAATGTCATCCAAGGACTTGGGATGCCATATTTTGCAACTTTGGAGAGAAAAATGAAAGTGCAAAATAGTGGTTAGTTACTGTTCATCTCAACAACTCTCAAAGTCATCAAAGTTTAATTATATTTTTTAATAAAAAAATATTAAATAATTAAAATGACATCCATTTTTGGCACCTATCATTGGAACAAAAACAATATTCAAGGATGCCAAAACACTATTTAGGATTGCAAAATAACATTTGATACCCATTTTTAACAACCACCATTAGAGTTGCTCTTGTAATCCATGTAGTATTATCATAATAGGTTGGTTTAGTATAACATTCACTAGCATGTACTTATGAGTTGACTTAATAGTATTTCATGTCAAATTCAGAGTGGACCCAACTATTATACATTATAAAATTAAAAATATAAGATTATAATAAAAATGTTACTTTATTATTGACATATTAAAGTAATAATAATTATCATCAAACGTTACTAATTATCATCACAACTATAAGTTAACTATCATCAAAAATAATGCTTATAACTAATGAAGAAATTAAATCATAAATCACATGAAAGATTAAGCCTTTTCCTGTAATTAAAATGATTAAGGCGTTCACGTGTTAACTTATTGCAATAGTAATAAACTTGTGTTCAGGAACATATGCCGAACATATAAAAAAAATAAAGAAAGAGATGACAGCTCCTAGACCAAAGAAGCAACACTTGGCATTCAACTTGAGGAAATGAAATTAACCAAATATTTTATTGTGAAAGAGTACACTTTATCCCAAATTGTTGCTGGGAATTTTTTGAACAAACTGTCACAACAGAGACATGGCCTTGCTTGCAAACAACATGAACAATAATGATCTATATAGCGTTCTGATATAACCTAAGCCAAGAACACGCATTGAAAAATTCCTGCAACGATGCACAAAATCAACAAATTGCTAAAAGTGATGCTGCTGCTGTTATCTGGCTGTTCGATATAATAGATTAAACTTGAAGTGAATTTACTCTTATGCCCTTAATAATATTTATTAAGTCTGCGTAGCTATAAAGTTTTCTTTTATTTATTTCCTTTTATCAATTATTGGAGGTGATATATAAACCATGTTTTTTTTACCTAAGTGCTGGATACTTTTGATAATTGTTCTGTTTTGGTTTTCTCTTCTGCATGGCTCTATCTCTTATTCTTCTTTTCTACTCCATTCTCATTTGTTCTTCTCTGCTCTTAAGAAATCCTTGTTTTAAAAAGGATTTGTTGTTGTTTAACAACAGCTACTAAAGTTCAACTTCAAGAAGATCGCCAAAACTCACACGTGTGGTGGTGGGGATGAAGGCTGGAGTCTCGCCCACCTGAGGTTTCATTTCCACCATGCTAGGAGGAAGAAGAGGTGAAAATTCGCTGATGCTGCCGCCTCACAATGCTACTTGTCTAAAGAGAGACGTTGTCATTGGGATATTTCTATTTTCCATCCCTACATTTCTCAGGGCATCCACGGCACTGCCCAAAGATGAAGAGGCATGGGGCTGAGATGTGTCACAGGTGGAGGTCGAGGCATCATTTTGCACAGCTCCTATAGCTTCGTGAATGGCGTTGCGGCCAGACAATGCATGAGAAGGCACAAAAAACTTTGCATTAGAGGAAGAAACTGCATGCTTGACGGCAGGCGACGATTGGAACAAATTTACACAACTTCCACCACCACTTTATTGAAAGTGTCCACGTACCTATTCTACATGGTGCCAACAAAAAAAAACATTATCACCATAACTTTCTCTACACTTATAGTTTCTTATCAAATTTTTTTTCATCTCATCAACAAATATTATGTTATCTGGAAATGGGAGTCAAGTGGGTTGGGCCAGGCCCCGCCTGCCCAGCCCAGCACATATGAGCTTGGCCCATCATGAAAATAAAATTCTTCTCCTATAGTACGAATCCCTATTTCAAATATACTCATTGAACTTGGTGATTTATATACTTCATGATCATCAATAATAGAAATATTATTCGTGTGCACAATAAGAAACATTAACTTGTCTTCCAAGCCAATTCAAAAAAAAATAATAAAATATAACAAAAATACACGCACCAAAAAAAAATCTCACAAAATTGAATTTTCGATGACAATTTTAAGGCCATACAAGTATATTTTGTAATCTATAAACAATTTTAAATCACACAAATACCAAAAATGCATGCACCAAATGTGATTACCACACAAATACCACCTCAAAATTACTATGAAACAAAATAGACTTAATGTCCTTTTATTTTTTATTTGTTTTTTGTTTTCTTTTTTTTGTTTCTTTTTTTTGTTTTTTTATTTTTGTATTTTTTTTTTGTTTTTTTTAAATAGACTTCATGTCAAACTGATATATTCTTCAATTATAAAATATTATCAAAGAAAAGATTATAATTCTTATATTGTAAGTTTAAAATAATTATTGTTAAATCAAGATTCGAATCAATAATCAGAATGCCTGATTAGTGAATCAAGAATCGAGAATCAAATTTTTTGTGACTTTTTTTCACATTATTTAATTTTTATTTCCTACAACTACAATTTTTTTATATTTTAGTTTTTATTTTATTTTTTTTGGTATTTAATTACTTTTTCACTTTAAATTCGTAATAACAAAGATTGCAATTGCTTTTTTCTATGTTAATTAATTCATACAGTTGGCAATTTTTTTGGTATTTTAATTTTTATTTTTGTGACTTTTTGAGGATCTTAGTCTCTTGAGAGATAGTATTAAATCAATTCGTATGAATCGAGTCACAATTCATCGTTAATTAATTAAATCAATTCATTGATTCAAAGTCGAATCGTTTACCCCCCTGAATCATGAATCATATAATTTTGATAACATTGATTAGAAAGTTAAAATCATCTGACTTCTTGAAAGGCTCTCATATGCTTTGAACATATTGCGCATGTCCTATTCTCCTAGTATACAAAATCTAGGTTCTAGATGGTGATGTCTTCTAGCCCTTGGTTTGTCATGGGAAATAACTAGAGGAACCTCTTGGACTACTAGATTATCAAAACTCGTGAGAGATTTTTTCTTTTAATAGGAGTACCATATTATTGACCGACAAGTTCAAAAATGACTGACAAATAACACTTTTCTAACAAAAGGCTCAAGTAAGATTGTACAAGATTAAGAAAAAATAACAAATTTAGGTATATCTTCTTGAATCGTATTCTACTAAAGGTCGCTAGAAGAAAAAAATAATACTAAAAAAATTTAATATCATTACTCACAAATATTCTATGATAATATGATAAACATCACTTGTATCCATCTTGAGTGATGGAGTTTCCAAACATCAAGAGAAGATAAAATAAAACATCTAATTGATTAATAAAAGATTAAGCGATTAGCATGAAATTTACAAAAAAAAAATACTTTATAATATTTCTACCAAAAAAGAATATTTGAGATATCTAAAATATATATTCTTTATTCTAAAATCATATGTCAAACAGATGTATTAGCATGTTAAACACCATCGCAGGCCAAACCTAGGCATGTCATGACATGGCACGACCTATTTATGTTTGGCTCGTGCGGGCCACCATGTCATGCCTGGCATGATGTTTATCATGGGTCATTTCATGCTGACATGGTTCAAAAAATGAGCAACTAGACAATACCCATTGGCATGGCTTTTAGAGTGGGTCGTATCGGGTCATGCCAAGCCTGGGTTAGGCATGGCCAGGCTAGGCCAAGTTTAGTCCAAGCTAGCACGGGTTCAATCGAGGATAGCCCAAGTTTTGTCCAAGCTAGTTAGGGTTAGTCTAGGCTCACCTGATTAGGAATCATTCCAAGCTGACCTGCCCTAGGTAAGACCAGGCTAATGGATTTGGCCAGTCAGGCCAAAACTAGTCAAGATATCGAATGTCACCAAGAATACTTCATGTCTTAAGTTTATTAATTACTAATTATTTTTTTTATTTTATAATCTTATATTATGTGGTTCTTATTGGTTATCTTGGAGATCCTATAATGAGTGGATTGAAAGTGATTTTATATTAAATGAACAAACCTTGGATCTTATACACACACACACACACACACACACACACATATATATATATTATGTCAACTCTTTTTTGATATTTTAAAATTTTTATTGGTAATAATTTTAAAATAAATTCATACTGAAATATGCATCTAATTTTAGGTTTTTAGGTGTGAAAGTCGAGACTGATCTCTAATGAAGATATGACATAGTCACCAATATTTTGGTCGAGTTGTTGTCTAAATCATTACTTACATCATTTTCATAATAATCACTATTTATTTGCTTCAGAATAACATATTCTATGCATATTATCTTTAACAAATAGATAACATGTTGATAGAAATGTCAAACAGGCCGAGCCAGCCCAGTCCACCACGATTTGGCCGTGCTTGGCTCGGCATGGCGGCTACAGTGCCGTGCTCATACCTATGCTGGGCACACCCATGGCACTACACGCCTGACACAATAGGCACGACAACCATCGTAACAAGCAATGCTGGATGGGGGGAGATGCACCAACGCTTGACGAGCGAGGCTCGGGATGCCTGACGGGCGAGGGAGCGTGGCAAGGTCACACTTCTATTTTAAATATAAAACTAAAAAAAGTATGATACATTTTTGCAAGGTCACACATTATGTATTAAAAATACCTATCCACATTTGTAAATAGACTAAAAAATTCAACAGTCTTGGTAGTCTAGTTGGCGAGATGCTCAATGTGCGTCTCTTTTGAGATTGTGAGTTAGATCCTCACTAGCTATCTAGTAACCACAAGGAAGGAAGACCACACCGCCAAAGATACATGTTGATGGCTATTAGGTCTAATTGAGGCTAGGGGTCGTTCATAATTGAATAAACATTCTTCACATATTCTTGTCTTAGAGACTAAGAGATTTAACCATATTACATTACATATAATGGTTGACTAAAAAAACATTGTAAGAACCACTGAGCAAAAGAATATGATTGTTCATCTAATGATATCATTCATATGTGAAATTTCAAAGTATTTTTCAAATTCTGCATTGGTACATATTATTTTTTGGAAAATTATGTTTATATACCTCAAATCAAAAATATTTATGTTTTTATATATGTATTTTTTATGATTTGATGAGCCATATCGAAAAATATTTAAGTTTTTGTGTACTTAAATATATCATCCCATATTTTTAAATGATATAATTGATTGTGCACTTTTACATGTAATGAAACATGGTCTTTTTTTAAAAAAAAATATGAAAAAGGACTACAAGTTGAGTCCCTATTAGATTATACATATGTTTTTTATTTATTTTTTAATATGACTGTAGGTTGGATCTTGACCTTATTCGACCTTCTATTTTTTTTTATATTTTATTAAAAAGTCTACAAGTTGGATCCCCACATTATTTGACTCGCTCTCTTTTTTATATATATTGAAAAATTTTATAAAAAATTAATTTATTTTATATATTGTTCGTTTTTAAACAAAAATGACATGAGTTTTTTCTAAATGTTGAGTGATGGGAGATTGAAAATTTCAAATTAATTTATTTTAGACAAATTAAACAAAAATATGTTTCAATTTAGTGGCCAAATTTAAAAAAAAATTCTATCCCAAAACATCAATATTTTCTTTTGGTGAGATGTGAATTGTGAGGATGCTAAAATATATTATTAAGTTACATTATCAAAACTATGCGATTATCTCTCATCTAATATAATATCATAAATATATAGGTCATACAAGTAGTAAAATAGAAGTAAATTTAGATATTAATCCCATGTAAATTGCGTAGATAGTTCGATCAACAAATTGTGAACTAACTACTCGAGTTAAGTAGATAAACTTAGATTTTAAGAAAAATACTTATACTCTAGGATTAACTCACTTCCTTGTGGGCGATGAACTTTTTTTAGTGTTTTGTTAATACTCTGTTTGATTATTGAATGAATGATAGATTAATGTGAAAATATCTCAGTGTCTTCTTAATATACAAGGTGATTATCATTCTTTAACTATCACTATTATTTCATGTTCAAATTACTAAATATTTTTTAATATTTTGGTGCATTAGATGATATGTAAGCATGAGAATGAGACATTATTAAATTGATTTCACAACTTTGGAGTTTTGATAGATTTTAATGAATAGTCATAAAATCTATATGTTTTTAAAGATATTTAGCTATTTAGTAATTTTTGAAACATCGAGTAGTTTTTACAACCATTCTTATCTGAAACTCTACTTAATTAGTCTTGATAATCTTTTGTATGCTTCCACTTTAGTATCTCATTGGCATAATTTTTCAACTATACAATATATATTTTTAGCTATGACATAAATATTAAGTAGCAACTATATTTATCTCGTAATAATTAAATGATTGTGAAAATATTTTGATGTCATAGTAACCAAGTACCTTACTCATGCTAAAAGTCACAACCATTTCCTAGTTCCATGACTTTATCTTTAATAAATCATTATATTAAGTTAGAAAAATAACATTATGATAATTATCTAATATAATAACTTTTGGACACAAAATATTATAAAGAGTATTTACTCAAGTACAATCACCCACCAATACCAAAACTATTATCCTAAAGAGAAAGTAAAACCATGACTTTTATATTTGGGGTAATTGCTAATATATAGTTTTTTTGCAACATCAAATATATGTGATATATGAGAAAGGTTAGAGTCAAAGCTATAACAATTCTCAATACTATAGCTATTAGATAAGTAAGAAACCATTTCCAGCACCTCAACCATTTGATATACATGAGAGAGATCATTCTCAATGCCTCAACTATTCTTAGTATTACAGTCATATGATGCACATGAAAGGTTATTCCTAAACCTATGGCTATTCCTAGCATCATGGCCATATGATGAATAAGTGAGACAAATGCCAAAGTAATGACCATTCCCTAGGTAGCCTCACCTTAGTGTTAACTAGTTGCTCAGCCCCACCATCGAGGATACTCATATTATCTAATTTGCCTATTATAATGTATAGTTTTACACACGAGTCATAGCATAATTTCTATCTCCCATATTGTTGCATTCCTTAGGACTTGAACCTAAGTCCGAATATTCCGATAATAGAATACTGATTGATTTACATGACAATTGGTATTTTATTATGAGAATATTAGAACTTGGGCTCAAGTCCTAAGGAATGCAATATAAGAGGTAGAAATTAAGTACTAACTCATATGTAAAACCATGTATCATAATGGGAAATGTGAAAAATATGAGTAAGCTTGGTAATGGGGCTGAGCAACTGGTTGACACTCAGGTGAGGCCACCTAGAGACTGAGGTTGAGTGAGATCTACCATTTGTTACACCATGACTTTGACTTAGTATTACAAAAAAATTATGATACATTCGAAAGCCATGACTACTTTAAAGAGTCACAACCTCGAGCTTAAGAGATAAAGAACAATATTATGATATTTTCTGAAAGCCATGAATTTCTAAATAAATATAGAAAAATAAGAATATAAACGAGTAAAGAGAAGAGATTCAAAAGAATCATCATTTTTTATGTACCAATACAAAGTTAAAGTACAATGAATAACCCTAGGGACAATTTTCACAATCTCTAGGAGATCAACAAGTATTCAAGAAATGCAAGATACAACTAAAACACTTGCATTGTGGGTATGACTTTCAAACCTCTCTCTCTAAGGTAGATTCGAGAAAATCAATTAGAATAACATGAGATTAGGGTTTGTGTCTAAGATTCTTTTGAGAGCTATCATAGGGAATCTAAGTTTCATGAGAATTCTTCTCTTACATTATGTGAATCTCTCATCAATGTTAGGCTTTAATAAGGTTTAATAAGGTTTAGGGCTTTAATAAGGTTTACTTAAGTGATATATAAAAAAATTTGAGATTTATTCAATATATTTGATTTTTGTTATTAAATAGAAATTGATGGATGTGATGATTAAATAGAACTTGAATTAAAGATTTGACTATTTATGATTTGTGCATATTTTTATAGTATATGGAAATAGATAAATCACGAGGCTCACTTGCACATAAATTAATTAAAATCTAAAATTTAAGTATGTTAATCATTATAAGCATGATACTCATGAAACCAAAAAACACAAATAATTTTACATGTCAATCCATTGTATATGACTTAGAAAAATTGGTTCTCAATTGAGGTAGATATTTTATAGAAAATTCTTCTAAGGTTTTCACATTTAGTGTGTGAGTTACATCATCACTATGGAAGATGGTGATAGGTAATCTATGTAACATACATGAGTTATTATAACTCAAAAGATGGTAATAGCCATTTGAGTTACTTTCACTCATATGATTTACATAGGTAAAACTTGAGATAATCATATATTAATTATATAAGTATGATACTTACAAAACTAAAAGTGTAAATACATATAAATTATGTCAATTCTTCATCTTTATGATACTTGAGACTAAAGAATAAGAATGTACATATGAAATAACTATCAAGGATAGTTAACAAGTTGCCTAAAAAAATATGAGCTTATAAATAACTCTCAAGTAGAGATGATTTATTATCTTAGTATTAAAGTACTAATAGGATAATTATGAAAGAAATATCATTAGAATAGCTTCAATGATAATAACCAATGTGTAAGCTATTAGGGTAAATAGTAATTGCACAACAACTCAATCTTCATAATGTATCCAAACATATTATAATTCAAATTATTTGAATATACATCCCATAAATTAAGTAGATAAAATATATGAACTAAAAGTTATATCAAAATCTCTAATAGTATTTTTTACTAGAATTGTGTTCTATATCTATTGGTTGACCAAATGACTGATACAATATCTATAAGATTAATATATTGATGAAAGTCTTATTTATTACTTGTACAACTAATTTATTTAGGAATCTTTGTTGTTGAAATACTGTTGTTAATGAGCTTTTGGGACATTATCTAACCAAAAAAATTGGGCAGTATAACAAAGTCACAATAACTACCTAGAATGATCTTCTCATAGCAATCCATATTTAGCATTCCATGTACCAATCTTTTTAGGTCATTTGAAAAGTGTATCTTTATTTGTTTGTATTTATTCTAGTATTTATTAGAGAGATTTCATTTAATTTTTATTTTTAGAGAATTTGATAAATTTTAGTGAATCATAGTGATTTAGAGAGAAATTAATAGACATGAGGGATCAAAGACATCGAGAGGAGAGAAGTGATAGAGAGTCATAATAATTTTTTTATTATGATTTATGTACATCTTTCATAATAATTCTTAAGTAATTATAACATTCTTTCTTGTTCATAACTCTACTTAACATAGTCATGATATTCATTGTATTGTACTTCATGACTCTATCATTGAGTTGATACAATTATTTTACTATGTAATATAATCATTATGATCAAAATATTTTTTTAGAATCATAATCACATAATCTTCAAAATACTTAATAACTATGAAATTAATTTCTTGTTGTGGCCGTCAAGTATTCCACTAGTACATATAGTCAGGGAAATTTCTGAAGTAATGACTTATTAGATGCATAGTCAAAATACCAATTTTTTTAGTTGTAATATTATTTTATATTATAACTTTTCATTCTAAAGAATACTTATTCTAGTTTTGGTTTTTTTGGTGTTGCACCTTTGTGCTTTATAGAGAAAAGATCAAAAGTTATGATCAATTCCAATATGACAACTATGTATTAAAAAAAGAAATCATTTTAGTCATGGCAATCCAATTATCATGACACTTTACTCAAAAAGTCAAAACCAAAGTCACAGTCAAATCTAGTGTCATGATTTTGTGTGATAAAGAATAAATCTCTTAGTCACATCAATCTCAATACTATGATACGTTGCTTAAGAAGTTAAGAGCAAAGCTATGATCAATCCTAATATTATGACATTATGTTATAGATAGTAAAAAAATCATTCACAGCCATTCCTAGCATCATTATATTAATGCTCAAGAAAAGATCCGAAGAGATAATAAAGTTGTGACTTAAAATCTATGCCACAACCTCTGACTTAAAATATCACACTAATCTCCAACTACAATAATAATGCTCAGAATGATTGAAAAAAAAGAGTGAAAAATGAGGGAAAATAAGAATTATACATTCAAAGAATCCTAGATAATGTAATTCTAACCCTCATTTAGATAAAATCCAAGGTGAATGTAATCAATTTTTGATTGGAATTTTGATTAATTGCTTAGATTTTTATGTTGACATTTATTAGGAACCTTTAAATCCATGAGATATCTCTCAACATATCTCATGCAATTTCTTTCACAATGTCTAGCAAAATTTGAGATCTAAGATTGATAATTATATTGTATTATCATGAATTAAAGAATTTATGAGTTTAATTCGTGTTCATGTTTGTATATGGATCTCGAAAGAGATGGATGCAAATTAGAACCGAAACTTAGAATTTTCATTAATACATAGGTTCATACATATTAGTGATGGTGAATGGTGATATATAAGTCATGAGAAATACTCATGTGGGTATAATAATAGGAATAAGAATAATAATAATAATAAAAGAAGAATAAGAATAATATGAAGAAGAAGAAGAAGAATATGAATAAAAATGATAAGATAAAGAAGAATAATAATATAAAAAAGAAGAAGAAAGAAGAAGAAGAAGAAGAAGAAGAAGAAGAAGAAGAAGAAGTAGAAGAAGAAGAAGAAGAAGAAAGAAGAAGAAGAAAAAAGAAGAGGAAGAAGAAGAAGAAGAACAAGAATAAAGAAGAGGAAGAAGATGATGATGATGATGAAGAAAGAAGATGAAGATGAAGAAAGAAGATGAAGATGAAGAAAGAAGAATAAGAAGAAGAAGAAAGAAGAAGAAGAAGAAGAAGAAGAAGAAGAAGAAGAAAGAAGAAGAAGAAGAAAGAAGAAGAAGAAGAAGAAAGAAGAAGAAAGAAGAAGAAGAAGAAAAAGAAAAAGTTAAATAACCAATAGAAGAAGAAGAAGAAGTTGAATAACCAATAGAAGAAGATGAAGTATAGAAAGAAGAATTAAAATAAAAATCAGAAGACTAAGAAGAAGATGAAGAAAGAAGAAGAGAAAGAAGATGATGATGAAGAGGATGAAGGAGAAGGAGAGGAAGATAAAGAGTAAAAGAACATGAATAAGAAGAATAAGAACATGAATAAGAAGATGAAGAAGAAGAATAAGAAGAATGATAAGAATAAGAAAAAGAAGAAAAAGAATAGGAAAAAGAAGGAGAAGAATAAGAATAAGAATAATAATAATAATAATAAGAAAAAGAAGAAAAAGAAGAAGAATAGGAATGCAAAAAATAAGAAGAAAAAAAATGAGATAAATAAGAAGAAAAAAAATGATATAATAAAGAAGAAGAAATAGAACAAAAATAAAAATAATAAGAAGAAATAATTATGGTAATAATAAGAAGAAGTTGAAGAATAAGAAGAAGAAGAAAAAGAAAAAGAAAAAGACGATGAAGAAGAATACTAAAGAAAATATTAAGAATAAGAAAAAGAAGAATAAGAAGAAGATGAGGAAGTGGAAGAAAAAGCGGAAGAGGAAGAAGAAAAAGAAAAAGAAAAATAAAAATAAAAAGAAGATGAATATAAAAAGAAGAAGATAAAGGAGATAGAGACGAAGGAGAAAAAGCATAAGATTGATATTAAGAAGAAGAAAAAGCAAAAAGAAGAAGAAGAATAATAATAATAATAAGATGAAGAAAAAAAAGATGATAAATAAAAAAAATGAGAAGAAAGATGATGAAGCAAAGGAGGAGGTGGAGGAAAAGTAGGAGGGGGAGAAGGACTAGAAGAAGAAAAAAAATAAGAAAGAAGAAGAAGAAAAATAATAATAATAAAATGAAAAAGAAGAAGACGATGAGAAATAAGAAGAACAACTGGAAGAAGAATGAGAAAATAAATTGGAGAAGAAGAAGAAGAGCAAGACGAAGAAGAATAAGAATAATAATAATAATAATAATAATAGGAAGAACAAGAATAAGAAGAAGAATGAAAAAAAGAATAGGAAAAAGAAATGAAAGAAGAAGATGATGAGGAATAAAAAGTGGAAGAAGAGGAAGAAGAAGAGGAAGAGGAGGAAGAAAAAGAAGAGGAAGAGGAAGAAGAAGAAGAGGAAGAAGAATAAGAAAAGGAAAAAGAAGAAAAAGAAAAAAAAAGAAAAAGAAGAAAAAGTAGTAGAAGAATAAAAATAATAATAAGAAAAAGAAGAAGTAGAAGAGGAGGAGGAAGAAGAAGAATAAAAAAAAGACAAAGAAAAAGATGAACAAAAAGAAGAATAAGAAAAAGAAGAAGTAGAAGAGGAGGAGGAAGAATAAAAAAAAAAGATAAAGAAGAATATGAACAAAAAGAAGAATAAGATAAAGAAGAAGATGAAAAAAAAGAAGAATAAGAAAAAGAAGAAGAAAACAAGAATAAGAAGAAGAATAGTAGGAAGAGGAATAAGAAGCTAAATTAAAAGAAAAAGAAGAAGAATAGTAGGAAGAGAAATAAGAAGAAGAAAAAAAAAGAATATGAAAAATAAGAGGAAAAATAAGTAGTGGAAGAAGAAGAAGAATTATAAAAATTGGAAGAAAAGAAGTTGAGTAGAAAAAAGAAGAATAAGAATATGAAGAAGAGGAGGAGGAGGAGGAGGAGAAGAAGAAAATAGGAAGAAAAATATGAAGAAAAAGAATAGAAAGAAAAAGTGGAACAAGAAGAATAATAATAATAGGAAGAAAAATTAGAACAAGAAGAAAAAAGAAGAAGAAGAAGAATAAGAGAATGAAAAAGAAGAAAAAGAAGAAAAAGACGATGAGGAGGATGAAGAAGAAAAATAAAAATAAAAATAAAAATAAAAATAATAATAGTATGAATAAGTAAAAGAAGAAGAGGAAGCGGAAGATGAAAATGAAAAAAAATAAGAAGAAAATGAATAAGAAGAAGAAAAGGAAGAAAAAAAAAAAGAAAAAAAAAGAAAATGAATAAAATGAAGAATTAAAAGAATAAAAAAAAGTCAAAGAAATAAGAGGAAGAGTAAATGCAAAAATAATGAGAACAAGAATAAAAAAAGTGAAGATGAGTAAAAAGAAGATGATGATGATGAGGAAGAAAGAGAAGAGGAAAAAAATGAGAAGTATAAAAATAAGAGGAGGAAAAAGAAGAAGAAGAATAAGAAGAAGAAGAAAAGAAGAAAGAGAAGAAAGGAAAGAAGAATAAGAAAAAGAAGAAAAAGAAAAAAAGAAGAATAATATTAAGAAAAAGAATAATAGGAAGAAGAATAATAATAATAAGAGGAAAAACAAGATAAATAATATGAAAATGAGGAAGAAGAAGAGAAAGATGAAAATGAAGAAGAAGAAATAGAGAAAGAAGAAGAAAAAGAATATGAAAATGAAGAGGAAGAACAAGAAAAAGAAGAAGAATAAGAAGTAGTAGTATAATAATAATAATTATTATAATAATTAGAAGAAGTAGAATAAGTACAAGAAGATAAAGGATAAGAATAAGTAAAAGAATAAAAAGAAAAAAAATAAGAAGAATAACAATAATAAGATGAAGAATAATATGAAGAATAGTAATAATAAAAAAGTAATAGAGGAAGAAAAAGAAAATGAAGAAGAATAAGAATAATAATAATAATAAGATTAGGATGAAGAAAATGAAGAAGAGGAAAAATAAAAATGAGAAATATAAAAATAAGAGGAGGAAAAAGAAGAAGAAGAAGAAAAAAAAGAAGAATGAGAAGGATAAGAAAAAGAAGAAGAAGAAAAAGAGAAGAATAATATTAAAAAAAAGAATAATAGGAAGAAGAATAAGAAGAATAAAAAAAACAAGAAGATGAATAATATGAAGAAGAGGAAGAAGAAGAGGAAGTTGAAAATGAAGAAGAAGAATAAGAGAAAGAAGAAGAAAAAGAAGAAGATGATGAGAAGGATGAAAAAGAAGAAGTAGCATAATAATAATGATAATAACAAAGTAGAAGAAGTATAATAAGTACAAGAATATAATGGATAAGAAGAAGTAGAATAATAAATAGAAGAAAAATAAGAAGAATAACAATAATAAGATGAAGTATAATATGAAGAAGAAGAAGAATAAAAAATGTAATAGATGAAGAAGAGGAGGAGGAGGAAGTAGATTAAAAAGATTAGGATGATGAAAAAGAAGAAGAGCAAGTAGTAGAAGAAGTGGAAGAAGTAGATGAAAAATAAGAAAAAGGAAGAAGAATGAGAAAAAGAAGAAAAATGACAATAAGAAAATAAAAGAAGAATAGGAAGAATGAGAATAAGAAGGAGAATAGGAAGAAGAAGAAAAAGATAATAATAATGTTGATGAAGAATAATATGAATAGGTAGAAGAATACTAATAAGAGAAGAAGAAGAAAGGGGAATAGGAAGAAGAAAGAGAAGAAGAATAATACTAATTATAATAACAATAATAATAAAAAGAAGAAGAATAAGAATAAGAAGAAAAAGAAGAAGAATAGAAAGAAGAAGAATAGAAAGATGGAGAAATAGAATAAGAGAATTAAGAAGAAAAAAAAAGAAAAAAAAGAAAAAAAAGAGAAAGAAGAGAAATAAGAGAATGAAGGGAGGGAAGGGAGGGAAGGGAGGGAAGGGAGGGAAGGGAGGGAAGGGAGGGAAGAGAAGGGGAAGAGAAAGAAGAGAAGGAAGAAAATAAAGAAAATAAAGAAAAAAAGAAAAAAAGTAAGAAGAAAATGAAGAATAGGAGGAGGAGGAGGAAAAACAAGAAGAAGAAGTGGAAGAAGAATAAGTAGAAAAAGATCATGAAAAATAAAAAGTGGAAGAAAAATAAAAAGTGGAAGAAAAATAAAAAAAAAGAGAGAAGAGAAATAAGAGAGAAGAGAAAGAAGAGGGAGAAGAGAGAGAAGAGAGAGAAGATTGATAGAAGAGAGAGAAGAGAGAGGAGAGAGAGGAGAGAGGAGAGAGAGGAGAGAGATAAGAGAGAGGAGAGAGAGGAGAGAGAAGAGAACGAAGAGAAAGAAGAGAGAAGAGAATGAAGAGAACGGAGAGAAAGAAGAGAAAGAAGAGAACGAATAGAAAGAAGAGAGTAGAAAAAGAAGAGAAAGAAGAGAGAGAAGAGAGAGAAGAGAAAGAAGAGAAAGAAGAGAGAATAAAAAAGTGAAAAATAAAAAAAAATAAGAAAAATAAGAAGAGGAAGAATAGGTATAAGAGAAGAACAAGTGGAATACTAAGAAGAAGAGAAGATGAAGAAGTAGAAGAACAATAAGTAGAAAAAGAATAAGAATAAGAATAATAATAATAAGTATTAGAAGAAGAAGAATATGATGAAGAAGATTAAGAAGAAGAAGTGGAAGAAGAAGAAAAATAAGAAGAAAAATTGGAAGAAGAAGTAAAAGAGGATGAAGTAGAAGAAGAAAAATAAAAAGAAGAAAAACCTGAAGATGAAAAGGAAGATGAGCAAGAAGAAAAAGAAGAGGAAGATAATGTTGATGATGATACTGATGATGAAGATGAATAAGATGATGATGAATAAAAACAAGAAAAATACAAATAGGAAGAAAAAGAATAAGAAGAAGTAGTATAAGAAAAATAAGTAAAATAAGAAGAAAAAAAAAGAAAATGTAGAAGAAGATGAGCGATAAGAATAACAAGAAGAAGAGGAGGATGAGTAGGAAGAAGTATAAAATAAGAAGAAATAGAGAAAGAAGAGAATAATAATAAGAATAAGAATAATAATAATAAAAATAGAAAGAACAAGTATGAGAATAATAATAATAATAGGAAGAAGAAAAAGATGATGCTGATGGTGAAGATGAATATGAAGAAAGAAGAATAGAAAGAAGAAGAATAATAATAATAATATAATAAGAAAAAAAGTAAGAAGAATAAGAAGACGAGGAGGATGAAGAAGAAGCAAATAAAAATAAGAATAAAAAGATAATGAATAAGAGGAAGAAGAACAACAACAACAAGAAGAAGAAGAAGAAAAATAAGAGGAGGAGGAGGAGGAGGAAGAAGAAGAAGTAGAAGAAGAAGAACAAAGAGGAGGAGGAAGAGGAGAAGAAATTGAAGGATAAAAAGAAGAAGGAGAAGAAGAAGAAGAAAAGGAAGAAGGAGAAGAAGAAGAAGAAAAAGAAGAAGGAGGAGGAGGAGGAGGAGGAGGAGAAGAAAAAGAAGAAAAAGAATAAGAAAGAGGAGAAGAAGAAGAAGAAGAAGAAGGAGACAAAGAAGGAAGCAGAGGAGGGGAGAGGGAGAAGGAGGAGGAGGAGGAGGAGGAGAAGAAAGAGAAGAAGAAGGAGGAGGAGGAGGAGGAGGAGGAGAAGAAATTGAAGGAAAAGAAGATGGAGAAGAAATTGAAGGAGAAGAAGAAGAAGTAAAAGAAATTGAAGGAGAAGAAGAAGAAGACGTAAAAGAAATTGAAGGAGGAGAAGGAGGAGGAGGAGAAGAAGAAGAAAAAGAAGGAGGAGAAGAAGAAGAAGAAGAAGATAAAGAAGAAGGAGAAGAAAGAAAAAGAGAAGAAGAAGAAGGAGAAGAAAAAGGAGAAGTAGAAGAAGGAGAAGAAGAAGGAGAAGAAGAAGAAGAAGAAGAAGAAGAAGGAGAATAAGAAGAAGAAGGAGAATAAGAAGAAGAAGAAGAATGAGAAGAAAAGAATGAGAAGAAGAAGAATGAGAAGGAGAAGGAGGAGAAGAAGAAGGAGAAGAAGGAGAAGGAGGAGGAGGAGAAGGAGAAGAAAAAGGAGGAGGAGGAGGAGGAGGAGAAGGAGAAAAGGAGGAGGAGGAGAAGTATGAGAAAAGGAGGAGGAGGAGGAGGAGGAGAAGAAGAAGGAGAAAAGGAGGAGGAGGAGGAGGAGGAGAAGAAAAGAGGAGAAGAAGAAGAAGAAGGAGGAGGAGGAGAAGGAGAAGAAGAAGAAGGAGGAGGAGGAGAAGGAGAAGAAGAAGGAGGAGGAGAATAGGGAAAAGAAGAAGAAGCAGAAGAATAATAATAATAAGAATATGGAGGAGGAGGAGGAGGAAAAGAAGGAGAAGAAGAAGAAGGAGAAGGAGAAGAAAAGAAGAAGTAGAAGAAGAAGGAGGAGGAGGAGAAGGAAAAGAAGAAGAAAAAGAAGAAGAAGAAAATAGAGAAGAAGGAGAAGAAGAAAAAGAAAAAGAAGAAGAAAAAGGAGAAGGAGAGATGGAAAAGAAGAAGAAGAAGAAGAAGAAGAAGAAAAAAAAGAAAATAGAGAAGGAGAAGATAGAAAAGAAGAAGGAGAAGAAGAAGAAAGAGAAGAAGAAGAAGAAGAATGAGGAGAATGAGAATGTGAAGAAGGATAAGAAGAAGAAAAAGAAGAAGAAGGAGGAGGAAGAAGGATAATGTGTTGTGATGAGGGAAGTATAATGTTCAAACTAACATTCTTCATTATTGTCTCTTCAATGAGTAGATCATGTTTGATCTTTGATGAAGTAAACTATTCTCTTGAGGCCATATTGTTGAGAGAAACTACTATTATCTACTAGATATTTGGAAGGGAGCTAAGAAGATGAATAATTTATTTTTAATATCCTAGCATTTATCCACTACATATGGTTGATTTACTAGTCTTTAGAACTCGCATATGTACTCTATCAAAACTTTTTTTTTTCTAAAAACTATTTTTGGTTGTTTTCTTTTCTTTTAATCGGTTTGCATTATTTTTTTTGTTTTATTAAATGAATTTATAATGATCTGAATTTGTGAAAATGCATGTATCATTTAATCTACATAGTAGATGTTTTGGTGCATAGAATTTGGCTTATATATATAAGATCAAATCATTAGTTATTGTATAATATAAATTTGTAGTTCATAACATAGATAGAGCTAACCAATCTATCAGTAAGATTGTTCTACAAGATTTCAGTAGGTCTATCATGACTATGGATAATAGTGAAGTTCTAACTTATAGTACTTGTACAATTATACATATTGAATAAGACCACCAAAGTGTGATTATTTTGTACTAATGTCGAAAATAAAATAAAATATTGTTATTAAACATTGTTCCTCTTATTTTGAAGTAATTAATATTAATGTGTATATATTAATAATGGTTTTGATTCATAAAGAGTAAGATCTAGAAATATATTTATGAACTCAATGAATTGGATAACTTTATCAAGTATATGATGAATATTGGCTGTGATGGAATCCATGTCCTATTAGAATGATTGATGATACCTTTTTGAGGAAACTTATAAGTTTTGATATTGTCAAACAATACAGGTGGATTTTAATCTATTATTTCAAATAAGTTAAGTGAAATGTTTTGAGGAAATAATTAGAGATAGATTGAATTAGATTATCAGTGATTAAATTTAATCAATGTGTATATGTAATATTAATATGAAGAGTTTAATCAAGTGTTAAATAATAGAAGGCATAAATTAATTTAAGTAAGAGAGTACAATTATAATTTTATAGTAGTATGAATTATAATTAATAAAATTAATTATGGTGCAAAATAATTTATATTTGGAGCTTGAGATCTTATTTAGGTTATAGTCCTTTACATAGCTTTATCCAGTATAATAAGAAATATTTTAAAGATTGTGTTTATTTGTTCAAAGTAATTGTATCTATATAATTAGAATAATTAATTTGATTAGATTCAAATTCTTTAATTTTATTATTAAATCAAATTAATTGATTTGTATTAAATGAATTTTGATTTATATATATATATATAAATTAAAGAATATTTTGGTAAAGAATATTCTTTAATGATAGTACTGTCATGCTCACGACCAATTAATGATAGTACTGGTGGTGATATTCACAAAAAGCAATGGATCCTATGAAAGTTGTAACAACCAATGACAATATTTTGGTGGTATACACAGCAAATGACAAAGCCTGTAGATATTATCATAGTAAAGGATAATGTCGATGAAGATATTTGCTGCCAGTGATGGAACCTTTAAAGGTTGTCATGAAAGACAATAGTGTCGACGATGGTATTCATAGCCAACAATGGAGCTTGTGATGGTTGACACAACCAATGATGATGCCTCTAGTGATGGTCACAGCCAATGATGGTGCACTTGGTAGAACTCATGGTGGTAGAGGCTGAAAATAGCAGAGATCATGATATAAAATTCTCATCCCTAATCAAAATTGACTTGGGCAGATTCTATTTTTTTTGGGGCACTTTTCTGAGCCATTATAGTTTATATTAATTAGATATTGATATTTTTTACAAGTAAGATTCTAAAAAAGATTTCTTTTTCCTTTCAAATATCAAACTGCTCTATCAAAAGATCAATGCCCCAAAACACATAGCGAGATAAAGAAAATGAAGATTTTTCCTTATGCATCAGTAGTAGCATACCTAATGTATGCAATGCTTTATACTATAATTGATATCTATTTTTCTATAGGCATGGTAAGTAGATACTAATTTAACCTAGGATAAGAATATTGGATAGTAGTAAAACATATAATCAAATACCTAAAATGGACTAGAGATTATATGTTGGTGTACCAAGTAGACAATTTTGTACCTATTAGGTATACATACCTATATTTCCAAATAGATGAGAATTTGAGGTAGTACATCTCAGGTTATGTGTTTGCCTTGGATAGTGGAGCCATAAGTTAGAAGAATATTAAGTAATCTTGTATTGTCAATTTCACAATGGAGCTGAATATGTGGTAGTTTTAGAGGCAGCCAAGGAAGTTGTAAAGCTTAAGAACTTCTTGAAAAATCTAGGGGTCATTCCTTTTGTGTAATCACCCACTATACTTTTTTTTATGATAGTTGAGTAGTTGCCTACTCGAAAGAATCTAGAATCCATAAGAATATAAAATACATTGAGCATAAATATTATCTAGTAAGAGATATTATAAAAAAAGAAAATATGGTAGTGATAAGAGTAGCATTGGCAGACAACTTAGCAAATCCTTTTACGAAGAGCCTTCTAACTAAAATTTTTGATACACATATCGAAGGAATGAGAGTCATATAAATGAGTTCATGGCTTTAAGACTAAGTGATAGATTGTCGAAACTATTTTATACTAAAATCCATTTTGTATTATATTTTTCTTTCAATTGGGTTGCTTGTATCATTTTCTTATTTTATTGAATGAATTTGTAATAAGTTGAATTTGAATAAATATGTATTTTTTATTTTGAATAGTAGATGATTTAGTACATAGAGTTTGACTTATGCACAGAAGACTGAATTATCAATTTTTGTGAAATATAAGGTTGTTATATTCACAAGATAAATAGCACTAGATAATCTATTGGTAAGATTATTGCACAAGATTTTAGTAGATCTATCTTGACTATAGAGAATAGTAAAGTTCTAACTTTTAGTGCTAGTATATTTATGTGTATTGGATAGGATCACCACAATATGATTATTATATATTGACATATAAAATAAAATATAATATTATTATATTATAAACATTGCTACTCTTATTCTTGAAGTAATTAATATTCATGTATTTTTGTTAATAGTTATTTTTATTCATAATGAATAAGATCTAGAAATAAATTTATGAACTCTATAAATTAGATAACTTTATCAAGTATATGATGATTTTTTGTTGTGATGGAATCCATGTCTTATTAGAATGATTGATGATGCTCATTTGAGGAAGCTTATAAATTTTGATATTCTCAAACCCTACAGATGGATCTTGATATATTATTTCAAATAAGTTAAGTAAAAAGTTTCAAGGAAATAATTATAGATTGATTGAATTAGATTGTGAGTGATGTGTATTTATGTTAAAAAAATGATAATTTCTAAACAAATGAGACCATCATATCTTACGCATGTTATCATCAAAAAGGATTTTTGAAATCCTCAATTCACCATCATGCTCGATCATGGAAATTTCATTTCTTAATTTTATATTTACCAATTTCCTTATAAAAAATGTTTTATTTCAAGCATGCTTGATCATATACATGTCTTCCACTTTCTTTTAGGGATCATATGCATCTATCTCTTGCACAACATGATAGAATACACTATGATTGAGCCTTTGATATACGATCAATCATCTTCCCACACACATTCTTCTTTTGACTTTGGCTTTGATATTATTTGTTATTCGTTTGATCATGAAAGAGGTAGTGGGTAGAGACTAAAAATGATTTATTCATTTTTGGAAATATACTAAAAACTTATCTCTAAAAACTTTTGAATCCTCTCCATAGTTCACAATGAAAATTTAGCATACTTTTTTGTATTTTTTGCCTCTCAATGATGATTGATTTGTAGCTGAATCTTAACACTTATTTATAGCAAACTTAACTTGCCATTTTTGATCGATAAAGTTTCTAGATAGTTTGTTTTATAGATTTTTATAAAAATCTATAAAAAAATTTTATAGTTGGGTTGATGATTGACATTGTAAATGAAAACTTCTAGATAAGTGGATCGGATAAGTAACAACAATATTCTAGAAGAGATGATTGTGAAAGCTTATGGATGCCCTTGAATTTTTAGTTCTAGGAGTGAAATTTTGAGCACATGAAAGAAAAGTGTGTTGACATTGCCAAGTTAAGGGAAAATTTATATTTTGGTCCGCCATTTATAAAATATTTGAAAAAAATGAATTTTTTTTCAAAAAAATTTTAAAAATTGCATCAGAACACAAATATTTTTATTTTTTTTGTTTTTTTTATATAATTCTATTTTGAAGCACTGAAAATTAAAAACCTAATTTTATTCCCAATTAACATGTCAATGGTTAAAAAAATATAAAAAATTTAACAAAATAATTTTAACGTGTAGCATCATTAAGTGACATAAATGAGATTTGAATCCACATACATTACTTTATAAAATTACCTTGCCACACAGATACACAAAACAAATTAAATATATTTTGAATATATATATATATATATATAATATGTATTTGTATATATTAAAACATAAATATGTATAAATATATAGATAAATATTTATAAATATATAAACATAAACATTAACAAATGTTTATATTTAAATAAATAAATAATATATATATATATATATTCATAATATATTTAATTTGTTTTGTATAGTTGAATAGTAAGAAAATTTTAATAAAGTGAAGTACACACACATATAAAGTGAAGTATGTGATTATATAAACCATAAAGTTATTTTTTATTATTTTTTTAATTATTGACTTTCTGGTTGGGGTTAAAATTAAGTTTCTGATTTTTTTATTATTTTGTATTTTGATATATTTTTAAAAAATTTTTCGAAATACATATATTTTTCAAACATTTGGTTGGTGCAAGACTGCAAGTTCACTAAAAACAAGAACAGGATTCACGATTCAGGAGTGAGAGGACAAAATGTGCAAGAACTTCCGGGGCCAGGGGAAAAATGTTTAAAATGTCTAACGTCATTGTGCTGGACAATGGGGGATGCACCATAAAGGCAGGCCACGGCGGGGAGCGAGATCCGGCAGCGATAATACCCAACTGTCTGTACCGTCCTCTCTCCTCCAAAAAATATCTCAGCCCATCCCCAGCTGCCATCTCCACAGAAGATCTAACATCTGCAGCGGTTCGACGCCCCATCGATCGCGGCTATCTCATAAACCCTGACCTCCAGCGCGACATTTGGAGCTACCTCTTTTCTGCTCTCCTCCACGTTGTTCCTTCAGAGTCTTCCCTCCTCCTCACTGAACCCCTCTTCTGTCTTCCCCAGATCCAGCGCATAACCGATGAACTCGTCTTCGAAGATTTTGGGTTCCAGGCGCTATTCGTTGCCGACTCGCCCTTGCTCGCCCATCTCTATGAAGCCAGCCGCAGGCCCTACGGCCTGCTCTCTGAGACCCAGTGTAGTCTAGTGGTGGACAGTGGATTTTCATTCACGCACGCAGCCCCAATTTTTCAGAATATCACCCTTAGTTATGGTGTTAAGAGGATTGATTTGGGCGGTAAAGCGTTGACTAATTATTTGAAGGAACTGGTTTCGTACCGCTCGTTGAATGTGATGAATGAGAGTTTCGCCATGGACCATGTCAAAGAGAAGCTCTGTTTCGTATCCCTTGATGTTCCTCGAGATTTGCAGTTGGCCAGGTACCATGACCATGCTCAGACCCAATTTCAATGGATGATGATCGTTTTAAAACTTGTGCAGAATTAGTGACGACTCTTTCTTGCATAGTATTCTCAATCAGATACATATTGTTATCAAAATCAAATTGTGCTCATAGCTACCACTGCTTTTTTCCCGTGCATCCAGGGCTGGGTTTTTTGTTCCACTGCTGCTAGATAGATGGCAATGCATTTAGAACTTATTTTAATAGCTACAGAAGTAGAGATACCATTTTCTTCCAGCGTATTTATAATTAGATGTATATTTTTATCAAAACAAAATTGCGCTCTACCCAATATGGGCACTATTATTTCTATCATTGAATTTTCCCCTAAACAGGGCACTCACCAGGGCACTCACCAGGGCACTCATCCTCAGTCAAGGGCACTAATCTCTAAGGGTAGACACTCCTACAAGAAGAGGTACTCATTCCAGCAGGTGTACTCACCCCCTAATAGGGGCTTTCACCACAACCATGGGCACCTACTCTAAACGGGGGTACTCACCCACATATGGACACCCACTCTAAATGGTGGTACTCACTCCAAACATGGGTATCCACTCCAACTGGGGGCATCATTCCAATTGAGGTGTTTACCTAGGATATTTTATTTTATAAACCAGCTGTTATGCCCCAACTGGCTGAACACTTTTTTGTTGTCTATCTCTCACATGGATTAAGATAAGTTCTTATCGGTGGACCACATATTTGGAAATACAATTAGGGTCCACACTTTTTCTATTCATTATAATATGTGTAGACGAAGAAGGAGAGAGAGAGAGAGAGAACCTTCGTTTTCTTTCGCTTAGTAATCCTGCTTGTAGTCTTTCTCCTTTTATATATTTCACACTCCCCCTCAAGCTGGAACATATACGTCATATGCACCAAGCTTGTTACAAATGTATTTAATCCTAGGACGACTGAGAGATTTAGTGAAGATATCTGCTAGTTGATCATCTGAATTAACAAAACTTATAGCAATACATCTTGATGTGATCTTCTCTCTAATGAAGTGACAATCAATTTCAATATGATTGGTCCTTTCATGAAAGATTGAATTGGATGCAATATATAATGCGGCCTGGTTATCAGAGATGAGTTTCATCTCTTTATTCTTTCCAAATCTCAATTCTCGAAGAAGATGTTTCAACCATATGAGTTCACATGTTGCCAAAGCCATAGCTCGATACTCGGCTTCAGCGCTAGATCTTGTTACTACATTTTGTTTCTTACTCTTCCAAGATATTAGATTATCTCCAATAAAAACATAGTACCCTGAAGTGAAACGTCTATCTGTGGGTGAGCCGGCCCAATTTGCATATGTGTAACCAACAACCTGAGTATGATCTCTATTCTTGTACAACACACCTTGGCTTGGTGTACTTTTGATATATCGAAGAATGAGGATTACGGCATCCCAATGACTATCACATGGTGATTATAGGAATTGACTAACAGCTCTCACAGGAAAAGAAATATCTGGACGAGTAATGGTGAGATAGTTCAATTTACCTACGAGTCGTCGATATCTCCCTGGGTTTGCTAAAGGCTCCCCCTATCCTGGTACAAGTTTGACATTTGGATCCATAGGTGTGTCTACCGGTTTACAATCTAACATACCTGTGTCTTCCAGGATGTCTAAAGCATACTTCCTTTGGGAAAGGACCACACCGGAACTGGATTGAGCTATCTCAATTCCCAAGAAATACTTGAGTTTTCCCAAATTTTTGGTCTGAAAGTGGGTAAAAAGATATTGTTTTAGTTTCTGAATACCATCCTGATCACTGCCTGTAATGATAATGTCATCCACATAAACAACCAGATAAATACACTGTCCCAAGGAGTTATGATGATAGAAAATTGAATGGTCTACTGTACTGCGAAGCATGCCAAACTCTTGAACAACAGAACTAAAACGACTAAACCATGCTCGAGGAGATTGTTTCAAGTCATATAGAGAATGACGTAACTTGCACACTAAACCAGACTCCCCCTGAGCAACAAAACCAGGAGGTTACTCCATATAAATTTCCTCGGCAAGATCACTATGAAGGAAGATATTTTTAATATCCAACTGATAAAGAGGCCAAGAACACATAGCAGCCATGGAGAGAAGCAGATGAACAGAAGCAATCTTGGCAACATGAGAGAATGTGACAGTATAATCAGAACCATAAATCTGAGTATAGCCTTTAGCAACTAAGCGGGCCTTAAGACAATTAACCTGACCATCAGGATCAACCTTAATTGCATAGACCCAACGACAACCAACTGCAGATTTACCAGAGGGTAAAACAACAAGATCCCAAGTGCTATTAGAGTGTAGAGCAACCATTTCATCCACCATTGCCTGTCGCTAGCCTGGATGGGAAAGAGCTTCATGGGTGCTATTTGGAAGAAAAACAGAGGATATAGCAGAGACAAAAGTAGAATATGGTGAAGATAATCGATGATAACTCAAAAAATTATAAATAAGATGAGGATTACGAGTAGAGCGATTACCTTTCCGAGTAGCAATGGGTAAGTCATCAGGAGAGGGTGAAGCCGGGGCAGGAGAAGCCGAAGGGATAGGAAGTGAGTCAGCAGGTGCCTCAGCAAACGACAGAGGAGCATCAACACGAGGGCGACGATGATAAACCTGAAGTGGTCGAGGAGGCACAACATCAGGTGAAGAGACAATGAGAATAGGCAAGACTGCAAAAACAGGAAGATACTCAGAAATGGTGGAAAAGAATGGTGAGTCCTCAAAGAAAGTAACATCAGCAGAGATAAAGTAGCAATGAGTCTCAAAAGAATAACAACGATAACCCTTCTGAAGTCTGGAATATCCCAAGAAGAGACACCTCATGACTTTGGCTGAAAGCTTGTCCTGTCCAGGAGTGAGAATATGAACAAAGCAAGTACAACCAAAGACACGAGGAGGAAGGAAATAAAGTGGTTGGTCAAGGAAGAGAAGGGAATGAGGAATCTGATCATGTAAAACAGAGGAGGGCATACGATTAATCAAATAACAAGCGGTAAGAACAGCGTCCCCCCAAAAATGAAGAGGAACATTACTATGGAGGAAAATAGTACGAGCTGTCTCAACAAGATGTCGATTCTTGCGCTTAGCTACCCCATTTTGTTGAGGAGTATGAGCACAAGATGATTGATGAAGAATCCCATGATGAGACATAAATGAAGTAAAAGGGGATGAAAAATATTCCCTTGCATTGTCACTGCGTAACACACGAATAGAAATATTAAATTGGGTCTGAATTTCAGCATAAAATTTTTGAAAAATAGAAAATAACTCAGTTCGATTTTTCATCAAAAATAATCAAGTACATCGAGAATAGTCATCAATAAAAGTGACAAAATACTAAAATCCTAAAGTAGACGCAGTCCGACAGAGACCCCAAACATCAGTGTGGACAAACTTAAAAGGAGACTTTGTCCGATTATCCAAATGCTTTGGGAACGAGACACGAGTATGTTTCCCAAGCTGACATGACTCACACAAAAGTGACGACAAAGTGAAAAAATGAGGGACCATCTTCTGGAACTTGGAGAGACTAGGGTGACCCAAATGACTGTGAATGAGGAGAGGAGCATCAATGGAAATGCAAATTGCAGGAGATGAATCCGAGGTGAGGTGATAGAGGCCTTGAGACTCACGTCCTATGCCAATCGTCTTCCCCGTACTCCGGTCCTGCACGGTCACAAATTTATCAGAAAAGGTAATAGAACAATTAAGAGTCCGAGTAATTTTGCTGATGGAAATAAGATTAAAAGGACATTTAGGAGCATAAAGGACAGAAGTGAGAGGTAGAGAAGGTAGAGGAATGGCCAAACCAATACCTTTAGTCACAGTTTGAGAACCATTAGCTAAGGTAACAGTAGGTAAAACAGAGGTAGTAGAAATAGAGGAGAAAATATCCTAATTACCAGATATGTGATTAGAAGCTCCAGAATCTAGAATCCAGGGTCAAAGAGAAGATGTGTGGGTAAGGCAGACAGAAGTATTACCAGACTGGGTAACAAAAGCATGATATGCCTGAGATACGGAGGAGCTCAGAGGCTGAGGCAGCTGAGAATCAAAGGACTGGACCATATGAGCAGTGCGAGGAGGCTGTTCATGTAACTGATAGCAACGATCACGAGTGTGGCCAAGTTTATTGCAATAAGTGCAATGAGGACGTTGGCCCCTACCTCGGTTACCTCTGCGGCCTCATTGAGTGGCAGTGTGAGAAACCAACACAGAAGAATCTGAAGTGCTATCAGATGGCAAAGTCTGAGTGGACGAGATACGAAGGAGGCGAGCAAACACATCATCCAAGGATGGAACTGATGAACTGCCAAGAATTTGATCGCGGACATGCTCAAGATTCGGACAGAGGCCAATAAGAGTAAGGACCATGAAGAACTTATCAAGTTGTGTTTGTTGAGCCCCAATATCAGAAGTAAGAGGCATCACAGTCAAGAACTCTTCCTTAAGAGAAGCAATCTGGCCAATATTAGTAGATAGATCAAAGTCCTGTTGGCTGAGATGGACAATAGCAGAAGTCACCTTATAAAGACGCTGAATATCATTCGTGTATAATCCTTTAGCTTGAGTCCAAAATTTAAAATAAGTTTTGTTGGCCCGAAGATGAAGAAGAATCTTAGGATCAACTGATTGCCACAATATACTATACAACTGGGTATCTATCTTCCTCCACTGTACGCGGTCAACCTCAGGGATATCTGTCTTCTGTGTAACCAGGTGATCCTCATATCCTTGACCCATAAATCATAGTTCAACAGAAGCTGACCAGGAAAGATAATTGTCACTGCCAACCAATTTCTCCGAAGTAATCATAGGAGATCCAGATATAATAGAGAAAAAAATATAAGTTTTAGCAGCCATTGTTGATAATGCTGGGAATTCGCTGCACTCAAATTTTACAGAACATCCAGATGAGGAATGTATCCTTCTTTCTGCCAGGCCTGGATGCAATCTTAGACGGTTTTCATGATTTCCAACAGGAAAACATGCTGCTAGAGTTTACTGTACGTGTGTGATATATGTTTTGGATGGCCTTGACGTGGACGTGATCACAGATGCCAAACAAGAAACACTTATACTTGAAAAGCTGAGAATTGAAAGAGTAGAAGCTTGGGAAACCCTAGATCACTAAATGACGAGGAAGAGGATTGGAACTTGCTGGAAACTTTCAATTTCATGTTCTAAGAGAGGATTCCACGAACAAGGGATGAAGCTGTTCAACGAAATGCTGCGGATTGGCGTGCGTCCTGATCAATCCACTCTAGCGAGCGTGCTGAAAGCCTCTGCCAGTCTGGCCTCAATTTCTCTCGGCGAAGAGCTGCACTCGTTCTTCACCAAATTAGGGTTCATGCCCAATGTTTATTGCGGAAGCGCGATGATCGACATGTATGCGAAATGTGGATCGACCGGAGATGCAAAGAGAAAGTTCGATGAGATGCTTGTGAAAAACGTCGTGTCCTGGAACCTCCTCCGATACCATGTAGATGAAGAAGGAGAGAGAGAGAGAACCTTCGTTTTCTTTCGCTTAGTAATCCTGCTTGTAGCTTTTCTCCTTTTATATATTCCACAATATGGTTCTTTTATCTCATTTCTTCTCCCTCATCTTAAATTCAATTCATATTATTTTTTGGCTTATAAACTTTATGGTCTCAAGGTTGGAGCTGGTAAGGATCTTATCCAAATAATATGATAGATTCAACTGATATGTATTTTATGGAGTGTATCCAAAATCACTGGGAATTAAACTCATGATCATTAGGTAAAAGTATTCACTATCTTTGTCATTTGGATTATTATGATGTTTGTGGCCATTATAACATGATTAATCATATTGTTAAGGTGAAAAATCACTTTTATTTGTGAAAGCTAATTTTCAAGATGCTAATGATTGAAATTACTTTGAAAAGGTTTGACAAATTAAACTAGACAAAATAGACTATAAAAAGTTAGACAACAATTAGATATATTGAAGTTTGATTTAATTTTTATGTTTATACTTTTATTATCTGGGAGTACATGATATGTTTGTTGTCCTAAATCAAATAAAATGAGTATAATTATTAATAAAAATGATAAAATATATTAAATTATTTTAAGTCTCAATTATGTCAGGTGTCCAACTATTTGAATGAATTAGATTAAATGAGTTGTTACTCACATGTTTCTGACGGATAAAATATGAAGTTTTGGAATGATTTCCTATATGATAAGTAATAATTAAATGTAGAGATATATTTATTATTATGATCTAAAATTTTTAGTTTGATCAGAGATGAATAATCAAGTCGATGATAAGCAAGTAAATATTCAATAATACTAAAATACCCAATAGGCCTTATTATAGTCAAAATAATTCATAGAAAGTAATTTATTCAGATATTCAAAATTAAAAATGAGATAGAAATAAATTAAGTTAGATATTAGCATAACTATGAGATATAGATGTAATAATCTTTGAATAATTATTTATAATATGACAATTTGATTTTGAATTATTACTTAGAAGTTAGTAATATGAAGATGAGTGATGAGAACTATAATATCCAAAGGATATGAAGTATTAGATATTATCTTATTAGTAAATAAATTTGCATATCATTATCCAATAATGGACACATTGAGATTTATTTAAAGACAATTGAATAGATTTAATAGTTGGTCTATTCCATTCAATAATTAACAAATAATTGAAAACTATTCTTTAATATGATTATTTTTTTTATAATATATATACTATATTGATATTTTCCTATCTCTGACTCCATTGTGATAGTATTTTTCATGCTTTTAAGGTAAGTAATATGCGATATCTTTTCATTGAGTTTTTGTTGATCTCATCTAGTTAAGTATTGTATTTTGATGTAAATCTCTAATACAAGAGAAAAAGTATGATCACTCATGATCTAGTTTTGAAATCTCACAAAACTATTATGAAGATGATATAATAGTATCGTGTCAATAAGTGCTCTCTTAGCGTAATCTCAATAGTTGTGTCTTTTTTTTGGCAACATCTTCAAAAATTGGGTAGCTAACAATGTAAATTGAGTAAAATGAGTTGTAAATAGTAATATATTTTGGCTTTCAAGCCATATCATATCACTTGTCTAAGTAGGTCTGAATGAATGGAAAGATGTGGCAAGCTTCTATATTATTTTGAAGATAGTTTATGATATAAAAACTAAAGATACTCTGAGTTCAATGGATTGTCATAATGTAATATCTTTAAGGTGGGTTGTATGTCATATGATAGTTTTTCTTTACTAAAGATTCATATAAAAATTCTAGCAGCCTATTTTGTATAGTTTCTGTCATATCTTAAACAGTAAAAGGGAGCTTTTACTTTATCCATAGTAGATAATTATCAAAGAAAAATATTTTAGTATCCACACCAGACTATCGCATGTGTGCCACACCCCCTACACTGCACCACACTATAATGCATGTTCCACTTTGGCCCACACACTACTCACATTATTGCGCACAATGCCACACATTCACATGCAACATGAGTTGTTGCACACACCGTTACTTGTACGCACTATTGCTTGCACACACACCGTTACTTGTACGCACTATTGCTTGCACACGCACTGTTACTTGTACGCACTATTGCTTGCCACACACCGTCACTTGTACACACTATTCCTTGCACACACTATTGCTTGCACACACACTGTCACTTGTCCACACTATTACTTGCACACACACCATCACTTGTGCACACTATTACTTGCACACATACCATTACTTGTACACACTATTGCTTGCACAGACACCGTCACTTGTACACACTATTGCTTGCACACACACCATCACTTGTACATGCTATTGCTTGCATACTTTGCGCACAACACATGCACAACATGTTCTCTCTTTTTACTAAGAACTACCACACAACACATCACATTGTAACACAACACGCTATATTAACATAGTCATCTATTTTGTTTTTCACCTCATTGTATTGTAACACATGTGCATATTATGAACGAGAGTACTCCATATGTGGGCGGTCCTAATTTGAATATCTAGTATTTATCGAAGCTTTCATTAATACTATATTTTTATTGTTTCTCTATTTTGTATCTCTTTGTTTATATTATGGATGAGAGCACCCAATATGTAGGATGTCCTAATTCGAGTAAGTAGTATTTATAGAAGCTTCCATTTGTATATTATTTATGACATTGAGTTTTCTATTGTGATTTATGATTTGAGTTTCTACATAGTATCGAAGCCAAATCTTATGTAAATAAAGCAAATATTAGATAAGCTAGAGAGATAAATGCACTGTAATAGTATATTGCATGCATGCATACATGTAATAGTGCATGTGTGTGCATTATGTGTGCAATAAACAAGCTCATGGGTATGCATCTCCATTGCACGTTTATCATGTGTGAGACGTCGATGCCCATTGCATTGATGTGCATGGTGTATCATAGGTGTAGTAAAGATGTACCATGTGTGTGAAGGTACATGATGGTGCACAATGTTTTTGATGGGATAGTGTGCTTGTGCAATGCACACCATTTGTGGTTGGTGCATAAAAGGTGCATTGTGGGTGTTATGAAGGTGCTTTTTGGGAGCATTGATTGTCAACATGTGTGCAAATGTGTTGTGGACTGAATAAGTGCAGCATGTGTGGTGTAGGTTTAGTGTGCACAATAACTTGGAGTGATTAATTGGTTTGTTCCATTATGTGTTTCACATTTATTCACATATGGAAGCAATCAATATTTTGGTAGTTACTTCAAGGAAGCTTAGACTTGTAAATTATTTATAGTGGCTTCAAAAGTTATTTTAGATGTGACTCTTTAATCAGGGATGATGAATTACTTGATTTAAAAAATCTCTTAGCGATGAGACTAATCACAAGGGTTTTACATCAAATGAGGTGGGTGCAAAGGGAATTAGTACTGCACAAAGGAATTGAAGACCCGAATTGAATTATAGTTCAAACTGCTTCCCCCAAACAAAGAGGAGGCATGGGCCACAGATAGTACATAAGCTGTCATGTCACACGACACAAGAACACCCAAGTCTAGTCTGTAATGAGAGATTCAAGTGGTTTGAGTTTCTATATCTATGCTTGATGTGAACCCTAAGTTGGAAAATATTATAGATTGAATTTCATCTTTTGATTGTCATGTGACAAATATCAAGTTAGACTTTATATCTATTTTCTCATCTTGTATGAAATGTAAAATTATATAAGAGTTAACAATTTTAATATACTAATTTTAGATGATATAGATACTTGATATTATTTCACAACTTATGAGAACGTGGTTAGAAGAGCTTAGAGAGACTAAATAAATTAGTATTCATTTTATCTATTTCACTTAGCTTATTATGTAGCTCTTGGGGGGTTTACCAATAGAGATTGATGCTTCCAGGATTGTGGGATAGGTGATCTTGTCATGATATTTTTGGACTAATATTTAGATAATTTCTTAATATTTTGTAGTTAGGTTATAGTTGATTGAGAGTTTTCTATTGGATCAAAATTGCATCTTCAATTAGTTTAGTTTATACAAGACATTGAGATACATTGGAGTGATACCTCATTTAATATGTATTGGTAGTCAAAGGAATACTAGTTGTAGTAGAGGCAAAGGCATAGACATGTTAGCCTTGATTCAATGCACATACTACAAGTGGATGGGCCACATCAAAGAAAGTTGTAAAGACTTGTTTATAGTGAAGAGGTTAATAGTACTACATATCGTTGAGGGGGTTGAAATGATTACCATAGCCATCTGAGTCAAATTTCTTGCTATTAAAACAACATTAGATACTTTCTAGTCTTTGTATACTATACTCTTTGTAACTTATTTTTTTTTTTGATTTTTGGGTTATCAACTTAGTTGTAAATAATTATATTACAAGTAATTATTTTATTTTTTGTTATTTTTTTATTGAATATTATATAATTAATAACAATCATAAAAAATTTTATTATGATCATATGTTGTTTAATTCTTTATTTTTTTTTGCATAAAAAATTAATAATTTGGCTTCTTAGTTAATTTTTTTTATATGAGATATTTTTTTTAGGCAATACAATACTTTTTTTTTATTAATTTTTGTTTATATGATTAAAAAAACTAAAAGGAATTTTTTTTAATGAAATTGAGTATCATATCTTATATGTTCTTACTTTTAGGGTATAATATTCACTAAATATTTGAGTTATTGATTCGCTGTTTGTTCATTCTTGACTTGGTTGTTGATTACTGGATAAACTATGAATGTTAAATCTTAGTATTTGAGATATCTTTAAATTAGAGTGTGGCGTGTGCTAGTTAAAAAAATATATTAGTATTTTCAATCTTGTCTATGAGACTTATATGATTAATGGCTTATTTAATTTGATATAATTAGTAATTAGATGTATGAAGATGTTATATAAATGAAACTTGAGATAAATTTATAAATCTTATCATTTTTTTTATTTGATCATAATTTTTTTATTTTTCAATTATTGTATAAAAATATAAAATTAATTAAATAACCACAAAAAAATATTTATAAATGATAATGTATTAAAGTATATGACTGTTAATTTTAATACTTATTATTTTGATCACAAAATCATATACTAAATGATATGAAATGCACTAAGGCTAGCGGGACTTGTATGTATAATAAGGAACTAAGATAATTTTACTATTAGATTTGAAAAAAAACAAGAACCAAAACCTAATGCTTACAAAGAAACATGAATCTTGGTTATAAAGTGATGGTACCACAACTAGAGATGAAAACCTAGATGATAAATTAGGAAGAACTTATTTGAAATTCTGTTAGTTTTAATATTCTCAAAGAACACATGAGTATTACTTTTATTAAAATTTAATTTGTTTTTTTTAATATTTCAAATTAGCACTCATTTATTTTGGATGTTTCTTTAATAATTAGAGATAGAATATTCTTTGTATTTCATAATTGAAATATTCATAAAAATAAAATAACTAGTTATCCAGATTCAATGAATGTATGTAATAATGGACTTAATTGATTAATTATACTAAAATAAGCCACTTGGAAGTATTGTTCACATTATTTATTTTAAAGTTTTTTGGATAAGATTCAAAATATTTAAGTAGCTTCTTTAGCTTCAATTATGTTTTACGGTCATAATTAGTTGGATAAATCTTCTTAGAGCTTATTGGATTATTCTATTGAGTATATTTTTGGTATGACTTTATTTCTATCTTGGCTAGCATTATCATTATGTTAAAATGAGATACTTGGAGGTATAGTCTAAATCATTCCCTTTAAAATTCTTTGAGTAAGCTTTAAAATATCTTAGTAGCTTTTTTAAATTGAATTATGTTTATCAATCATTGTTAATTAGATAAATCTTTGCAAATGTAGTCTATTATTTTAGGTTCAACTAAAGTTTGTTAGATTATCTCATTGTTTATATCTTTGAATTATTTTGTTCGTCATCATAATTTCTAATGGGCACAACTATGAATTCTAAGTATTTTAGATTTGATTGAGTTTCAAGAATTGTCATTCCTTTCATCCCATAAAAGATATCCTTAAATTTAGTATATTGCTCAGTCATTTTCTCTAATAATGTCTTATCTTTTCATGGATTTGTTTTATAAATTTGGTCTTCTTATTTTCATATAAGTTAACACATTCATTCATAGATAAATAAATTTAATTAACAGTGTTAATGGATTACTTACAGTGCTAATGAATTAGAATCGTACATAAGTTCAAATAATGAAAGTTTAGAAAAATAAACATTCTTATTATATGCAAATTCAATGTGGCAAACATTCTTCTAGTATTTTCAAATTCTTTTGAATTATGATATGCACTAATATAGTAATAACTCTAGTTTGATCATCAGTTGTGGGTGACATGTAGCTAAAAATAATAGTTTAGTAATTAAATGTTTTTTTATAAAATTTTTAAAAAATAATTTAGGCATAAAATGTGTTATTTTTAAAAATTAGGCTACAAGCACAAAAATTGAATCCTTGCCCATTTTATATTCTAGTAAGCCTAATACAAGGAGTATAGAGATATGGATCCATAGTTTGCTAGGTATAGACAAATGAGTATATAAATTGTGTGATTTAATTTAAGACTTAGTTTGATTCTATTTTAAATATTTTCTACATGCTCTCTATACTATATGTTTTATGTGGGACCAATAGAAATATTCATGTAAGATACTAAGAGTTCTAGCTATTTTAAAATGTTTTATTATAATATTTTCTAATGTGTTTTTCTCATAAATAATTAACTCATAAAATAATTAGCCACACAATTTATTTTCTCTAAATAGAAAGTTTTTGATCTTATGAATTCTTTTTAGATGCTTATTTTCACATGTATTGAATATATCATTAAAATCAGAATTAAAAGCTTATAAATACTTGTTGAATCTAAGGCAAAAGGTAAAACATACCTGCATGATCATGCATTAATAATAATTTTTTTTTCTTGCCTATGTATTTCATTCATTGGCATGATTCTTGTTTAGTGATTTATGATATTTTAGTGGTTTATGATTGATATGAATTATAAATTATTTTGACCAAAGGTAATGTTGTCAGGGTTCTAAGATTCTTACTAAGACATACATTTTCTTATTATAAGTATGTCTTAGAACAATATAGTAGAACTAGTACAAAAATATATGTTAATCTTTTTTTAAATAAATTCAATATCCTTTCTTGTTCATTCATCTATTTTAATAGATTATTTTTCTTTTTTTGCTTAGTTATTAGGACAACTATTATGCTAAGATAGAGGTGTCAAACGGGCCGGCCCGACACGGCCCAACCCGTTTTATATGGGCACGGTCGTGCTACCGTGTCGGGTTGGGCACGACACGGTTTAAAAAGAGCCTGGCCCGCTCGGGCCCGGCCTGGCCATACAGGCCAGGGCAGAGGCTGACCCTAGCGGCCGAGCCGTCGAGCCCGAGACTGAGAGTGAGAGAGAGGCAGGCCACATCCGCACGGACAGGCAGAATATTTTTTTTAAAAAATAATTTATATATTGTAAATTGTATTGCTTAAGTGTAGAGTATTAAATATAAATATTTTTAAAAATATTAAAAATAAAAATTAAATAAAAAAATAAAGTTTAGAAATTTATTTTTTTTATCAAATTCAAATTAGTTTAGCTTTTATTATATTTATTAATTATATATTAAAGTTATTAATTTTTAAAATAAAATTTAAATCGTAAAAAAAATAAATCAATACATTATGTTAGTCAAAAAAAAAATAAAAAAAAAATTAACAACACAAATGAAAAATTACCAATCATCTATTTGAAACCGATGATCAGAACAAAACAAGTATAAGTTTCAACACAACGTACAAACAAAGCGTCCAAATACAATGAATAAAAAAACATCGAAAATTAAAACAACAGATCATCATCAATCGTCAATCGGCATATCATGAGAATCATCAGCCCCAACATCAAGATCAGTATCATATGGATCATCATCGGCAATCAACTTCTCCGTCATCGTAGTGGACGTGGATGCGACTGCAGTGTTTGTCCTAGTCACAGCTCCAGCACGATCATGGATGCTAAACCTCGATTCCTCCTAATGCTTCAAACATGCCAAGGCCTCAATCATATCTGGACGTAATCTCGATCTCCTAACTGAAATCACGTTCACTGCAACAGAAAAAGCAGACTCCGATGCTACGCTCGACATTGGAGGAGTCAGTAGATCCCAGGCCATCCTAGATAGCACGGGATAGATGGACTCATATGATTTCCACCACTGTAATAAATCAAGATTCTTAGTATCAGAATGTGATAGGATTGAGCATAAATTGGTATCTAAGTACCGAGACAGCTCGTTCCTATGTGATGGTCCACCCCTACGTTTTCCCCTCGCTAGCTGAATGAAATAATCATCATCTCCGAACAAGGTATCAATGTCCGTAATCACAGTCTCATCACCACCACTACCATACCTAGTATCGTAGTATGTGAATATGTCAGTCAACTTATCGTGGATGAACTCTTCAGGTGGCTCTTCCAGGTTCATGCACGAGGAAATGAAAGCCAAGGTGTTTTCTAACCCTTCCACCTTAGTCCTAGGGTCCATGCATGCAGCGAAGCAATAAAGAGATGGAACGGTAGACCAGTACTTCAAGTACATTGGTCTCATCTCTGCAATCATATGGCTAAGCGTCGGGTCAGCTTGATACTTCCTAAACATGCTACTAATGTTGCATATGCACTGGAGTGCAATGCAAGTGGTGGGCGTATAAACCGATGAACACATATTCGTCGTGTCATAAAATATCTTCAGGAATTTCATAAATGAAATTTCTGAAGCCGAGTTAGTGTCGTCAATAATAAGTTCGTCACTCTTACTATTGACGTAGTCGGATATCACGTGTTCGTATCCAACACATGATTCCAACATCAGGTACGTGTAATTCCAACGATGTCTCACATCCGATTGGAATTTCTTCTTCTTAAGATTTGCAGACAAACAGAGAGTACCAAACTCTCGTTGTCTGCGAGGAGTACGAATATACTTTAGTGCATTGCGTATATTATCCAACGCGGGGGAACACACCTTCATACCCGCTTGAACAATCAGGTTAATCACGTGACACATGCATCTGACATGAAAGATCTCTCCTAATGGTGCGTCTCTAATATTCCTAACAAACATATTGATCGCTACTCCATTATTAGAAGCGTTAGCGAATGTGACACTAAAAATTTTATTTTGAATTTTATATTCTCTAAAGATTTTCATCATACACTCAAAAATGGTTGGGCCATCATGAGGATGAAGAATCTCAGTGAATCCTAAAATTTTTTTATTTATTGTCCAGTTAGAATCTACATAGAGACTCGTGAGACATGCATAAGAAGAATCATCGTGACTTGTCCATATATCGGATGTCACGGACACCACTCCACTATATGCCATAAATTTCTTAATAATTTTTTGTTTTTCTAACTTATATATTTTTAGTATGTCATTCCTAGATGTGGACCAAGAAATCCTACGATAGGAAGGCTGAAAATATGTCTGCATGATGTGCACTACCCTCGGATCTTCCGAAAATCTGATCGGAAGACCCATCAATGTGATGAGCCTGACCATGTCGTCCTTACCCAACTCGCTGGAGTATACGAAGGGAGTAAATTTTGAGACTGAACTCGATCCAGTCTCAAAAAATATAGTGCCAAGTTGGGTTTGCCTAGGATCTAAGGGTCCATGTTTTTTGGTGCATAATTCGGCATGCCTCTTAAGGTGCCCAGTCCCAAATTAACTCTTGCATGTTAATAGTCCCATACAATATTTGCACTGTGTCATTTCTTGTTCATCACACCTAACATTTTTTTTGTGTTATGATTTTAAAATGAGTCCAAACTACAGAAGTCTTTCTAGTTTTTTATTTTTTAGAACTTTGGGTTGAGACGACTGGAGAAACCAAAGTTTCAGCAGCCTCAGATCTCTGTGTAGCCTTTTCATTTTCCAAATTTAAATACGTGTCAGGTGTATTTGTCATTTTTTATGTTTTTTATTTTTTCCTAATTTTTTCTAGAGAGAGAAGCCTTAGAGAGAGAGAGTAAATAAAAACATAAAATAAATTACCCGGTAAAAGTAATGAGGTTAGTCACGTGCAAGGTGCACCGCAGCAAGCTATGATGTTCAAAATTCAAGTCGAGTTTCACGAAAATCCAACCCGAAAGCAAAATCCCGAGGCCCGAGAGAGAGATGCACAGTTTATGTGAGAGAGAGAAAATTTTGAGAGGATATATGTTTTTGAAAAATATAAATGTTATAGGGAGGGGGGTAGAATTTATAGATTAAAGATATTAATATTTTATAAAAAAAGATATTTTTTATATATTTTTTTTGATTTTTTAATATATATTTAGGGGGCAGAATCACGAGGACCGTTGGATTCTACCCCCTAGCCGTTGGAGGCGAATCCAACGGCTGAAATTCAATAAGATTTGAAATTTTTTTTTTTCCCGTTGAGGTTGGGTCGGGAGTCGGGACCGCGGGTCGGGTCCATTCAGACCCGACCCACGGGCTTTTAGCTTTATTTTGGGAGGGGCTGGATCAAGCCCACGCGTGCCCACGCGAAACCTAACCGGCACGAGAAGAACCCGTGCCGGCGTGCCGTGCCCCGGCACGAGCCGTGCCGGGCCAGGCACGGCACGGCTCATTTTTTAACCCGGGCACGGTTGACACTTCTATGCTAAGATCTTTAACAAATATTTGGTAAAAACTAGCTGTGCCAAAACTCCTAATTTGGATCATTATTGTAGGTGTTGGTCACTCTTGGATGACCTTTATTTTCTCTTCATTCATCTTAATTTTATTAGAACTAATAATAAAACTAATAAAAATAAATTTATCAAAAAAAATGTGTATTTTTTAAGATTAGTAAATAATTCTTTTTTTTTTCAAAATAATTAAAATTAATCTTAAATATTCAACATAATTTTTAAAGTTTTGGCTATATATTAAAATATCATTAAAATAAATAATAATGAATTTTCCACAATAAAAATGTAAAACATGATTCATTAGCCTTGTAAAAGTACTTGTATATTAGTTAGCCCGAAGGACATAAGCAACCATTCGTATAAGTCATGTTTAGTTTTAAAGGTTATTTTTCATTCATTATATTCTTTAATCCTAATTTGGTGATACTTATTTTTTAAATAAATTTTAGATAAAATAGGTTTCATGTAATTCATCTTGAATATCATTCTAATAAAAATATGATAATGATACTTTATTATGATGTTATTAATGACATTGCAGCCAATATATATTCTTCATTTACTATCCTTTTTTGGAACTAGTAGTATCAACATAGTATATGAGCTCATGTCTTCACCATAGGTTTCAGAAGCATATTCAAGGCGCGCCTTGAAGCATGCCTGGGGGTGAGGCGAACTCGAAACACCTTGAGGCATTTGAAAAAAAGCGAAAAAAAAATATCATCACATTTTTTACAGTTTTATACCGTATTTTTTCGAAAAAAAAAGTCATGCTTTTTATGGTTTTATACAGTGTTTTGGCATTTTGGTATTTTGGCATTCTAGGCTTTATTTGCATTGTTTGTCGCTTGCTCTCCTTTTCGAGCTATCCCTCTCTTAATCTCTTCATCTGTCCCGAATCTCAATTTCTCTTCAGATTTTTCCCTTCTCCTGTTATATGAGTTTAATGATATTTAATAAAATTTCTCCTCTTCATCTCCATTTTCCCTCTTCTCTCAAATCCTATCTCTCTTCAAGGGTTCAAGCTCTTCCTCTCTTAATCTCGTAATCTCTTTTTTATCAATTTTTTTAAATTTTTAATTTTGATAAATTAAACCATTAAAAATTTCAATCTTTTTTTTAAATTCCTCTAAATAAAGTTGTTTAAAATTTAAAGTTTTAAAATTTAAACCAATAAAATTCTTAATTTCATTTGTAAATTCCTCTTAAAAAATATTGATCTTTTTAAATTTAAATTTTAAATCAATAAAATTATGAATTTTAATTTTTTAATTTCTCTAAAAAATATAAGTTTTTTAAAAATATAAACTAATTAAATTCAGAATTTTATTTTTAAATTCATTTTAATTATGTCTTATTAAGTTATTATTTTTTTGTCAATTATATTATTATATATAAATGCAAATATTTTTATTGGAGTTTTTTTTAAGAATGAGTTCCTGCAATTTAAAAAATTCAAAATAAGATTGTGTAAAAATATGTTATTGAAGTTTTTGGGGAGCAATATTTGAGATATAAATTTTACAATCAAAGATGTGAGGGAGGGGTGAATAGACACAAACATCACTTAGCTGGAATTTATCAAGGTTTGAAATTATGCCCTAAGATTAGTGAATATATTAGATTGGAATGTAAAGAGATATTGGCGAATTTTAAGGATCAAAAAATAAAAAGAAATTAATTCTAAGAAATTGCTATGGGTCCAACATCAATGCATTAAAGTGTCTTAGAAAGTGAGAGTGAGAGTGGCAGTGGGAGTGGGGAACCTATGACTAAGGGATCCATGGATAAAAAATTAATCATTTCACAACCTCATCAAAATATTTTGAATTTAAGGTGGAAGCAAGAAGAAATGAAGGAAGTGTGTAAAAAAAATGGTAGGTTTATATATTCAAAAGGTCTCTCATATAACACTGTGAATGATCTTTATTGGATTCTTACGATGGATGCAATTATAAAATTTGGGCCTGAGTTTAAGCATCTATCTATACACAAATTGATGACATTGATCCTTAAAGAAGAGGTGGATGACCTAAGTATTATTATGAAAGATCATAAAAAAATTTGGAAAAAATATGAATGTTCAATAATATATGGTGATTGGACAGATAGAAAGAGTATGTGTCTTATCAATTTTTTGGTGAATAGTCATGCAGGTAATTGGTTTATAAAATCAATTGATGCTTCTGATATAATAAAAAATTGGGAATTGATGTTAATATTTTAATGACATGGTTGAAGAAATTGGGGAGGAGAATGTTATGTAAAAGATATTGATAATATCTCTAATTATGTGAATGCTGGAATGAGACTAATAGAAAAAAAGAGAGGGTCTTGGTGGACTCCTTGTGCTGCATATTATATTGATTTGATATTGGAGGATATTGGAAAGGTTAATATTCATACTACTACACTTACTCGAGTTAGGCAAATAGTGAAGTTCATATACGAGCATAATTGGGTTCTTAGCTTGATGAGAATATTTATAAAAAATCATGAACTTTTTTATCTAGTAATTACATGGTTTGCTATTTTATTCATACTCTCCAAAGTCTTTATAAGCAAAAGCAAGCTCTTATAATAATGTTCTCCTCAGAAAAATGGTATTCAAGCAAATGAGCTAAAAAGGTTGAAGGTGTAAAAACTCAAAGTACAATGTCATTTGATCCAAATTTTTGGTCTCATGTTGCTTTTTGCATCAAGACTACTATTTTATTAGTTAGTGTCTTGAGAGGTTGATTCAGAGAAAAAACCAGTCATGGGTTATATTTATGAGCTGATATATTTAGCTAAAGAGAAGATTGCATTGAATTGTGATGACATGGAGATAAAATATGATCCAATTTAGAGAAAAATTAATGTAAGATGGACTCCACAATTTTATCGACTTTTACACATAGCAGGATACTATCTTAATTCTCAATTGTGGTGTGGGGATAAGTTTTCTAATGTTGATGAGGTGAGGAAGAGATTATTTGAATACATGGATAAGATGTTGGATTATCAAGAATGTTTAAAAGTTGATATTCAGTTGGATTCATTTGACCAAGCAATGAGTGAATTTGGGAATTGTATTGTAATTGATTCTCGAACATTAAGAAGTCCTACAAGCCAGTGGATGTGTTTTGGGAGTTCAACACTAGAGTTGTTAAAGTTTGTTATTCATGTCCTTAGCCTTACTTGTAGTGTTTCAAGATGTAAAAGAAATTGAAGTACATTTAAATCGGTAATATTTTTATTTTTTATAAATTTTTATACATATTTATATTTCAATGTTAGAGAACTTTATTTCATTTTAACATATATATTTTTTATTTTATAATTTGTAGATACATACAAAAAAAGAAATAGACTCGAATATCAAAGATTAAATACTCTTGTGTATGTATGGTACAACATTAGATTGAGAGAATTAAGTCTACAAAAGAAATAAAATATTAATCTAATTTTGGTAGAGGAGATTGAATCGGATGATAAATGAATTACGGAGAAAGAAAATTTTCTATTCCCACTTGATCTTTGTTGGTTTCAAGATAATGAGTTATTCAATATTGATGCTATTAGAGTTATGTCATTTAACTCCCAATAGACTCAAGAATCATTAGATTACATGATTTCATTACATTCCTACAAAAGGAAACATAATGAAGTAGCAAGTAAGTACCCAAAAATTTAAGTTATATATTTGATTAAATTTAATAAAAAAATTTATAATATTAATATATAATTAATAATTTATATTAGGTATAAGTGGAGGCAGAGACAAATAGAAGGAATTCAATTTGATACTAATTGATTAAGATGAATATTTACATGAAATATGAATACATGATAGTGAATATTTATCTACTTTTGATACATTTGATGAGGACGATGATAACATTGATGAAGATAATTTAAATTGAAATAATTTATTCTATTTTATATTTCATGATTTTGTTATGTTTTTTTGTTAAAATTTAAACTAATATGTCTTTTTTTAATTATAATGAATTATTTTTATATTTTTATTTATGCTATTTTATTTTATATATTTTAAATAGTAAATTAATTATATATTGTGAGAATCAAAAGGCTTATGCCTCGGCTCATGAATGCAAAAATGTCTCGCTTTATGCTTTGTCTTTTAAAAATTTAGTCTTCACATATATATTTATTTATAAGTAAATCACTTGTGCTTGAAGTTTTTTTTGTTTCATTAGGATTATTTTTCTAGGCTAACCAATTTATAATTTGTGCTCTTGGACCAAAATAATTTGGTGCTCATTTTTTTTGCATTGGTGGCAATCCATCTAGTGTATCTTCCGGAAATATATTTTATATTCATATAACATATCACCAATAAAAGAAGCTCTAGGGTTGTCAGGCATTAGAATTTTTTTTTTTGTATACGTAAGTAATATTATTAGCTGATTTAAAAACGACTTTAAATCTCAATCTCATATTGTTTTTTAATTTTTAATTTTTCTTTTGAGTACTTTTTATTTTTTTTCTCATTTTTTTTCTCTTATTTTTTTTTATTTCACTTGATCTTCATGTATTCTTGTATGCGTTAAAGATATAACTATAATAACTCTTTTATTAAACTAAAATATGTATTTGTTGATAATCCATCATGCTTGGTGCATCTATCAAATTGTCACAACCACTCTAGTATCAAATGTCTAACCACTATCAGGATTACATCACATAGTACTTCATCTTTGTATTTTCTAATTTGAAAATTTAACCAATATATACTTAGTCATTTTTATTTCACTTGAATTATTTAGCCTTTATATGGGCAAGAATGTTTCCAAGTTGATAGCCCAATATACTCACCATAATAATATTTGTAACATTTATATAACTACTCTCATCAATTATCATACAACACTTTTAGTTTTTTATGAAATATCTGATATGAAATAAAAATCTTATATGGGCTAGGATCTTTTAGTCATAAACATTTTTCTGTGTTAGTAGAGATATTAAATGGGCCGTGTTGGCATGACTCATATCTTTGTGGTTGAGTTTTGCTCCGTGTCATATCCAACACGTCATGATTGCCAATCTATCAAGCTTGGAATGATTCATTTGGTGTACAATCGAGCACATCCATGCTAGGTCGTGCCACATCATGCTTGGTCGTGCCTTGGAATTTGAATTAAATTTGTATTTGCATGTTCTCAAGTCTTAATTAAAATATTTTGAAATTTTAATTTATTATTTATTGAAAATATTATATTTATTATTTATATAATTATATATCAAAATAATATACTTAAAAATACATGTGCAATGTGCATTATATATTTTAATTATATTATATTTAAAATTTAAATAAAATAAAATGAAATAAATAATTAAAAAAATCCCAACATATGGCTCAACTAAAAAATAAAAATGTTTAATGAAAAAATTTATGTATTCTATAAATTATTTTATAATTAAAAGCAGAATATGAAATATAAGAGTAAGACTCATAAGTGCATAATGACATAACTAATAAATTTTCAAACATAATAAAAATATAGTATCATATGAAAAAAAAACAATCAAAAATTATGAGTAATTATTTCATATCTATAACATTAGTATGGTAGTGTGGATACAAGTGTCATAGTGGTGATCTTAATATTATTCATGTCTCATAGTGATCATCATCTATAATAATTTTTGTGTTTTAGTTTGAATATCTAATTTTGAATTTTTCTAGTCTTTTATGCATGTGTCTATGATATCTTGTTATAATCATGCTTTTCTATTTGAAATCATAGATTATTATAGAAAAAGTAAACTCTAATACTAAGCTAGATATGGAGAGAGCTTGATTACAATAATTACCATACTTAGCATTGTAAAATATAAACACATTAATTAATTTTGTGAATGAAACCCATAGGTTGATGTTCCTAGTTAATGTATGCGAATATGTATGTTAAAATATTTTTTATCTCTTTCACTTAATCATAAGATTCATACATGCAGTCAAATAATAAAGAATTAGAATAGAAGATCAATATTTTAAATGTTTGATTTTCATCTCAACAATTATATTGTTATGTTATCAATATTATCAATATTATATATGCACATAAATAGACACAAAAAGATAGACATATTGATATATTGATAGATAGACTGATATATATATATATATATATATATAGACAGATTGATAGTCAGATTGATAGACAGAGAGATAGGCAGAAAGAAAGATAGATATATTGATTGATAGATAGAAAGTTAGATAAATAAATAAATAGTCAAACAAATTAATAGATAGAATGATATATAGATTGATAGATAGACAAATTAATTTATAGATTGATTGATTGATTGAAAGATTGATAGATATATCGATAGTTAGACAAATTAATAGATAGATAGAAAGTCAAATATATAGATAGATAAATAAATAAATAGATAATAGGCAGATTGATATAAAAATTTATAAACATTTTTATAGACAGATTTATAGATAGATTTATTGACTGATAATTAGATTGATATATCTATCAATCTATCTGTCTATTTATCTATCTATGTAACATATTTATCTAAGTGCATTACAAGTAAAGAGAGTATACACAAATAAAAACATATTTATCATGTCATAAAATATTTTTAGAAATTTTATTAAAATATTATTGCATCATCGTCAGAATTATTAATAATAAGTCTCTTATTCTATTTATTGATATAGTCAGATATCACATATTTATAGCTAACATATGATTCTAATATTAGGTAGGTATAATTCCAATGATATCTCATATATATTTAGAATTTTTTAATGCTCACTAATAAATAAAGACTGATAAATTTTTAGTAATTGTTTGATGTTCTAAGGTATTTTAGTAAATTTCTTATTTTTTTAAATACGAGAGTAATAATTTTTTTTGCTTTTGTTGTCAGGTTAATTACTTTATATACACTTAACATGAAAAATTTTACTTAATGATCTATCTTTAATAGTTTTAATAAACTGATAACTACTTCATTACTAAAATCATTATCAAAAATAATATTAAATATTTTATTCTGAATATAATATTTTCAAAAAAATTCTCGTAATACATTTATGTATGATAGACAGTTTATATGAGGATGAATGATATTATAAAATTCTAAAATTTTTTTATTAAATTTTTGTTTTGAATCTATAATAGGCGGGGAGATATTAAATTGATGTATTATTGTAATTAGTTCAGATATTAGATGTTACAAATATTATTTTATTATATTTCTTAAATTTATTAATTATTAATTATTTTTTTAACTTATATTATTTTATTTTGTAATTCATATTTATGGTAATAAGAATTTTATGATAAACAAGTTAAAAGTAGATATACATAATATTGATTATTATAGAATTCTCTAATAATCTAATCGGAAGATCTATGATTGTAATTAATTTAGCTATGTATTTCCTATCAAAATTATTGTGGTGTATGAAGGAATTTTATAACTTAGCCGAGTTTATCTAAAATTTAATATATCATATTTTTTGATGTATTGATCATCATACCTTTTAAAATGATCAACGTCACAGACACAGACACAGACACACATACACACACATATTGTGCTAATTCTTTTTGATATTTTTAGGTTTTTTATTTTTTATCTTAGAGTAAGTTCATACTATTGAAGTTAATCTAATTTTTTATATTTTAGGTGACAAATGGATTTAGGTTGAGGTTGTTGGATAGAATTAAGTTTTGACTTTTTATTTTTTGGAAGAGTTTTTATTATCAATATTTATATTTAATTTGTTATCGTTGAATTTATTATTTGACTTTTTTTTTTAATTTTTTAAATAAAAAAAATAATCTAAAAACTTACCAACTAATAAAAAAATTGTGTACCATAATCACAATCTTTTTTGTAGTCAATTTTTTTTTTGTACTATCTCTATTAAAATATTAAGTTGTATTGTGTATGCGTAAATATCATAATAAAAAAAAATATCAAGAGCAAGAATACATGAGGAGAGAAGAGAGAGGGAGCAAGAAATGAAGAGGAGAGAATCAGAAAAATTGCGTATTGTAATTGCAATTATATTTGAAATTCAAAAATTCAAAAATTCAAATATAGAATGACTCTCTATGAATTAGTTGTACATACAATGCTATAAGGGAAAAAAATAATGAATCCATGTATAATATTTTCATTCATATTTTTTCTAGTCTCATTGAAAAATGAGTTGATCAAAAAGATTACGTCCATACTTACCAAAATTATATTAATCTCTAGTAAAAAATATTTAAAATTTCTTTTAATATTTGAGTGTTCAAGGAAGACATATGTCAAAGTATTTGATATCAATTTGTATCATCATGGAGATTAGTCAAGGACAAAATAAGTAAATCTAAAAATTTTGACAGACAAATAAAATAATTTCTTTTTATGATCTAGGATTTGAAAATATATATTGAAAAAAGATAAAAGAGAACATTTGAATAATAAGATAGACTGCAGTTAAAGTTATATTTATCAAAAATATTTTAAAATACTCTTTTTAAGTAGGAGGGTAGAGATACTTTCAATTAACAATCTTATTTTGTTGGATTGTACTGGAACATAAAGTATTGTTGTATATTTCTATGATTCATTTCATATAATAAGTGTTAAATAAGTTTGACATATATTTTAATATATTCTTTATTCTTAATTTATTATTATTTTTATTAAATTATTTTTTTATAATTTTATGAAAATTTTGAAAAATAGAAAAATTTATGATATTTATAGAAAAAAATATATTTATGTATATCTTTGAGTAATCTTTTATAAAAGTGATTAGATATTCTAATCACTCTTTGATCGCATCTTTACAATTTTCTCATAGATTTGAGTGTATCAGATCGAATATGTATCTAATCAAGCTAGACTGACATGTATGATAAGAATCTCTGATATATTTTTCTAGCGGACATGTCTCATACTTTAGAGTCAAAATATTCTTAGATTATGATAAAATATTCTTAATTTGGTTAGTGATGAGTCATCGAGATGAGAATGCATAAGTAAAAGATTCAACATGCTTAAATAATTAGAAGATCTTACTATAAAAAAAAAGAACATACAATTTATATTAAATCTCAAATAAAATATTCTTTATTCTTCTGATTTTATTATTAAATATCAATAAAAATACAAATAATATAAGAGTTGAATTACTTGGAAAGATAAACTTACAAAGAGTAAACTAATAGAATAATTAAAAATAAATAAGATATGCAGAAGTAATAAAAATCTAAAATGAATACTATTATATTCAATGTCTTTTGAATATTTGACATTGATTATAATAATATTTTTAAAAATAGGAAAACAAATATATTGAATATGATATGTTTAATGATAATATAAATATAAGTTGATGTGTCGATAATTTAGAATTTTGCATCGAGTATATTAGTGAAATAATCAATAATACTTAAAAGAAATGCAACATTTGCTATTATTTTAGGGATGAATTATTTGTATTCCTCTCTAGTAAGTGTAATAATCCTGATGAGTGAATTTTATGAGGATTCATAGATAGTCTTGCTAAATAATTGTTTCTCTTAATATTGTAAGTAGCTTTTGTTCTCTTCTTTTAATATAATAGTTAATAGCTGTCTTTGGTGTGATTATCTTTCTATATTGGATATATTGACTTATGATTTTATTCTAACTAATTTTACTGTGATAGATTTCTTTTCATACTCAATTAGAGTATTTTGTTTTGCAAGTCTACTGAATTCCTAGTATTTTGTTTTACTGTTGAAATTTTTTTAACAATCACGAGCACCTATAGTTTATTGATTATTCAAATTCGAGTTGTAAATCAACTTATACTGAGTGAAAGCTTATAAAAAATTTTTGTATTTTTCTTGGATAAAATCTTATTTTTGAAAAAAATGAGATAGATAATTATTTTGAAAAATATTATAAAAATAGATTTCACGATTATGAATATTATGAGAAAAATATGTATCTTTTTATTTTTTTTATTGGTCTCTATTGTGATAGTCAGACAATGAAACATATAACATTGAACTTAATGTTTTATGAATAAACGAAATATATAAATATGAATTATTTTTGTCTCTAGAAGATCTATAATAAGATTATTGTTAGTCTATATTTTTTTAACAGATCATTTAGTTAATTCATTTACAGAAATCTTGAAAAGATTACGACTCATCTATTTTTTTTTTTTTTTTTGAAATCTTCTGGTTCTGGGTGACCACACTCCATTTTGATGAAGGTTGTTGGAGATTATATTTTTTTAATATTTATTATTTATCTTTTTCCTTAGTTAATATTATGGATGACATGATCTAACATGTGGTATGACCTAATCTGAGGAATCTATATATATAAAAGTTTCCATTATATATTTGGTTTGATATTATTGAGTTTTTTCTTGATGCTTATTTATGCATGTGTGTGTGTGTGTGTGTGTGTGTGTACTTGAGTTTTTATAGGACCATCATTAGCATGCATTCAACTTGTACTTGATGTGTTTAAATTCTACATGCACAAGTGTTTAATTTCTTCATGTCGTATAAATATTAAGACTAAATCATTTAAGGACACATATAGACTTGGCTAAAATGTAAAATTAAAGGCACAAAAACAAAGGCACGCAAGCTCCTTATGGGTCGCTATGTGTAAGCTCGCCCTCAGGGTCCTTTGTTGTGTACGAACGTGTGAATAGTGAATTCCTAAGCAAAACTATTTCTTTTGAGTACGCTCATATCTCAAGGTTGTGCAGGAGACCTGGCAAGGATAATCCCCTGAGGTGCACATATGTCCTACCTGACGGCCTAACACACACACGGGGTTTTGTGAAATCCCAAGATGAAGCAGACAGATACTTGTTTCTTGATAAAGGAGGTGCAGATCCATCTTTTGATGAAAAGAAAGATGCACAGCCTGATGAGGCTCAGAAGCTTGGAGACAGAATGAGGATCGATCTGACAAAAAATGTACTTCAGTTGTTTTGTTAAAAAACAACACTTCACACACTGCACCACATCATATGGTATCATATAATATTCACACACACACACACATCCTATATATATATATGTGTGTGTGTGTGTGTGTGTGTATTTTAAATTCTTTGTAGGAGATCGACTTGACAAATGAGCGGTTTATGGTTCCTGAGATGATCTTTCAGCCTTCTGATTTAGGTTTGCACCTTGTTCTGCTGTGATGCTGCATGATAATTTGTTTCAGTTTTATCTAGCTGAGTTTGGTGCCTGTGCCTCGAGTCAGCCAGCTGCGCACTCATCCAAAACTAAGAGCCAATAGTGACCACTGACTAGAGCCAATAGTGGCTCTAGTCGGCTCGCCCTGTTGGTAGTATTTGTGTGCAAGTGAAAACAATGATGTAGCTTGAATGAGCCACATGCAGTGCAGGTTTGAATCAGGCTGGGCTAGCAGAGTGCATTGTTCGGGCTGTGAGTTCGTGCCCCCCTCTTTTTCACCCCATTCTGTATGAGAGGTAGGTACATTCTTCTGCAAAAAATCGAAACTTTTTTTTTTTCTCAAAAATACCCTCCGTGATTACTGGTTGTTTTTCAAATGCTTCGTTTGCTGGGCAGCATTGTGCTAACAGGAGGGAGCACGTCATTCCCACGATTTGCCGACAGATTGTAACTTATCTTTTCTTACTTGTTGGCCCTTAGTCTGTTCAGCCATGGTTGCTGTGTTAGCTTTTGCTGTTGGATGAAAATGTAGAGAAATGGAGCTCCGGCCACTTGTCCCTCATAATTATAAAGTAAAGATAACGAGACAGCAAGAGTAAAGTGCTTCGTCCCAGAAAGCACTATTCTATTATGTTGGTTTACTGCTGGTTTTCTAACGGGCTGGGGGGGTGCATGCCGTCTTGTGCTTCCCGCAGCCCCATACTAGGTGTGTGGCGAGGCGGGTCTATCTTGGCATCCAGTTCTGATTTTGAGTCGATGTGCATCACCAAGGATGAATACGAGGAATGCGGATCAGACCAGTGCCGCCGGAGGTTCTTTCATCGAACAGGTGACGGAAGCTAATTTTTCAAGTGTTGTTCAGTTTTCTCCCGCAGGCACACGTGCACAAATCTTCCTTGCAGTTCATCGCCGACTACATTTTGTTTTTTGTTTTATGGACGAGAGCCCCCAGTGCCGGTCCTAGCATGTGGGTTGTCCGGCCCAATTCGTCCTCAGGGTCATAGAGCTGGGATATGAGCTAGCCAGCCCATTCAGGCCGAACCCATTCTGGCTGTGGGCCAAAATGGATCGGGCAACTTCGGCCCATTTTTTTATTTGGCCCAGCAATTCGATAGCCCAGCCTGACCATTCATGGGTTTTGGGCCAAAACTGGCCAGATGGGCTAAAAACCTGAAATAAGAGAAACAGAATGCAATTATATTTTTATTTAAAAATTCTTTTTCCCCCGCTCTAATTTTATAATAACTTCATGGTGTCAGAGTTAAACGCCATGTAAAACAGCGCTTTTAATGGTGTGCGCGTGTGCAAAACATGCAAACAGTGCATGGTGAATAATGCATCTGTGAGTAGTCCACGTGAGGTGAGGTGCGTCTTGGGCGTGCAGAAACATTTGGGTGTCTGCTGGAATCTTACGTGGTGCGGACACATGAATTATGTTATATGCAGCTAGTTACAAGAGTCTTTTAGATTTAAATACATCAAAAAAATATTAGTTTTTTTTTTAAATGCTCACGCAATTACACTTGCTCAAGCTAGGCAAGATTGTTGTGCATGCACGCGCACTCGGTTTGATTTCTAGCCTAACCCACTTGCAGGTTATGACCATGGAAGATAGAGGAGAGGATGGGAGGAGCAACCTGCCATGTTTTGCGGTGTCGGGGAGCCGAAAATTCATGAAGCATTGTGACCCGCCACTCTTGGGCAGAGTGCCTGAAGGCCGCGTGCGAGCATTCAC
>JAREIK010000625.1:1231492-1255085 GCA_029783825.1 Sapria himalayana
AAACCACTTCATTCTCTAATAGTTTGCAAAATGGCTTAGCTATCTTAAGTAAAAATTATTGACAAATCTATGATAGAACCCAATATGAAAGAAGAAATCTATACACCCCTTAATAGTTGTAGGGTAAGATAAAATTTTAATTACTAATATTTTCATGTTGCCCACCTCCAATCCTCTAGCAAAGATTAAATATCCAAGTAAAATCCCTTAATTTATCATTAAATGATATTTCTCCCAATTAAGAATAAAATTTTTCCTTTTTACATGATTCAATACTACTTCCATGTTTTTCAAGCAACTCTCAAAAGAATCGGCAGACAAAAAAAAAATTCATAACTCATCAAAGATATCTTCATTGAGGTCAACAAAAATTATATATTCAAGCATCTCTGAAAAATAGCAGGAGCATTACAAAGACTAAATAATATCCTCTAGAATGCAAAGATTCCAAATAGCAAATGAAAATGATATTTTCTCAGTTTACTGGGTCAATCAAAATTTAATTATATCCTAAATATCCATCTAAAAAATAATATGAGTGCCCTAAAACCATATTTAGAATTTGGTTCATGAAAGATAACAAATAGTAATTCTTCTTTATCTCTTTATTCAATTTCTAGTAATTTGCAGATATATGCCATCCAATAGTTATCCATGTTGAGATTTCTTCATCATTCATAATTTTTACTAACATCAAACCTCAATTCTTTGGTACTATGTGAATCGAACTAACTCTTGGATTGTCTGATATGAGATAAATGATTCTCATATTGAATCATTTTATAAACTTCTTTTTTACCACATCTTTTTATTATTAGATTCAGCCCCGTTGATGTTCAATTGTTGGTCTTACACCATCTTCCATAAGTATCTTGTTCATGAATATTGAGGGAGTGATTCATTTGATATCTCAAAGCAACCAAGGTATAGTCTTAATATATTTTTTTATCGTCTTCATCATGATTTTCTCCATCTCTTCAATCAATATTAGTGAAGTAGTGATTAATTTTGTTTTCTCTTCCCTCAAGAAAACATAATAAAAGGGTTTGGATAGAACTTTCTAGATTAATCTATTTAGAGTTATCTATGTTTCGAAGTACTGTTATATTGTGGCCGCTACATTAATAAAATTGGAGCATTATTAGATATGTCTTCCATCATGATTGTCATTGTCATGACTTTGAGATTAGTTGTAGCTTTTTTCCTCCAGTGCCGTGACTTTTTGTGAAATTGCAACATTGATATTTCCTCCCTAGATTTCTATAGTCACGGCAATGGAATAAGTTATGGCTTCTCCAATACCACGACTTCTTCTTCTACCACTTGTAAAGTCCCGACTTCTATCAAAGTCGTGACTTTCTTTGGTTTTCTACACTTCTAGTTCAATACTATTTTGGAGTGTAAAAAACATGCATCTCCTTAGATTGTTCTCGGTATCGCCTAGTGCACCATTAATAATCTTCTTCCTCTTAGTTAATACTATTTGTCCAATTTGATTCTCACTACGTTCATTTCAATCTTCTTCCATACTATTACTCTCATTAGTCCCCATTAAAAATACAAAAAAAAAAAAAAATCTTCAAATAATAACTTGTTTGTCAGATATGAATCACCATACTACAATGGATGTCCCTAACTCCCATATGATAAATTTTCATGACTTTTAACATCGACATGATAATACAAATGAAAGTTACTATTAGGTCTAACATAATATCTGCAAACATCTTCATAGTCTCTCTCTTAGCACTCTTTCATAAAATAACCATCGTGATTCTCTCAATTTCTAAGTCTAAAAGTATTAACAAAGTTCAAAAGTATCTGCTTATATGATAATTGAGACAACAAAATTAAAAAAAAAAAATATAAATACAATATAAATACAATATAAATACTAAATAATAATCACATCCAAGCAACTTGAAACAAAATTATTATTTTGCAATGATAATTATGTTAACTTATATTGATTAATCAAATTAATAATTCCCAACAACAATGTTAAAAACTTATTATGTTTTGTTATGATAAAATTTTTCATTTGTGACATGATCTCAAAAACTTGTTGGATGATTATCATTCTTCTAACAAAATTCTACAAGTATATAAGTCATACAAATAGTAAAATAGACTTAAATTGAGATATTAATCCCACAAGAATTATATAGGCAATTTGATTAATAAATAGTAAACTAATTGCTGCTCAACTTGAGAAGATAGATTTGAGTTTTTAGAAAAATACCTAAACTTTAATATTGACTCGCTTCTTCATGTATAATAATATTTTCTTTAGTATTTGAGTAATGTCATGTTTGTCTGTAAGATGAAAGATATATGAGTGTGAAAATACTCATGTGTCCTCTTTACATATAAGATAATTATCATCTTTAAATTATCATTATCAAAAATAATATTCTCATAATTGTGCTCTCTTAACATACAAAGCAGTTATTATTTTTGAACTATCATTATCAAAGATGATCTTCTAGTAATTGTGTCCTTAATATTTAATTATCAAAACTATATGTTATTCTATTTATAGGTCATTCGTACATTTACTCATTTTAGACAATGTATCAACTATCTTTGATAATTAATTTGAATATGTAATTTTATTATTCGATCTCTAATATCTTAATGATGCAAATTAATATGATACTAAATACATTTATACCTTTAATTTCATAAGTATTATACTCATGATATATCTTTCTTCAAATCGCACATATGAAAAACATACAAAAAAAATGACTCTTAAAATTGTCAAACATGGAAGTCACACATGAAAGTCATATAAGATAATTAACATAATATGACCACTATCATTTGAGTCTCCTCCATTTATATGTATCTCATAACATATCTATCATCATTTACCATGATCGACACATGACACCCAATTTATGGTATAACCTCGATGCTAGATATTCTACTAAATTGTCATATTACTCGAATATCAATTCTTCTAAAATATTCACAATAAATTTGTTACAAAGATGTTTTAGCTTTTAACTTCATAAAAATCATACTCACAACGATTAAGCTCATTTCAATTTCAAAATTTTACATCAAAGTTTATCTTTTGCATTAAGATTAAAGATGTCAAATGGGCCATATCATGCCCGCATGACCTATTTTTTCTTGACCCAATCAGACCATAGTGTCATGTAATCTTATACCATGCTAGACATGACATAATGTACATTCCACCGACCCAACACAGCACAATGGGCACAATCATGCCAACCATGCTGAGTGTAAAAAAAATAGCATGTGATCAACTAATTAAAATCGACCACATGGCCACAATTTTTTTTAAAAATGGACCACCCCATAAAGGGGTGATCAAATTAAAAAAAAAAAAACTAAGCCGGCCCGAATAACCACATTACGTGGATCCCACTGAGCAGTCACTCGGGCTGTTTTACCGTGCCATCAAGCCAGGCCCACGGGTCGTGTCTGGGTTGACATGAGGCATGATCCATGCTAGCCCAACACGACATGAACGTGCCAAGGGGCAACCCGGCACGACCAGTGGCACGATTCCAGATTATGCCGTGCTGGGCCTTGCCCAAGACGCATGACCCATTTAACACCTCTAATTAAGATTAAAAATACTATCACCTCATTCTTATCATACTATATGAGCATGTCACATGACTTAGCTATAATCATCCATTATGATAAACACAAACAGGCCTATAACCTAGTTAAAATACTAAATTTTAGTTCTAAATAATATCAATATCTATCAATATCCAAATTACAATATTACCACAAATATAAGTTTATAAACTCAAATCATTATTACACAAGTACGTAAAATCAAGCCTAAAATCATTATTACACAAGACATTTTGATAGATATCTCATTGAATCGAGAGTTCCCAATGAAGTTCAAGTGAAAATCTAAATCTCAAAATTTAATCTCAAACAAAAAATAATCATATTCACATTGGCTTTGCCCCTAATAAAAGATAAAATTATGCCACCTAGGAATTTTGCATGTACTTGACTTAAAATGCAATTCTCTATTCCTCTTTTTATGAATTTCTTTAAGCATTGCTATTATACATTGAGAATCCATATGATACTTTAAGATTTAAGTCATGATGCTTACTTAAAATCATGACATTATTATCTCACCATATCTTCTCAAGAGTACTAAAATCACAATGACACTTAATATTGCCACTTAAGTAACTCTCCTTTAAAGTATGATGTCTTGTCACTAATAAAGCCGCAACAAAGATAAATTTTATCTGGAACACAAAACTATAATGCCGGAAATGACCATGACATGATCTTTTCCCTCTAGAATAAAATATCATAATACTAAGAATAACCACAATTAATATATTTAATCTTTGCAACACACAAACTGGAAAAGCCACAATCAAAATAAACACTCAAATAAAAAGTTATTGCAACTCAAAATACTTAATATTTTAATTCTATATTGAATAACTCATAACATTGAAAATTACTACGACTAATTATATAAGTAAAGTACTTGAATGCCACAACATGAAAAGTCATAGCTATAAAGATATTTTAGATATAATATGATCATGACTCTAAGAAAATATCACAGTCATGAAAATATTATTGCACAATAAGATATATCAATTTATTATTAAAGTAATAAAATAAAAAAATTATCACAACTAATTTTATAAAGTTATAATCAAGAAATAATACCATAACTTCTCAATAACATTATAAAAAAATATACTCAATCATGATGTAGAAAATATCATGATTCTCTATCATTTTCAATTCTCTTCTCTCTAATCCTTTGTTTTACCAAATTTATCAATTTTATTCAAAATAATTATGATTTCACTAAAATTCATTTAATTCTCTCAAAACAAATATCTAGGAAAATTTTTCTAATAAACACTCAAATAGATACGAATACAATAATATATACATGCCAAATTACCAAAAAAAATTGGTATGTGGAGTGTCGAACACCTCCACCAGGTCTCCCAACTCTCATATCACTTCTATATAACAAAGATGTTACAATACTATGAATAATCATACCAACTCCTCTTAATTTGGATATATTTGTAACTACTTGAGTCATTATCTGATAAATCTCCATGAAATATGAAAGTGTCTCCTCCCCTGAAAATGTTTATGCAAACTAGTATATTACTCTCCCAATAAAAAAATATAATGAATGCTACAAACATGCTTGTTAAGTCTCCTTAATATTGCATGTATCGATATCAATACCACATTAATAATCTTATCTCATAAATATGTCCAAGTCACATAATAAGTCATCTTTGCCTGATCAATCAATATACAATCAAAAGCTAAGTAATAACATCAAATAACTAAAATATCTTTGAAGAATACATCAAAGAAATCATGACCCAGAATCTCTTGTATGTAATACAAGATCCAAACATACTCAACACATGGATCAAACAATTGTTATAAGTGTACAAGCAATCGTGTATCAATTTGTATCAACTTTCAGTCACAATTTCAGTCTCAATTTAAATTGAATCCTCCAATAAGTGATCTAAGTATCCTTACCTCATAAACTATATCCTTCGTGATGTAGCCCAAAGAAAAAATGTGTCAGCCTTAATTTCTATTGAGTGATCTCCTTGATATAAAGAATAGGGTGATCTAATATATATTTTTAATAAAAAGCCTCATAATCAAGAAACATCACTCTTTTGATGCTTGACCTTGAAATTTTTAACTTCTATAGTAAAAGATACCATAGTCAAGAGTGGATCATCAATGATACAAAAATAAACAAATATCTAAAATAATTATAGTAAATCAAGAAAATGTATATTGAAAACACAGACAATTTCAAAATAATTTCAAAATATTGTAAATCAAGAATTCTTATAAATCAAAAAATGGAATTGACCATGAAACCATTCCACAACAATTTCAAAATATTGAAAACTCATAGACAAGTTATAAAATGTACTCAATTGAAATGTTATCAATGAATCATGATCTCTTCAACATGAAGGGGAAAAATAAACTACACGTATCTTCCATTCTAGATTCCTCAATAAGGTTCAGCAAAACAAAAAGATTTGCCAGATATAAAACACAAAGATCGGCACATTCATAAAGATTCACGTTAACAACACAATCAATGCCAACGACATCAAATATGTAACTTTTAATGCGACTCACATATATAGTTTCTTCGTCCTTCGGTGTTTTATGAACGTGCTACATCACGAGTGCATGTTCTCAATATGTATCAATTAACTATCTAATTAAGAGAAACACTTGATCCGTTGAAATTTACCCCATCCGTACAATACCGGATTCTGAAATCGTGCAGTTGCGCTTTCGGGCAACCTGACTGGGGAAGCGAGTCGCCGAGGCCGAGGAGGAACACGTAACGGATGGTGAAGAAACACATGGATCCAGAGAGAGTGACTTTGCGTGGGAAAACGTTCTGTTTTTTCTTTTTTTTCCAAATTGACAAACTAACAATCGTTGAAGTTAAGTAATTATTTATTGTTATAATATTAAATACAAAAAATGTAAGTATAAAACAAGAATATAGAATAATTATATACATAAGTTTTTTTCAGTTATATTATTTATTGGATAAAGGGCGATAATTTTTGTACATTATTTTCTGCATGGCATTATTATATATTTTTATGACTTTTTTTTTATTTTACTCATGATATATTACTATTTTGCAATTATAATAATTTATGTTGATTATTATTGAAATGTTTAGGTGTATCTTATAATAGATGTGGAAAAACTAATAAGTAATTATGAAATATGCTTGTATCATGTTAGACTAATAAAAAATATTTAAAAAATATAAAGTATACGAAGTATTGTTAGAGGTGGCAAGTAGGCCGAGCCCGACTGGGCCATGCCCGTGCCTGGGTCTTGCCGACCCAATGCACTGCTCATGCAGTGCTGGGTCAGGGGGTGCTGGGCCTCGTGTCGGGCCAGGCATAACCCGAGTGCCTGCCTCGTAGGCATGGTCAAGCGGCACGAGTACGATAACCCAGAATCTCGAACTAAGAATTGGGTTGGTCCAATCAGACAGTACTCGCTCTGCCTAGTCGTTTAAAAAAAATTTAAAAATTATCAAAATCCATCCTACCCCTCCTGGTCCATGAGATAGGTTTTTTTAATTAGCCCACCAAGTGATTGGTTGCCTAAGTCCGCGTGGTATGACCCAGGCTCAGGTAGAGGTGTCAAACGGGCCGGGCCTGTCCGTCCCGGCACGGTTCAGCTGTGCATGGGCCCGTGCCGTGCCGGGGTCGGCACGGGACGTGCCGTGTCGTGCCTGGCCCGGGCCGTGCCGTGCCTGGCCCGGCACGCCGGCACGGTTTCTTCCGGTGCTGGTTAGGTTTCACGCGGGCACGCGTGGGCGTGATCCGGACCCTCCTGAAATAAAGCCCGAGGGTCGGGTCTAAATGGACCCGACCCGCGGTCCCGACTCCCGACCCAATCCCAATGGGAAAAAAAAATTTTCAAATCTGATTGAATTTCAGCCGTTGGATTCAACTCCAACGGCTAGGGGGCAGAATCCAATGCTCCTCGTGATTCTGCCCCCTAATTATATATTAAAAAATCAAAAAAATATAAAAAAAATATTTTTTTTTATAAAAAATTAATATCTTTAATCTATAAATTCTACCCCCCTCCCTATAAAAATTATGTTTTTCAAAAACATATAACGTCTCAAAACTTTCTCTCTCTCACATAAACCGTGCATCTCTCTCTCGGGCCTCGGGATTTTGCTTTCGGCTTGGATTTTCGTGAAACTCGACTTGAGTTTTGAACATCATAGCTTCCTGCAGTGCACCTTGCACGTGACTGACCTCATTGCTTTTACCGGGTAATTTATTTTACGTTTTTATTTACTTTCTCTCTCTAGAAAAAATTAGGAAAAAATAAAAAACATAAAAAATGACAAATCCACCTGCCACGTATTTAAATTTGGAAAATGAAAATGTTAGTGTTACACAGACATCTGCAGCTGCTGAAACTTTGGTTTCTCCAGTCATCTCAACCCAAAGTTCTAAAAAACAAAAAACTAGGAGGACTTCTATAGTTTGGACTCATTTTAAAATCATAACACAAAAAAATGTTAGGGGTGAGGAACAAGAAATGACACAGTGTAAATATTGTATGAGACTTTTAACATGCAAGAGTTCATTTGGGACTGGGCACCTTAAGAGGCATGTCGAATTATGCACCAAAAAACATGGACCCTTAGATCCTAGGCAAACGCAACTCGGCACTACATTTTTTGAGACTGGATCGAGTTCAGTCTCAAAGTTTACTCCCTTCGTATACTCCAGCGAGTTGGGTAGGGACGGCATGGCCAGGCTCATCACATTGATGGGTCTTCCGATTAGATTTTCGGAAGATTCGAGGGTAGTGCGCATCATGCAGACTTATTTTCAGCCTTCCTATCGTAGGATTCCTAGGTCCACATCTAGGAGTGACATACTAAAAATATATAAGTTAGAAAAACAAAAAATTATTAAGGAATTTATGGCATATAGTGGAGTGGTGTCCGTGACGTTCGATATATGGACAAGTCACGATGATTCTTCTTATGCATGTCTCACGAGTCACTATGTAGATTCTAACTGGACAATCAATAAAAAAATTTTAGGATTCACTGAGATTCTTCATCCTCATGATGGCCCGGCCATTTTTGAGTGTATGATGAAAATATTTAGGGAATATAAAATTCAAAATAAAATTTTTAGTGTCACATTCGATAACGCTTCTAATAATGGAGTAGCGATCAATATGTTTGTTAGGAATATTAGAGATGCACCATTAGGAGAGATTTTCATGTCAGATGCATGTGTCACGTGATTAACCTGATTGTTCAAGCGGGTAAGAAGGTGTGTTCCCCTGCGTTGGATAATATACGCAATGCACTAAAGTATATTCGCACTCCTCGCAGACAACAAGAGTTTGGTACTCTCTGTTTGTCTGCAAATCTTAAGAAGAAGAAATTCCAATCGGATGTGAGACATCGTTGGAATTACACGTACCTGATGTTGGAATCATGTGTTGGATACGAACACGTGATATCCGACTACGTCAATAGTAAGAGTGACGAACTTATTATTGACGACACTGACTGGCTTCAGGAATTTCATTTATGAAATTCCTGAAGATATTTTATGATACGACGAACATGTGTTCGTCGGTTTATACGCCCACCACTTGCATTACACTCCAGTGCATATGCAACATTAGTAGCATGTTTAGGAAGTATCGAGCTGACCCGATGCTTAGCCATATGGTTGCAGAGATGGAGACCAAGTACTTGAAGTACTGGTCCACCGTTCCATCTCTTTATTGCCTCGCTGCATGCATGGACCCTAGGGCTAAGGTGGAAGGGGTAGAAAATACCATGACTTTCATTTCCTCGTGCATGAACCAGGAAGAGCCACCTGAAGGTTCATTTACGAGAAGTTGACAGACTTGTTCACATACTACGATATTAGGTATGGTGGTGGTGGTGGTGAGACTGTGATTACGGACATTGATACCTTGTTCGGAGATGACGATTATTCCATTCAGCTAGCGAGGGGGAAACGTAGGGGTGGACCATCACATAGGAGTGAGCTGTCTCAGTACTTAGATACCGATTACTGCTTAATCCTATCACATTCTGATACTAAGAATCTTGATTTATTACAGTGGTGGAAATCATATGAGTCCACCTATCCCGTGCTATCTAGGATGGCACGGGATCTACTGACTACTCTGGTGTCGAGCGTAGCATCGGAGTCTACTTTTTCTGTTGCAGTGAACGTGATTTCGGATAGGAGATCGAGATTACGTCCAGATATGGTTGAGGCCTTGGCATGTTTGAAGGATTGGAAGGAATCGAGGTTTAGCATCCATGATCGTGTTGGAGCTGGGACTGGGACAGACACTGCAGTCGCATCCACATCCACTACGATGGCGGATGAGTTGATTGCCGATGATGATGATCCATATGATACTGATCTTGATGTTGCGGCTGATGATTCCCATGATATGCCGATTGACGATTGATGATGATCTGCTGTTTTTTTTTCGATAGTTTTTTATTCATTGTATTTGTACGCTTTGTTTGTACGTTGTGTTGAAACTTATACTTGTTTTGTTCGGACCATTGGTTTCAAATGCATGATTGGTAATTTTTCATTTGTGTTGTTTAATTTTTTTCAAATTTTTATTTTTACTAACATAATGTATTGATTTATTTTTTTTTACGATTTAATTTTTTTTAAAAAATTAATAACTTTAATATATAATTAATAAATATAATAAAAGCTAAACTAATTTGAAAAAAAAAATAAATTTCTAAACTTTATTTATTTTTTATTTTTAACATTTTTAAAAAAATTTATATTTAATAATTAATACTCTACACTTAAGCAATACAATTAACAATATATAAATTTATTTAAAAAAAATAAAAATAATATTCTGCCTGTCCGTGCGGTCTCCGGCTTGCCTCTCCTCTCTCTCACTCTCGGTCTCGGGACTCGGGCTCGGTCGCTCGGGTCAGCCTCTGCCATCTGCCTTGGCCTGTACAGTGCCGTGCCCGGCCTGGTAGCACGATCATGCCCTTATAAAACGGGCCGGGCCGTGCCGGGCCGGCCCGTTTGACACCTCTAGGCTAAGGCTGCCTACCTTATTTGACACCTGTCACACCTCCACCCTCGTCTCTCATCTTCATAAACTGGGTATTATTTTTTATTAAATTTTTTTAATATCATTTAATTGTTAACGTTCAACATAATTCATTAACTAAAAAAACTAAAAAAGATTAATACTAAATTTAATGATAACGAAATTAATATTAAAATACACGTAAATAATAATAATAACTATATGAAAAAGTTTGAGGCTGAAACGATCTTTTCTCCCATAGCCTCGACCAAAACTCAAACGTCTAGAAAATAAAAAACTTGAAGAATATTTGTAGTTTGTACTTATTTTAACATAATACACAATAAAAATATTAGGGATGTCGATGAATAATCGACACAATACAAGTATTATAAAAAAATATATACATGTAGGAGTGTGTGTGAGATAGGACACCGGAATAGGCATGTCAATCACTACACTAAAAAATATGGTATATTAGATCCTAGGCAAACTCAACTGAGCGGTGAACTCTTTGAGGCTGAATCTAGTATAACTTCTTTGTTGACCCCCTTCATGTACCACAATGAATTAGAAAAGAAATGCATGACCAAATTGATCACCATGATGGGTTTTCTGATTAGATTTTTGGAAGATTCTAGAGTAATCAATATCCTAGGGAAGACATGTTTTATCGTGTCATAAAAAATCTTTAGAAATTTTATAAATAAAATTCTTGTACTCCAGTCCTTGAGTACAAACATGTAGACTGTATTCAGAGTTAATTACTTCTTCATTCAGTTAGCGAGGGGGAAATGATGAGGTTGACTGTCAAATAGGAGCGAGTTATCTCGATACTTAGATACTAATTACTGCTCAATTATATCAAATAACTATATCAAGAATCTTGATATTTTAAAATATTGAAAATCATACGAGTCCACCTATTATATGCTGTCTAATATACTATGTGATCTACTAACTCATTTGGTGTTGAGCATAATATGATTATACCTTTTTTATTATAGTAAATATCATTTTAGATAGAAGATAGAGACTGTGGCCAAGTATCGTCGAGGTACTAGTTTGTAAGAAGAATTAAGAGGATTTGAGGTTAAGTATTCAAGATCGGACTGGAACAAGGGCGGAGGAGTTATTGGCAGATGATGACTCGTGAGATTTTGATGATGTTGAGCTCACCACTAGTGATATCATCAAATACTTAAGCAATGATGATTAATTACATACTTACACCAATTGGTATATCGAGATTGAGCTTGATTATGATTGAAGATTTTTATGATGTTTAATTGAGTACTTGTGTTATTTTATTTTTAGTTTGATTGGATGATTGCTTTTTTCTTGTTATTTTTCTTTATTATAATCCGTGTTAATAATTTTATTTTATTATATTTTATGTAAATTGTGAAATAATATTGTAACGGTAACTCTAACTCATAATGGATAACTTAACATTTTTAATTTACAAAATTAATATTTAAAAAATGAAAATCATAAATCAATAACTGATCGATGGTTGACCAGGCTAGCAATGGGCTAGGGCAACCTCCCAGGCACGACCCAGCATAGCCTGGCACGACCTGGCATGGCCAGGCATGACCTAGCATGACCCAGCCTGAATTTGCCGTGAACCGGGCCAACCACGCCAATCAGGCCCAGTAAGGTGGCTACCTTACTAGGTCGTGCTCGACACGGCATGGTGACCCAACTGCGCCACCAAATAAATGGGTCTGCCAGTACTATACAACTCATTTGACACCTCTAAGTATTGTATTACCAAAGTTTCATAGTTGAATATGTTGTGTCTGCTCGAGTTGGGGCATCGATTTTATTTGTTTTATTTATTTATTTTTTTGAAGACTTGGACTTGGAGAACGATAGATCAAAAATATGAGATAAGATCCCATGCTCTTTTTTTTTTTGAAGAAGTTTTTTAAAACCTTGCAAAAATGGATACATTCCCATTTTAGCAAGGTTTTAAAAAAACTTTTTTTCAATGTGTGTGAGTTATAGTGTGTGAGATATAAATATGAGGCTATGTGCATTTTTTTTCATAGATACTAGGCTGTGCATTTTTTTACTGAAGTGGGCTATGTGTTTTCTGCTATGTGAAAGAAAAATAGTGTGTTTTTGCGAATTTTTTTTGGCTTTAAGTTCCATAAGCTAAAGGAAAAGGTCAGAAATTGCAGCATTTTAACATATAAACAGCCCAAAGACACGCCATTAATATGCTGCTTGGCATATGCAGACGATGTGATCATATTTACAAATGCCAGTAGCAGATCAATGGAAAATCTGATGGAGCTTATACAAACACTAGAAGAGGAAACATGACAAAAGCTGAATAAGAACAAATGCCAATTTGTCATAGCAACTAAAACACCAGAAAACATTGCTCATAAGATTAAAAGGGTTACAGGTTTTGTGCTGTGTAAAGGAGCATTAATGTATATGGGATGCCCAATTTATGAAGGAAGAGTAAAGGAGGAATACTTTGCATTTTTATTGGATAAGATTAGGCAAAAAAATCGCCAGTTGGAAAGAAGACCTATTAAGTATGGCAGAAAGAATCACTTTAATCACTCATGTGCTGCATAGTTCTTTGATACATATCTTAATGACGGCACAACCTCCAAATATAATAATAAATAAATTAGAAAGAGAAATGGCTAATTTTCTATGGGGAAAAAGGGAAGGGAAAAATAAGCTGCACTGGAAAAGATGAAGAGATTTATGCTACCCAAAAGAGGAGGGGGGGTTTAGGCTTTGTCAGCCTAAAAGATATAGCCAAAGCGTGGGCATGCAAGAATTGGTGGGGAGTTTAAAAAGATGAAAATATCTGGGCGGCATTCGTGAAAGCTAAATATGGGTTAGGAAATAATGCATTTAAAAATATGAAAAAAGCATCTAAAAGCTGGAAATTGATGTGTGAACAGCAGAACATTATAGAAAAAACACATAATATTAATGAAAAGTAGGTTGAAATGGACATTAAACCCAAACGGAAACTTCACATTAAAAAGTGCTAAAGAGCTAGTACCAAGCAGAAGACCCTTACAATCGGTAGTATCTTGGAAAAAGGATTTGCCTCAAAAAATACATGTTTTTTGGTGGAAAATTATGTCAAATATTGTCCCTGTAGATGTGAACATTCAGAAGAAAGGAATAGTACTAACATCCAGATGTGAATGCTGCCATCAAGATATAGAAAGCTCGGATCACCCATTCTCTAAGGGTAAAATAGCAGCAAAAGTATGGAATAAATTAGAAATTGAAGCAGATATTGAAGGAAGCACAACTACATTAAAAAATAGATTAGAAAACTGGTCAAAAAAAGCAAACAAAAAATAATATTTTAAAATGGATGAGAAGCTATTTTCCGCATATAGCACTTTGGTGCATATGGAAGGCTAGAAATAGAAGTAGATTTGATGATGTAAAAATGGAACATAATGATATTCTGGAAGAAATCAAAAAAGAAACTGCATTCATCACTGCTTGCATCCCAATAAAAGTGAAAAATAGGGAAATAAATGAAGAAAGAATGAAGGAATGGCATCTTGCAATAGTAGTAAGAAAAATGCCAATTATTAAAATTGTCAATTGGAATAAACCTGTGCAGGGCAGTCTAACACTAAATACTGATGGGAGCTTTAAGAGAGAAATGGGAGAAGCTGGTGGAGGAGGGTTAATAAGAAACACGGAGGGAAACGTACTAACAGCGTTCACATCAAGGGCTATAGCATCTTCTGCTTTGCATGCAGAAATTATAGCTCTAAAAAAGAGCTTGCAAATTTGTAAAGAAAATAATTATCTAAGGATTCAAGCGCAAGTGGATTCAAAAATATTAGCGGATCTAGTGTAGGGAAAAATATATTTATGGCAATTTGAAGAAGACATTGAAAATATTAAAAATATTCTAAAAGAAATAAAAGGAGAAATAAACATATTTATAGGGAAGCTAATGCGATTGCAGACAGATTAGCTGAGGAAGGAATGAAAAAAGGGACCCAAGAATTTAGAGGGGAGGATATACCAGATAAATACATAGGCATGATAAAATTAGATAAAACTGCATTTTCGTATATTAAAATCCAAAATTATGAGTTAATTTAAAAAAAAAAAAAGAAGGAAGGGAAAAAAGTACTTATTTATGCCCTGTAAAGGGCTGAAATTGTTTTCTAATGTACTGTTTTGCAGTTAACAGGGAGATAAGAGAAGAGCAATATGGTTTCCTGGTCCTGAGGGAAATCGAAAAAGGAAAGAGCTTGTAAATCTATATATGGTTTGGTTGTGTTTTCTTGTTTAATTTTCAGGTTAAAGCTTGAAAATGAAAGAATTAAAAAGAGTAAGAAGTATTAAATACTGATTAACAGAATGTATGGAATATGACCCTGGTCTAGAGGGGTCATGTAAGACTTTAAATTTATTGTTTATGTTGCTATAAGGATGTTGATTTCAGCTCAGGCTAAGTGAAAAGAGATAAGCTGGACAAGATTAGAGAGACATGGAAACGGCTGGAAACAGCTGGCTGGGTTGGATATGTTGTCTTGTATCTGTCCCGAGCCTGTTAGTCCTGAGTCTGTTTTGAGTTTACCAAGATACAGTTGTATGATGTAAGGGATTGGTCTTGAGTCTGTATATAGATATGTAAGTTAAGTCTGTAAGAAGTCATGTGAGTCGGTCTAGAGTCGGTTGCAGCTATTGGAAGAATGGAGATGGATGAGTCCTTGAAGAATGCAACGAAAAAAAGCCTCACGGTGCATAAGGCACAAGAAGAGCATTTCCTCACTCAGAAATAAAGCATAGGATGGGTGCAATTATAAAGACTAAAGCATGAAAAGAGAAGGACTTAAACATAGGGCCTTGGCAGAATACATGATTTTAAATGATACAAAAGGAGATCAAGCAAGCCTAATAGGCAAAAGATAGAAAGATATTACATTAACTCAAAATTTTTATTTTTAGATTAGGTTGAAAGTGGGTGTAAAAGGGATAAGGGTAGAAGTAGTTTGTAAAAACGATATTCCTCCGCCAAAAGAGAGGGTGATAATATTAATAAAACAACCTTTAAAAAAAAAAAAGTTCCATAAGCTAAGACACAAAGTTTTTTTCTCTCTCCTCACATTGGTTTGAATATTAAAATTTATTTATGTGATTGTGTTTGCATTATGATATATGTGTTCGATATGTATATTGATGTGTGATTTATTATATATGCATTATGTGCATAGTAGATTATATATATAATCACAACTTATTTATAATTCAATGTGTATAATATGGATATTGTTGATTTTTATTTTTATTTGTGTATAAGATTGTAAACCATAAGGAATAAAATATGATCTTCAGTCCAAAAATAGTGATGTTATCATGTTGTTGATTCTGAGCCATAAATCAGATGAACCAACCATATCACCAAAAGAATAGTGTAGAAAGAGATCTGAAGCATCTACCCCAAAATTTCAAGTTTATGTATTTGTACTGAATTTTTGATTTTTGAAGTTTTATATCCTAGAAAATATAGTTTGGCCCAAAATATAATTTTTGAGCATAGTATACTTTACGTCTTCTTGTACGGGAGAAGAAGTCTTTAGTATATATTGTATTATTGTTCGATTTGACGTTGTTACTTGAATTTTATTTTTCAGAATTTTTCTATTGAGATTTTTTAATATTTTGGATTAATAATTTTATTTGCTTTCATTATTTAATCAATTAATCATCATTCCCATTATTTTGTAGTTTCAAATAAACCATGACCCAAACCTCCTATCCTAACAACTAGTATCAGAGCGAGATTTCAATTCCACCCAAAAGTAATATCCAAACTTCTATTGAGGAGCATATTCATCATTGATATTGTGTTGATATTAAGTCTATTTGTTATCATTATATTGGTATTCAATTATTTTGATATTAATATAATAATTTTAGACATATTTTGGGATATTTTATTTGGGTTGATTACTCGTGGTCAATATTATTTTTTATTATTATGGAGAATTACTTTGTAATAATAAAGTTAATAGAGACCAATTATTTTATTTGAAAAAATAGAATGTGTGACTACTTTATATTTAAATAGTTGTATGAACCAGTAAAGAAAAAAGTGACCTAATGGGTTGAGTGAAGAAGAATAAGAAGACCTACATTATAGGGCTATCTCCATAATTCGGAATGGATAAGTAATGATACTTATAAACATGTTGCTGATGAAATGAGGGCAAACCAGATAAAGCGAGAAGCTAGAGTCTATGTTTTAAATGACATATTTAGAAATAAAATATTGATCATTAGACGTCTAGCTAACTTGAAGTTCAAAGATGATAATCTAATGTTAGTGCGTATCAATATCTTTAAGGGCTGGTGAATGATCTTTCATTTATAAAAATCATCTAGGAAGATGAGTTATTAGCTGTCTAATGCCGAGCTCACTTTCATATATTTGGGATAACTTGATGTTGGTTAGCGATGATAATTATACTAATATTGTATCTCAAGAGGGTGATTGACTTAGAAGCACTATTTCATATCACCTCATACATTGACTTCCTTACTACCAATACATGGTGATTATGTCACAATAAAGATAGATAATAGTGGGACATCACAGATTTTAGGTAATGGAGACATTTATCTGCAAATGTAGACAAAGCATTAGATGATGCTGAGATATGTTTGGTATATAATAATATTCTTATGAACTGATGTCTGTTGGTATGTTGGATGATATGAGATATATTAGACATTTTGGTGATAACCAGTGAAAACTAGTCAAGGATACATTAGTCATAGCAGGGGATTATAAAAAGAGTACTTTGTATGTCCTCTAGGCAAGAGTGCCTGGAGACCCGACAATTATCATCATGAGAGCAATATTGACCTTTGACACAGGAGACTTGGTCATATGAATGAGAAAAGTTTTCAACTTTTAGCTAGAAAGAATATCTTGCCATTTGATCAGTGATCTTCCCTTGATAAGTGTACGGATTGCATGGCTGGAAAAAACCATAGATCACCTTTTCATTCTTAATTACCCTCGAAAAGATTAATTTTATTACATTCATTAACGCTCACTCTATGAAAGTATGAGTATATACCCTGAAAATGAAAGATCAAATTTTCCTATCTTTCAAGAATTTCATGCTAATTGACAAAGAGATCGGTAGGAAATTGATCTCTATATATTTTGATAATAGGAGAAAATATTAAGGTCAGTTTGATAGCTATTATATATCTAATGGTATTGGAAATGAAAAGATATCAGCCAAGATGCCACAATAAACTAATGTTTTGTAGAGAGGACGAACCAGATTATAAGGAAAAAGTTCTATGCATACTTTTTCATGTACATCTTTCAAATGAATTAGGGGAGAAACTATACGTATTACTGTTTATATAATTAACATATACCTCATTGCTGCTTTAGATACGGACATTCTCAAAAAACTTAGACTGGAAAAATATTTCATATAATTACTTGAGATTTTGGCTACAAAGCCTTCATTCATATTCCAAAAAGATAAACAATCTAAACTTAATGATATTGGACATCCATGTATCTTCATTTATTATGGACACAAAGAGTTTGATTATAAACTGTGAGACCCAATTGCTAAGAAGCTTGTTTGAAGTAGAGATATGATTTTTTTGGAGAACTAGTTTATGGATGACATACATGATATCTTTGAGCCCCAAGATATACCTATTGAGGAAGTGAGAGACCATATTCTAGTTAAAACTGGGTTGGACCCAATTGTTCATCATGATACATCTCAGTCTGAACTAAGAGGATCATCTAGGCCTTGCCGAATATCTCTAGATTCCATGATTATATATTACTCTTGGATACAGGCGAGCCATAGACCTTTTACGAGGCCATCTCTTTTGAGTGTTATGAACATACAGTTTTTCATTTGGTAATGATAGCTCTCAACCAATATATAAGACTTGGTTAGTAGTCAAAAAGTTTAGTCAAAAGAAATGAATTAATTTGATGAGATATTTTCTTTGCCAATAAAGATATTTCTATTGAGTAGTTCTAAGTTTAGTTGTTAGCTTGAACTTAGAAATTGATTAATTCGATGTAAAGATTGTATTTCTTCATGATGACATTCATGAGACTCTCTGCATAGATCAACCTGAGATATTTATTGTAGAAATTTTAGAAAGTAATGCTACATTTGCAAACTGAGCAAGATCTTGTATAATCTTAAACAAACTCATAGGTAGTAGAATAAAAAACTTTATTCATCCATGGAGTTTCATGGCTCCCAGTACATATCTTATGATCATCGTGTATTTGTTAGTCATCGGTAGTGAGATGATAGACTTATTTTATTGTATGCTGACGACATATCGATTATTGATTATAATAGAGCACTAATTGATAGGCTTAAGTAAAAGTTAAAAAAATCTTTTCTATAAAAGACTTAAGTTTAATTAGACTGATTTTAAGGATGAGTGTCATCTGGAATATGTCGCTTATGCATATCTAGTTATCTCAATAATGATATATCGGTAAAATTCCTAAGATATTTTTTCATGAATAAGTCTAAGTCAGTATCAACTCTCTTAGCAAAACATTTAAAGTTGAATATCGATCCTAGTTCCAAGATTGATAAAGATAAGAGAGCACGAGTCATGTCCCCAATGCCTCAGCTATTTAGTATTCTTATGCATGCTATGGTTTGTACTAGACTACATATAGCACATGTTATTAATATTGTCAATTGTTTTTTCTCAAACCCAAAAAGTTATTATTGAGCTGTAGTGAAATATATACTGAGGTAGTAATGGAGGACTTCTCAGCAATCTCTATGATTGGGCGAGTCAAAACTCATACTCTTCAAATATACTAATTTTGATATTGCTGGTGATTTAGATTCATATAAATCCACCCCAAGTTACCTTACAATCTTCAGAAGGGGAGCTGTATCATGACAATCCAAGTTGGAGAAGTGCATAGCACAATCCAGTATTGAGACTGAGTTTATTGTAGCTACTAAAAGGTTGCAAAAAAATTTTATGAATAAAAAAGTTTCTTATATATTTGGATGTGCGATAAGATACATATATTGTATAATACGTCAGCTGGAATACTATACAACTCTCTAAGAATTCAATCTTCTATAATAGGTCGAAAAACATTGATGTATGATATCATTAGATACGAGATTCATCAGATAAAAATTATCATTGATATGTTAATGAAATCATTATCATCAGGAAGTTAAACAATTTTTTTAAGTACTAGTAATTGGTGTATGTATCTCCCCACCTCGGGCGCAGGGAAAAATTTGTTGGGCCTGCCCATGTTGGATAGACAAAGCACATAAGATAAAATCCCATTCCCATGATATGTTAAAAAAAAAAGGTTTTAAAATTTTACAAAAACAAGAACATTCCCATTTATCCCAAAATCACAAGTTTATGTATTTCTACTATATTTTTGACTTTTACAATTTTATATCATAAAAATATATTTTTTTCTAGTTTATGAATCTTAATAATATAACCTCCCCCATAATTGACATGTTCATCCCAAAATCACAAGTTATTATGATGTGGCTGGAACCCTAAAATTAATGGCCCAAAAACAAAATTGCGATACATTCATAAATGAGAATAGTTTTATACACAATACATATAAAGACAATCGTGCCTTTGATCATAAGTTGAGTGATGCTGATGTACATTCATTTCAGATAATATTTAATTTATCGAAATAGCAGATGGATCTACAACACTTCATCCTGCAGCGAATACAGCATGCTGTTGTCGTTCTCCGCTGGCAGGGAAGGGGGCGTCCCAGGGGGGATGGAGGCAGCGCCGTTCTCACCAGCACAGATGCACAAAGCCTCCGCATCCTTGAGAATGGTATCCAAGTCAATATGGTTGCTCAGCTCATTGATGAATTTCAAGAGCGTGTCGAAATCCATCGCGTCCCCCATTATTTTATTGCGGTACCGCTTTAAGATGGCAACGCACACGTACAAATGCATGTGCTCCGACAAATGACGCGTCCACAGTACTTCCCACAATTGCATCGTCTTCTCAAATTCGAACTCCCTGCAACACACACCCATTGGAAAAAAAGTGCACATTTAATAATTTATTTTGTAATTAATATTTATATAAAAATAAACTGATAAATAATTAAAATAAAAATTTAAAATTATAATGAATAAAAATAAAATAAGATTTATGATTTATTATTAATATATACCAGTTTAATAGTTTAAGTATTTTAAGGTTTTGTCGTTTAGGAGTTTAGCGATTTATATTTTTAGTCATTTAGTGATTTATAGGTTTTATTTAAACAATAAAATAACAAAAAAAATTATAATTTTTTGTCATTTTCAAATATTAAAGCCTTTGAAAATTTAATAATATTTAAAATTTTTAGAAATTTGAATATAATATTTAGTTATAATAATTTTAATAATTCTATTTCATATAAAATAAATATAAATAATTTTATTATATATATTATAATAATGATCAAAAATTAAATTAATTAACTATTTATAATAAGTTAGATATTAATTAAAAAATATTTACAATACACAAATTGATTCAAAATTAATTAAAATATATTAATTGATAATAATTTTTAATTTTTAATACACTTCTTTTATGCTTCTTTTAAAAGCATAAATCATAAGAGCAACTCCAGGGGGAGTTGCCATCCAAGATGTCATCCACATAACTGCCAAAATGACACTCAAATCTCAAAAATATTACTCCAACAGGAATGACATCGGAGGTGACAAAATATCATTAAAAAATATAAGGGTGCCATATTTGGCAACTCTGAAGAGAGAAATGAGAGAATACAAAATAACAGTTGATAGCTACTATGTATCTCAAGGGCTATCTCAAAATGGTTGAAAAGATATCTTAAAATAAAAAAATTTTAATTATTAAAAAGGTACCCTATTTTGGCACGTACCATTAGAGAAAAAATACTGTTCAATAGTGATAAAACACTGTTCAAGATTGCAAAATGATATTTGGTATCTCATTTTTAACAACTCCCATAAGAACTGCTCTAATACATCTATAGATCACAATACATGATCAAGATTAAATTATATCATAATACACAATCATAATACATTTTCTTTGGACTAGATGTCTATTCATCATCTCATCCATCATATTCTTTGATTCATATAATAAGTATTGAATCAATCTGACATATAAACTAATACATTATCATTTAAATTTTTTTTAATATTTTTATTAAATTAATTTTTTATTACTTGATAAAATATGTAAAAATAAAAAAAATTATAATCTGTAATGATAAAGATATATCTACACATACAATGAGTAAATTTTTTTTCACCATTCCCCCAATCCCAACTTACCAATCCCAGGATAGATGCATATGATAAACTTTCACACTGATCAATCGTCTCAGTAGTGATCGCGATCAAGTACATTTAACTTTGGAGTTCCCCCAATCCCCACTAACAAATCCTATGGTAGATGCATATGACAAATTTTCACACTGATCAATCGTCTTAGTAGTGATCGCGAGAAAGCACATTTAACTTTGAAATTCTTATGAGATCCAGTGCATTAGTGATGATATAAACGCATCTATTTTACATATACAATGAGCAATCATTAATAAAGGTAGTCAATTACCTATGATCATTTCTTATAATATATTTACTAGATCTTCTTATATTTGAGTGTATCATATTAAATGAATTCATACTCATACTAGGCTGATAGGTGAGATAAAAAATTCTAATATATTTCTCATACTTGTAAGCATAGGGTATAATACTCTCAACTTGAATAATGACAAGTGATCAAGCAAATAATAGACAAGTAAAATATCCAATACACCCAAATACCTACCATGAGATCTTACCATAAAATAGAAACATATAATCCATCATGCTCAGTCTAAAAAAAAAAAAAATCTTTCTTAGACTTCTAATTCTACAACCAAAAAAAATAAAAAAAAAGCAGATGGAATGAATAAAAAACTAAACTTAATATTGTTGTACTCAATAACTTTTGAAGGCATTGAGTTTTAATTTATTTTTTTATTATTTGAGAGCACTCGACTTGTAGACTATCCCAAACTACATATATATGACCTATATTGTATTTTGAAAGATAATTTTCTTTTATTTTTATAACATGGCATCATAGTCGAGTTGTGCACGTGGGTTGAGTTTCATAAATAGAAGAGGAGGCACACAAGTGCAGAATCTTTAAAACAAAAAAAAGATAAAAGTTTTCAGGAACGTGGACAGTGCAGGGAGTGCGCAAGGAAAGGTCAGTGGTGCACGTGGTGGTGTTGCAGGCGGTGCTGCACGCGGCGGCACATGCGGTGGCGTGAGGCTGGCATGGAATCAGTTCGATCACTCATTTAGGAATCCAGTGAATTCTTATATTTCCAAGTCCTCCTTATTACTTTCTCATATCATGTTTATTCATAATTATCCTATTAATTTATTCACAGTGAATTATTTTTCTAGATAACATAACCCTAGTTTTATCTTTATTGTTATTGATTACATTTGTTGATGACAGCTTGAGATATACACGAATATATATTTTTTATAATAGATTATAAGGTTTTTTTTTTATTTTTACTAAATAATAAAAATTTAATTCGTTAAAAATTTAAAAAATTAAGAAATAAAAATATATTAAAATAGATGTCATACTGATTTAATAATTATTGCATGAGTCATGATATTATATACCAGACTTCATGCACTGATATACTCTAACATAGTGGGATGGGTGAAAAGAAGAATATAATATATAATTAATACATTTCAAATACTTGTACTAAAAAATATTTTTGTGATGTAATTTTAACTATAATCTACCCAATTAATTGGACATCATCTTTTACACTTTCTCGATATATATCCTTTCAGATTTTACA
>JAREIK010000626.1:0-32500 GCA_029783825.1 Sapria himalayana
TTAGTTTAAAAGGAAAAAAAAAGAAAGCAGTATGTGATGGCTATCAGAAAAATCATACTTGATTTTTGAGATAGGTTTGCTTTGATCCATTGCTCCAATACCTCATTTTGAGTAGCAGCAAACTCATGATATTTGTATGATTTCATTACCAACGCATGTAGTTTTCCCTGAGTGTACCCAATGAACTGAGGATATAAATTGTTAAACAAATTGGAGCTTGTATTATTCTCATTATTATAGGAACATTGTGATAGGATTACAAGTTTGAAATTTTATGAATATTTTATCAACATTCATTAGTTTTATAAGAAAAAAGAAAGTAGTGTATGATAGTTATCATCCAAATCATACCAGATTTCTGAGGCTGTTTTGTATTGATCCATAGCTCCAAGTAATTATAAGTAGGTATACATAAAAGTATACAAAGATATAAACAAATATATATTTGCATATATGTATATATAGTTACAAATATAGTTATATTTAATTTTATAGTGTTATATAGTTATACAAAATATTTATATATTTATACACATAGAGTTAAACATAATGTTGTATCCTGTTATACATGTAATTATAAATATAGTTACATGTGGTTATACATATAGTTACGCGTATAGTTATACTTATATTTATACTTGTAGGTATATATATTTTTTCTTATAATTTTATATAAGTATACATATAGTTATGTATAGGTATAGATATAATAAAATACATTTTTATATACTAACATATACAAATGTATATTAAATATAAGTTGTAAATTATATATTTAAATTAAGTTATGCATAAAGCTTTTATAGTTATACATATAATAAGATATAATTATTTATAGTTATATGTTATTATACATATAGTATATATAGCTATAAATATTTTTATATAGTTATACATAAATATATAAAGTTATAAATAAATATATAAATTTACATATATGTATACATAGTTACAAATATTGTTGTATTTAATTATATAGTGTTATATATTTATAGAAATATTTATATATAGTTATACAAATATTTATATATAGTTATACACATTTAGTTAAAAATATTGTTGTATGTTGTTACACATGTACTCATACATATAGTTATATGTGGTTATACATATAGTTACACATATAGTTATACTTATATTTATACATGTAGTTATATATAGTTTTTCATATAATTTTATATATGTATACATATAGTTATCTATAAGTATATATATGGTAAAATATATTTTTATATACTAATATATAAAAATGTATATTAAATATATGTTGTTAATTATATTTTTTAATTATAGTTATGTATAATATTTTATAGTTATACATATAGTCAAAGACAATTATTTATAGTTATATATTCTTATACCTTTGGGATCCAAGGCAAAAAGACACAAAACAGAAAAGAAACAAGCTCGACTTACAATAGATCAGTGCAAAGTGAATGAGGTCTTGTATTTCAGGTGTGTAATATATAAATATAAATATAATTTGAATTTCCCTAGAACTAGATGATGTCATCCACATAACAGAACAAAACTTAGACAAAGTAGGCAAAGATTAGATCCACATCCAGATATGTCAACAAAGTTTGTCTCATCCTGCTAAAATTATTTATGACTTGCTGGCAATGTAAGTGGAAAGCCAATCAAGACCCTCGTAGAGGCCATCGCCAGAGGTTGCACAGGTGCTCTAAATGTACCAATGGCATTGGCGAAGAGAGTGAACTCCTAGCTTGTCAGTAATTTTTGTTGAATTCATAGCATTGAGAAGATCTTGCTTATTGGCAAACAACAACAAAACTGCATCTCGAAAGTTTTCCTCATTTAACAACCTATGCAACTTATCTTTAGCTTCAATAACACAATTTCTATCATTGTTGTCCACCCAAAATATGAGAAATTTGGTATTTTGTAAGTAATCCCTACAGAAAGGGCGAATCTTGTCTTGACCACCAACATCCCACACAGTGAAATAGATGTTTTTGTATTCAATAGTCTCTATATTAAAGACAATAGTAGAAATTATGGTGACAATTTCACCAAGCTTCAACTTATACAGAATGGTTGTCTTACCGCCAGCATCAAGACCTAGCATCAAAATCTACATCTCCTCGTTGGCAAATAGCCTACTAAATAGCTTTGTGAACGTCAACCCCATTTCTTTTACTAAATATATACATAAATATTTATACAAGTAGTTAAAAGTAGTTATACATAAATATATTCAAAGTTATAAAAAAATATAGATTTAATTATATGAATACAAACATGTATACATAGATACAAATATAGTTATATTTAATTATATAAAGTATTACATGGTTATACAAATATTTATATATAGTAATACATATATAGTTATAAATAAGTATGTAGTTAAAGATATAGTTATATATAACATTTTTATAGCTATACATTTAGTAAAATACAATTATATATAGTTATATATTATAATACATATGATATATTTTTCTTAAAAATATAGTTATATTGAATTATACATATAGTTATATAATATTATAAAATTAAAAAATTAGTTATATATAATTATTAATATAGTTATTAATATACTTATAAAAATAGTTTACATAGTTACAAATATAAATAAATATAATTATGAATAGTTTTTATAGTTATACTAATATTTATAAATAGTTATCATATACTATGATAACAACACGCTCTCAAATGCCCAATTGAATTACACCACTATAGAGAAAGAACATGTATCAACAATCTTTTCTTTTGGCAAGTTAATATCATATTTAGTGGAAACCAACGTCATAGTATATACTAAATATTCTATAATCAAATATCTCATAGAAAAGAAAGATGTCAGGCCAAGATTGATTTGATAAATATTACTATTACAATAGTTTGAACTAGATATATTAGATAAGAAATGGACATATAATCAAAATTAAAAAAAGCTTATAAAGACTAGAAAAAGAAGATAGAAGAGTTGATGAAAAAATATTAGATAGATTTTTTTATTTGAACAAATGATAATATTGAATAAAAATGTAACTCCATGGTATGTAGTATTGAATGAACCTTATCATTGCAAGTAGTACACTGATCAAATTTTGAGGCAAAGTGCTACAAATGGGAGATTAATAGTATCTTGCAATAATATCACTTTTTGCTCCAACTCTCACGAATTTGTGGAATATGTTAATATTTATGTGCTCAAGTATTATTCTTCTCAAAATTAATGTTGTATTTACATATATATATATGCATTAATATATATGTGCATATACACTACCCTACACACACACATTTATACATCCATATACATTACTATACATTATATATCACCATGCACATTTTTGTACTTTTGTATATATTCACACATGTATCTACATTTTCAAAGTAGTGTGTATATACTTGTATGCATGCATATACTACTGTACACCCACACAAACTCACACATATACCTATATACATAATGTATTTTTAAAGGTACACATGAAACTATTATATGTGTGTGTGTAAATGAATTTAAAATTTTTTGATTTTGAAAATTTAATTAAAATAAAATATTATATTTTGTACACAATGTATAAAATATTGTAAATTTTTATATTTAAAACCAATATTTGTGTGTGCGTGTGTGTGTGTGTGCATGTGTGTGTGTGTGAAGCATATTAATGTGTAAAATGAAATTATGAATTAAATATATGAGTTCTATTTTATTCAAATTGTTGTTTTTTAATATTTATATTAAAATAACGATCATTATACTAATATAAATAAATGAAGTTGGCATATTTGTAAATTATTTTATTTTTACAATCATGTTAAAATTGAAAATATAGTTCATAAATAGATAATATTGTTTTTTTCTATATAATTTTTTTCTTAAAATATTAATGTATATGATAAATTTTTACATGTTATTTATTGTTATTAATAAATTTATAGAAACTTTAAAATTCAAACAAATATAATGTAGTGCATATAAATAAATGTTTTTAATGTTTCGTAAAAAATCAATTATTTTTTTAATTATGTTCAATCAAAATAGATTACCATATATGAGTAAATTTTTTTACAATTTATTAGTTTTTATTTTATTCAAAATATATAAATGGCCATATAAATATATGAATTTGTTTTTCTAAATAATTATTTTTAAATTTTTTATTCAAATTGAATACATGACAATGTTTTTTTTTGTAATTAATAATACATTTCAAACATTGTTTATTTATAATAAATATAACATATTGTATATTATCAGGTGCAATTTTTATTTTGTAAATAAATTTTATTTTTAAAGTTTTATCTTTCTAAAATGAAACTACATCACATATATATTTTAAAATTTTTTTATAATATTTATTTCATAGACATATTGTTATTTGTTTTGAAATTTACAACAAAAATTTTAACAAATGTACAATTTATTTAAAATCAAATTTAGTTAAATGATATTAAGTGAAACAAAAATACAAACCCTAAACATATTAAAGCTTAATTATTAATGCAAACTTATAAAAATACAATAAAATTACATTTAAGGTTGAAAAAATTAATTTTAAGTTCCTAAGTTATTTGGGAAAATGATAAAGATTTATACAATATCCAAAAAAATATGTATGAATGAGATGAATGATATGAATGGATATTAAGTTTATGAAGCATGTAGTTATACATGTTGTAGATGTAGTTATATATAATGGACACCAAAAAAATTTAAGGTTACTCCTAACGACCTAACCTGATCTAGAATCTTATTTGGGTATGATTTCCACCTCACATAGGTTTCACTAATCCATTCTTAGGTTTGATTTGTTGAGATAATGGTAGAAAGCTGTGTTCAGATGTTTGAGGATCTAGAAAATGTTTAGTTCTTATTAAATTTATCATTTCTAATAATTTTTAAATATGAGTGTGTAATCTTGCTTTTCCGGCATGATTTGCATGTGCTTCTTATTAAAGTGGAAAACAATTGTCTTGTTTTGTATTTTTTTCTTTAAATAAAACAATAATTAAAATAAGGATTCTACTGGTAGAAGCTGATGATCACTCCAATTAGGGCTCCTTCATTTTTCAAAGCCTTCATGTTCAATACAATGGTTCATGTTCATGCCGAGGTGGATCATTTTCATTCTTCAGTAATAAATTATCAAGGTCGAGACTTGAAGTGGGTCATTATTTTTTATTTATATTTTTTTATATTAGGAAGGTGTGATACAGAAATATGGCTATGATTTCTTCACTGGTGACGGCAGGAGCTAGGGGAGAGAAAAGAACGTCAATTTCATGAATAGATTATACTTTATGCAATGTCCTTAGATGTATTGATGAAGATATAATAAAATTTTGTTATGTTTTTGTTTTAACAATGTAATATATAGTATCAAAAAAATTTATTAATTTCTTTATATTTTGTTAATTATAAATTATGGATTATAGTTTATTTTTTTATTTAATTTAATATATAAACTTACAAATATGTAATCAGTTTCCTTGTAAAAAAATAAAATAGTAAAAATAATTTTGGAATGAAAATAGCTAGGGACTTTTCACTTGCTAATTTAGCTAGGGAATTTTACGGCGTTAAAAATTTTTTTATAGGGAATTTTTCGAACATTAATTTTTTGCGATGAGCACATTAATTTTGGAAAACTTCAGTCATTAATCTATCGTTATTCTATTTTAGCAACAGCAAAATCCTATTTAGCTCGGGAATATTTCCAAGTTATTTGAGATTTTTTGTAGTAATATATATTTGACTATCTACATAATAGTATATCTATCAATCTATTAATCTAACTATTTGTCTATCTTTCTATCTGCCTATATATCTACATATCTATATATATAAAAAATCTATTTTTCTATTTGTCTATCTACCTATCTATTTTTTCCCTATCTATCTATTTATCTATGTATCTATCTGTCTGTCTATATGTCAATCAATGAATCTATCTATCTATCTATTTATCTATTTGTCTATTTGTCTTTTTGTCTGAATCTCTAATTACCTAATTTTATATCTTTTTAATTGTCAAACTATATATCATTCTACCTGTATATCATTCTAACAATCTAATTTTGTTTCAATTCATCAGTCTATTAGTCAATATATATATCTTTCTATCTATCTGTCTATCTATCTACCTATCTATCTTTCTACCCATTTCTCTATCTATTTGCATATATATGTCTATATGTATATTTGTATTTTTCTATATATTTATTTTACTAACTATCAAACTATTTAACTATCAATCGAACATCAATCTAACAGTGTAACTAGTTATCTATCATTATATCTATCTTTCTATCTATCTATCTATCTATGCATCTGTCTCTATCTATCTATCTTTCTGGCTATCTATCTATATATCTATACATCTATATTTTTGGTTATCGATCGGTCTCTATATCCATATATATACTATTTGTCTATATTAATATCTGCCTTTATATCCATCTCCCTATCTACCTATTTTTTTATCTTACTAACATTATTTTTCTATATCTATCTATCTACCTTTCTATCTATCTCTTTCTCTTTATATAAGTCTATTTGTCTATCTATGTATTTTACTATTTTTTTATATATATGTCTATAATTATATTTGTTTATCTATTTATCACTCTATCTATCGATTAGCCAATCTGTATAACTATCTATCTATCTATTTGTCTATATATCTATTTGTATAACTACCTAACTTTTTAACTATCAATCAAACTATCAGTATATTAGTCTATCTATTTACATTCTATCAATTCTATCTATAATCTTTCTTTCTTTTTATCTATAAAACTATCTATCTGTCAATATGTCTATCTAGATATCTATCAATTTGTCTATCAGACTATCTATCTATCTGTCTATCAATATATCTATCTTTCTACCTATCTACTTATCGGCCTAATTATATCTTTATATCTTTCTATATATATTATCTGTGTACTATCTATCTACCTTTGTATCTGACTTTTATCAGGCAATTTGTCTATCTATGTATCTATTATATTCTATATGTATCTATCTATGTTTAACTATCTATCTATCTGACAATCTTTCAATCTATCTATAAGACTATATGTCTATATATATATATATGTCAAACTTTCATATTTTATCTCCTTATCCTTCGATCTACTTTTTGTCTATATATATATATGTTTATATATCATTTGTAAATCTATCTATCTGTCAATTTGGTTAAAAATCAATCTATCTATCTATATATATGTTAATATGTCTAACTATCTAATTATATATCTATTTGTCTATCTATCTATCTATTTATCTTTTTATCTATCTATATATCTATCTAACTATATATATGTCTATTATCATTCTATGTGTCTATCAATAACTTTTTTTATTTGTTTATCTAACTATTTGACATAATATTTATATGTCTATATGTTTATTAGTTTATCTATATATATATATCTACCTATCTACCATTTATCTTTCTACCTATCTCTATATCTATTTGTGTATATCTATGTGTCTATATGTATAATATTCCATATATCTATTTTCCTAACTATCTGACTATTAACTATCAATACAACAATTAGTCTATTAGTAATTATTTATCTATTTATCTATCTATATATTTATCTCATATCAATCAATCCATCTATCTGTCTATCGATCTAACTATCTATCTAACTATTTGTCTATTATAAAAATGCCTTTCTACTCATCACCTATCTACATATTTGTTGATCAGTCTATCTATCTATCTATCAATATCTTTATCTTTTTATCAGTCTATTTTTCAATCTATGTATCGATCTTTTATCTATATCTATATAGTCTATCATTATATTTGTCGATCTATGTATCAATCTATCTATCTATTCTCCTATCTCTATATCTATCTATCTATTTCTATCTAATTATCAAAATATCTGTGTCTAACTATCCATCTATCTGACTCTATAACTATATCAAAACTATCAGTCTACCTATCTATCTGTTTATCATTCTCTCTATCTATCTATATCTATCTATCTATTTATCTAACTATATCTATCTATCTAACAAACTATCTATCTATCTATCTTTGTATCCATCTTTTTATTAGGATATTTGTCTATCTATTTAACTATCTATAAATCTATCTTTCTATTTATTTATCTATTTTTATGTCTATCTAACTAACTAACTATCTATCTATCTGTCTATCTATCTATCTACTTTGTCTCTATTTTTAAATTTAGATATCTATCTATCTTCCAATTTATATATATTTATCAATCAATCTATCTATTTATTTGTCTATCCTATTATCTATCAATCAATCTATCTGTCTATCTTTATTTATATATCTATCTATTTATCAATCCATCTATCTATTTGTCTATTGTTTATCTTCCTATTTATCATTCAGATGATTTATCTAACTAACTATCATCTATCTATATATCTAGTAGCCTATCTTTACATCTATCTATCTATCTAACTATATGTCTATATATATATATATATATATATATTATATATATATATATATATATTTTTATTTATATATATATTTTATATATTTATATATGTTAAACTTTATATATTTATCTGCTTATCCTCATATCGGCTTTTTTGTCTATCTATCTTATGTTTTACTATCAATCTGAATATCAATTTAACTATCTATTTGTTTAATAGTCTATCTATCTATCTTTCTATCTTTCTATCTTTCTATATAGCTATCTATTTGTTAATATGTCTAACTATCTAATTATATATCTATTTTTCGACCAATCTATCTATCTATCTATCTATCTATATCTATCAATCTATGAATGAATCAATTTGTCTATTTGTCTTTCTATCAAACTATCAATCTGCCTTTCTAATAATCAATCTATCTATTTGTCTATATGTCTATTTATTATTCTATCTATGTCAATCTTTTTATCTATCTGACTACCTATCTATATGGCTATTTTTGTATCTATTTATCTGTCTATCTACATATCTATCTAACTATCTATATATTAATTTGTCTATTTGTTTATTTTTAATATCTATCTATATGTGTATCTATATATCTTTCTATTTCTCTCTCTATGTATTTATATATCTATCTCTCTGTCTATCTATCTATCTGTCTGTTGTCTATCTATATGTCTATCTATCTATGTGTCTATGTATATAATAGTCTATCTATCTATCTATCTATATAAGTTTCTATCTATTTATCTATCTATCTTTATATCAATCTATCTGTCTATTTGTCTATCTCTATATTTGTTTATCCATCTATCCGTCTATCTATCTATATGTATATTTGTGTATCTGTGTATCTATCTATCTAACAGTCTATTTATCTATCTGTCTATATATATATCTATCTATCTATCTATCTATGTATCTATCTACATATATATTGATATCTATTTATCTATCTAACTTTCAATTTGTATATCTTTCTATCTGTCAAACTATATTTCTTTTATCTATCTATATGACTATTTCTCTATTAGTTTTTCTATCTATCTCTATATCTCACTATCTTTCTATTTGTCTATTTGTATATCTTACTATCTTTGATATATCTATCTATCTATTTTTCTATATAATATATATATATCTATTTTTATAAGTCTTTCTATTTATTTATGTATTTGTCTATATGTATAACTAAATAATGAGTATCTATTAATTTATCTTTCTATTTATCTGTGTATCAATCTATCTGTCTATCTATCTTTTGTTTATATATATATCTATCTATCTATCTATGTGTTTTTCTATCAATCTTTCTATTTGTATAATATTTATCTATCTGTCTAATTATTTATATATCAATCTATATATCTATCTAGATATCTATTTATTTGTCTAACTGTGTATCTCTCTAAATAACTATTTGTCTATCCCTCTAGCTATCTATATTTTATCTCTCTATCATTTTATATGTTTAACTATTTATCTATCTATCAATATATCTTTCTTTATGTATATTTGTTTATTAATATATCTAATTGGTTTATCTATCAATATGTATCTATCTATCTATCCATTTATCTGGCTAAATGACAATATGTGTATCTATACATCTATCTATCTATTTATATTATTGTTTATCTATCTATCTTACTATTTTTTTATCTATCGATCTGTATATATGGCTATTTAATTATCTGTCTATCTGTCTCCATTGTGCCTATCTATCTGTATATGTCTTTGTGTATGTGTCTAGGTGTCTATGTATCTATGTCTCTATGTGTCTAAATGTATATGTGTCTATGCATCTATGTGTCTATGTGTCTGTGTCTATGTGTATATATGTCTATTTTTTTATGGATCTAGGTGTCTATCTATCTATGTATATATCTACCTATGTATATATCTACATATGTATATATCTATATGTCTATCAATCTTTCTACATATATATTTATCTATCTATCAGCCTATCTATTTTTTTGTGGCTCTAATATCTGTATATGTTTTTTATTATTTCTATCTATTTGCTTACCTGAATATGAATTTATTTTCATTCTATATATTTTCAATCTGTCTATATAATTATCATAGTATCTATCTATATGTCTGTCTGTCTATCTATCTATCTATCAATTTGTCAATCTATCTTTATATCTATCGATCTATCTGTATTTCTTTCTATCACTCTATTCATCAATTAGACTATTAGTCTATCTATCTTTTTATAAAATTATCTAAATGTCTATATCTTTAACTGTCTACCAGTCTATCTATCTATCTAACTATGTAACTATCTTTCTATTTGTCTATCTATCTCAAAGTATATTTCTCTATCAATCTTTTAGTATATAATTTATTAGTATATGTGTCTATCTATTTATATATCTATCTATCTATCGGTCAATCAATTTATCTATCTAATAGTCTACTTGTCTATCTGTCTACCTGTTATCTATCTATCTATCTTTCTATTTATCTATCTTTCTATCTATCATATGTCTTTTTGTATTTCTAATATCTATCATTCTATCTATCTATGCATATATGTATCTATCTATCTATCTATCAATATATGTTTATCTATCAATCAATCAATCAAACAATCAATTAATCAATTTAACTATCTATATTTCTATATATTTATCAATTTGTGAATCTATCTATATTGTCTCTATCTATCTATTTATCTGTGCATTTATTGATTTGACTTTCTATCTATCTATGTGTCTATCTAACTTTTTGTTTTTCTATCTATGTATTTATTGTTTAACTTTCTATCTATATTTATCATTAATCATATGTATCTATATATATTTATCTATTTGTCTATCTTTCTATCTATCCATCTATCTTTTTAATATCTTTCTTTATATTTTTCTATCTATTTATCTATGAATCTATATATATATATATCTATTTGTCTATCAAACTATCTATCTATCTATTTGTCTATATATCTATCTTTCTAATTGTCTAATTATCTATATGTCCATCAATCAATCAATCTATCTATCTGTATATGTCGATCAGTCTTTCTATCAATCAATCAATTTATTTATTTATCTATCTATCTATTGTCTATCTATCTATTTGTATATCTATCTATTGTATATCTATCTATCTAACTATCTATTTATTTTTTGTCTATCTATCTATATCTATTGATCTATATATCTATGTATATATATATATATGTGTGTGTGTGGTGTGTGTGGTCTATCTATCTATTTATTTTTTTAACTGTCTATATGTCTATCTTTCTATCGTACTTGTCATTATATCTATTTGTCTATTTAGCATCTCTCTATCTATCTATCTATTAATTTACATATTTATATATTATCTGTCTCACTATCTTCAATCTAACTATTATCTTTCAATCTATCTATATATTTGTATATTTTTAATCTATCTATTTTTCTTTTTGTATATATATCTATTTATTTGAATTTCTTTATTTCTATCTTTATCTATATATCTATCTGTCTGTCTAAATGTCTATTTATATATCTATATTTGTGAATATTTATATATTTTTTTTGTCGATACATTTATCTATATAGCTATCTATTTGTCTATCAGTAAATCATTTTATCTTTATATCTATCTGTCTGTCTATTAGTCTATCTATCTATCTAATTTTTATTTATCTATATGTCTGTCTATTTGTTTATCAATCTATCTTTCTATATATAAATATATATATTTGTCTATTTGTATATCTGTCTATATATATATATATATATATCTATATATACATTTTATTTATTTATCTACATGTGTATCTATCTATCTATCTATGTATCTATATCTGTCTATTTGTATATCTATATAATTATCTATATGATGATTTCTATCTATATATCTATCTATCAATGTATCTGCTATCCATATATCTGTCTATCTGTATATCTATTTTTTATCTATCTATTATTTGGTCTATCTATCTTGATATTTGTATAATTATCTATTATTTATCTAACAATTTATCTATCTATATGTTATCTATTTTTATTTATTTATCTATCTGTCAATCTCTCTAAATTTTTATCATCTATCTATCTAATTGTTTAATTGTATTTTTTCTATTAGTCAATCATTAAATCTGTCTATCTATCTATATATATTTTTGTGTATTTATCTATCTATCTTTATATCTATCTAACTATCCAAATGTTTCTATCTATCTATCTATCTCTTTGTCTGTCTATTTTCAATCTGTCTATATATATATATATGTGTGTGTGTGTGTGTGTGTGTGTGTGTGTCTATTTGTCTATCTATGTTTCTGTCTATTTAATTGCCTATCTATATATTTATATATCTCTCTATATGTCTGTCCATCTAATTATTTGTCTAATTCATTATATGTTTATCTAACTATATTTGTAACTAATTAACTAACTATCATTCTTCTATCTTGTGTCTATCTTTAATCTATCTATCTAATTGTCTAAATATCTTTCTATGTATTAGAATATCAGTAAATCTATATTTGTATACCTATTTATATCTATGTAGCTATCTATCTATCTGTTTATCTCTCTATCTTTTATATATCTATCTATCTATATATCTGTCTTAATTATATCTCTAACTCTTTATTTGTCTATTAATCTATTAGTATATCAATCAATCTATCTAATCTATCGTCTATCTATTTATCAATTTGTTTATGTAACTATCTTCTATTTTTCTATCTATATCTATATCTGTTAATCTCTGTATATGTCTATCTGACTTTTTGTCTATCTATCGATCTTTTTATAAGTATCTAACTATCTATCTATTTATATGTCTATCTATCTATATTTCTATCTGTCTTTCTTTCTATTTGTCTAACTATCTTTTTGTCTATCTATATTTTTGTTAATCTATTTATCTATATATTTATTTTTCTGTCTATCTATATATATATATATATATCTATCTATCTATCTAATTGTCTATCTAGCTAGTTATATCTATCTGTCTAGTTATCTCTTTTGTCTATCGGTCTATCAATCTAACTATCTGTCTATCTGTATTTGAATATATGTATAGCTATCAATCTATATATTTGTCTATCAATCTATCAATATATATTTGTATATCTCATAATCTATATATCTAGCTATCTATCTATCTAAATATCTGTCTATAAATCTATCTTTCTATCTTTTGATCTATCTATTTGTTTATCTTTATATTTATCTATTTCTCTATTTGTGTCTCTCTCTATCTACTTATATATATTTGTCTATATGTATGTCTTTCTCTCTTTGTATCTATCAATCTATCTCTGTCTATGTGTCTATGTTTTTATGTTTCTACGTGTCTATGTGTCTATGTCTCTATGTGTCAATGTGTCTATGTGTTATTGTGTATATGAGTCTATGTATCTATGTATTTATCTATCTATCTATCTATCTAATTTTCAATCTATAACTATATATCTATCTATCTATCTGCCTATCTATCTATTAGTCTATCTATATATCTGTCTATATTTCTAATTATCTATCTATCTATATACATGTTTATATATATATATATGTTTTATTTTTGTATCAATCTATCTGTCAATTTGTCTATTTGTCTCGCTATCTAGATTTGTATCTGTCTATTAGTCTCTCTGTCTATTTATTAAATTGTCTATCTATTTTTTCACTATCTCTGTATTCATCTATTAAACTATCTATCTATCTATTACCTATCTATATATCTACATGTCTATCTATCTAAATCTTTATTTAAAATTCTATCTTTCTATCTATCTTTTATTTGTCTATATGTGTCTATATATATATATATCTATATTTTAATATATATGTCTATTATACTATGTAGAAATTTATCTATCTGTCTATCTATTAATCAATTCTATCTGTCTAACTATCTATTGTTTATCTATCTACTTGTTTATCTTATTATATCAGTGAATTTACTATCTATCTATTTGTCTATCTTACTATCTATTATTTGTGTATCTATTTATCTATCTATATGTCTATCTATTAATTGTATATGTCTATGTGTTAATCTATCTATGTAACTATCTACCTGTCTATCTTTCTAACCATCTAACTATCTAATTATCTTTCTGTCTATAAATCTATCAGTCTTTCATTCATTCTTCCTATATATATATATATATATTTGTCTATCTAATTGTCTATTTGTATATATATCTATCTATTTATCTATTTAACTATCAGATTATTTATCAGTCTATAAGTTTATTAGTCTATAAGACTTCTTGTCTATTTATCAGTTTATAAGACTATTTGTATATATATCAGTTTATTTGTATATATATCAGTCTATTTATCAGTCTATTTGTATATATATCTATCAGTTTATAAGACTTCTTGTCTATTTATCTATCTATCTTTCTTTCTATTTTTCTATCTATCTATATATCTATCTATCTATTTATCTACATATCTATCTATTTATCTGTCTATCTGACTATTTTTCTAACAGACTTTCTGACTATTTGTCGATCATTCTATATGTCTATCTATCTATTTTCTATATGTCTATTTATCTATCTATCTATTTATTTATCTATTTTATCTATGTGTCTAACAATCTATCTATCTAGCTATCTATCTATCTATCTAAATATCTATCTATATTTTTTATTAGTCTAATATTCTATCTATCTATCTGACTATTTATATATGTGTTTATGTGTATATCTATCTTATTGTCTATCTATCTATTTGTCAATCAGTTTATCTATCTTTATATCTATCTATTTATCTTTCAATCTATATATCTATTATCTATATATCTATCTACTTGTCTATCGATTTATGTAATTATCTATATGGCAATCACTCCATCTCTCTATTTGCCTTTAAGTTTATCAGTCAATAGTTCAATGTGTCTATATATCTATATATCTATCTAACTAATTATCTATATGTTAATCTATCTATATTTCTATCTATCTAGCTATCAAACTATCTATATATTTAGTCGATTTGTCTATCTATCTATTTGTCAATATGTTTATATATATATATGGATCTATCAGCCTATCTATCTATCTATTTGTCTATATATCTATATGTCTATCTATCAATCTATATAACTATCCAACTATTTTTCATTCTAACTATCTGTCTAACTATCTAACTCACTTTCTATCTATTAGTATATTAGTCAATCTGTTTATTATATAAATATTATATCATCAATCTCTATATGCATCAATTTGTCTATCTATCAATCAATCTATCTGTCTATCTATCTATCTATCTATCTGCCCTTCTATCTAGGAATCTATTTATCTATATGTCAAACTAACTAGCTAACTAACTACTATCTATCTATCTATCTATCTATCTTTATATAATCTATCTATCAATTTATGATTATGTGTATCTATCTATTTGTCTATCTATCTATCAATTTGTCTATCTATCTATTTGTCTACTATATATATGTCAATCTATCTATCTATATATATTTCTCTCTATATCTATTTTTTATTATATCAGTATATAAGTCAATGTGTCTATCTTTCTATCTATCAATCAATCTTTATATGTTTATATATCTATTTGTCTAACTATTTATATGTCTATCTTTTATCTATATATCAATAAATCTATTTATCTTTCTATATATATATTTGCCTATGTGTATAACTTTTTATTTTAATATTTTTTATTTCTTTATGCATCTATTTGTCTATTAATAAATCTATCAATCTATGAATTTATCTATATGTTTATCTTTATATCTGACTATTTTACTAACTATCTAAAAATCTATATTTATCTATCTTTCTATTATTTATCTATATGTCTAACTATATAACTATCTTTTAACCTATCAGTCTATTAGTCTATCTATCTATATATCTATATATCTCTATATATCTCTATATATCTATCAGCCTTTTTAATTTTATCTATCTATCTATCTATTTATTTATATGTTTATATATCTATTTGTTTATTTATATATCAATCAATCTATATATATATATGGCTATTTGTATGTGTATTTAATAGACTTTCTATCTATCTACTTATTTATCTATGTGTCTATCTATCAAACTATCTAACTGCCTATTAGTCTATTAGTCTAATTGTCTATCTATATTTATCTATATATTTTTATCTTTATGTGTCTATGTGTCTATATATGTGTTTTTTTGTTTATTTATCTATTTATCTATCTTATATTTATTATCTATCTATTAATCTATCTATCTAAGTATCTATCTATCTATTTGTGTCATTGTCTATCTATTATGTTTCAATGTGTCAATCTAGCTATTTATTTGCCTATCTATGTATGTATCTATCTATCTGTCTATCTATGTGCCTTTCTGTCTCTCTATCTTTTTGTATATCTATCTATCTAACTATATAATGTATTTGTCTATCTATCTATATGTAAATTTGTTTATATATCTATATATCCATTTATTAATCTATTTTACTATCTATCTGCATATCTATCTTTCTATTTATATGTCTATCTACATATCTAACAATCTATCTATCTATATGTTTGTTATATGTCTACTTATCTATCTATCTATTTGTATATATGACTATGTATCAATCTATTGATTTATGAATCTATCTCTCTATGTACATATCTATATAACTTTCTAACTATCTTTCTATTTATCAATCTATTAGTCTATCAGCCAATCAATCAATCTATATATATAATTATATTTTTATTTATTTTTTATCTATCTATTTATCTTACAATCTATATGTATATCTATCTTTATGTTTATTAGTTTATCAATTTATAAGTCTATTTGCCTATTAATTATGTATCTATATTTTATTTTTCTATCTGTCTATCTATCTATCTATTTTATCAACCTATCTATCTAACTCTCTATCTGTCTATTTCTATGTCTACCTGTCTATATATCTATATTTCTAAATGTCTATTTGTCTATCTATCTATTTGTCTATTTGTATATCTCAATATCTTTACATATGTCAATCTTTTATATATTTATATCTATATCTATCTATCTTTCTATCTATTAGTCTATCTGTCTAGTATTGATCTATTTTATTGCCTATCTATTATCTATTTGTTAATCTATCTATTTGTTTATCTGTATATCTATCTATTTATCTATCTTTATGTCTATCTATCTATTTATCTATATATTTTTTATCTAAGTCTCTAATATCTATATCAATTTCTATATATTCGTCTATTTGTCTATTTAACTTGTTGTCTATATATCTATCTGTATCTGACAGTCATCTATCTATATATCTATCACTCTATTTATATATCTATCTATATGTCTACTATTTATCTATCTATTTTTCTATATATTTATCTATCTATTTTAATATTTGTATATTTGTATATATACTTTTTGTATTTCTATCTATCTATCTATTATTATCTATTTATCTATCTATTTATCTCTTTATCTATCTATCTTTCTTATATCTATCTATCAATCTTTCTATCTATCGATCTATCTATTTGTCTAGTTGTTTGTCTATCTATCCATTTATCTATATTTCTATTGTTTATCTATCTATCTAACTTTTTGTTTATATACCTATATGTCGATGTTTAACTTTCAGTCTATCTACTATTTAACTGTCTAATTGTGTTTTTGCCTATCTATCTATAAGTCAATCTATATATCTGTGTATGCATATAACTATCTATCTATTCAGCAAATCTAACTATCTACTTATCTATATATTTTAATTTTTTATATTTATCAATCTATCTATATATTTTTCTATCTTTCTATCTAACTAAATTATATCTGACTATCTATCTATTTATATCAATTTATCTATCTATCATTCTTTCTGTATATCTATTTATCTATGTATCTATCAATCTTTCTATCTGTATGTCTATCGGTTATATATCTATATGTTGTCTGTCTATCTGTCTATATGTCTGTCTATCTATTAGCTTATCTACACATTTGTAGATCTTTCTATTTGTCTATCTAACTATAAGTATATCTAGTTGTCTAATTGTCTAACTATTTATCTATTCATAGGTCTATCTATTGATTTGTCTATCTATCTCTCTAACTATCTAATTGTCTTTCTATATATGAATTTATCTATCTATTTATCTGTCTATCTAACTAACTAACTATCTATATACCTAATTATCTATCTCTCTATTTGTCTATCTAGATATCTGTCTATCTATCTAATGATCTATCTAACAATCTATTTTTCTATCTATATGCCTATGTAATTATCTATATATCTGCTTATATATATTTCTGGTTATCTATCTATCTGACTATCTGTCTATCTATCTATATGTCAAGATGCCAATATGTCTATCTATTTATCTATCTATCTTTTTATCTTAATATATATGGATCTATCTATCATTATATCTGTCTATCAGTCTATCTATCTATTTATCTATTAAATTTTCTATCTATCTATATATTTGTCTATCTATCTATTTATCTATCTATTTATCTTCTATTTATATTACTATTTATCTAACTATCTATTTATATATATTTGTATGTATCTTTTTATCTATCTATCTATTTATTTATCTATTTGTTTATATATTTATCTATCTATTTTACTATTTGTATATTTGTATATATGCTTTTTGTAATTCTATCTATCTATTAATCTATCGATCTGTTTATCTATCTATCTATCTCTCTATCTTTCTTTATATCTATCTGTCTGTCTTTTTCTATCTGTCTATCTATTTGTCTAGTCGTTTATCTATCTATCTATTATCTATATTTCTATATGTTTATCTATCTATCTAACTTTTTGTTTATATACCTATATGTCGATCTATTTATCTTTCAGGCTATCTTCCTATTAACTGTCTAATGTGTTTTTATCTATCTATCTATCCATAAGTTGATAGAAAAATTAATAGATAGATAGATAAGTTGATAGATATATTAAAATATAGGTACAAAGATAGATAAAAATAGATAGATAGGTTTACAAATAGATTAATAGATAGAAAAATTGATAGACCAATTTATCGTGATATTGATAGACAGATAAATAGACAAATAAATTGACAAATAGTTAGATATAAATATTAACATATTATTAGACAAAAATACTTTTTTATTCAAATAAGTTTCATTAAATATAAACAAAAGGAAAATAAATATGTTATATATAGTTATTTAAATAAAGTATTTTAAAAGTAAAATTTATTTTAATGAAATTTATTTTCCTAATAATATTTATTTAAATATTATTAGGGATTAATCTGAAGATGATATCTTTTTAATTCATATAAGTTAGAGGTAAGTGATAGGTTGGTTTGTAGAATATGAGTCTTTATAACCTATCAAAATACTTTGACATCAATTATTTTCTACTTTTTTTAGAGGATATGAAGAATCTAGATGCATTGAGTTTGTAAAGATTATATAACATTTTTTTCATGATATCTAAGATTTCTCGTGATTTGCTGATCTTTACTATGTTTAGTGTTATATTAAAATCTATCATATTTATGATTGTGAATATTATTTTAGATAGGAAAATCAAATTACAATCAATATTATTGAAAATTTGTTATGATAGATAATTAAGATAATACATAGATGAGCATTCAAAATCAAATTCATACATTACAACAAAATACATATAATGTTGTATATGATACAATTTAAAGTTGTACAGATCATAATAGTTAGATTGAAAAAGTTTTTATAATTTTTATCATTTTATGACTTAATGATTTGTAATATTTTTTATGTTTTAGTTTTATTTTGAAAGATAATATTACCATATATTATTTTAATAAGTATTAATTATAATTTTAAATTAAATAATTTTTTTAATATTTTTTTTAATTCATAATTTTAAATTTTTTATATACTAGGTATGTATGTATATATTTTGTATTTACATTATGTATAAATGTATATAAACAATAATTTATGTCTATATACAATGTGTATATGTATATATTCAATATGAGTGTATATACACATTGTATGTACATTCTATATACATTATGTATATATTTGTATATTGTAATACACAATAAGTATATTATGTGTATATATAGATACACATAACAATTAAGACATCTATGTTATGTATAATATATTGATATAATGCTACCATCATGCTCAGCACTTTCCGCCTGCACCCACTATCCAGGAGAAATGGCCCATAGGAGTCTAGGGCCTAGAGCCTGGGCCATTGTGAAGTGGACCAGGTGCCATGGACAATCCCTGATTAGGGCATTCCTGGTTCAGACCCAGGCTATGCTAGGTACAGCACGTGCTAGGCCAGGAAATAGCCATTCTCATCAAAATTGTTGGCGAAGATTTTAATGAGAACTATCTGGACTCTCTTAATTTCTTATTTCTATGAAGTTTGAGGTGATGAATATATATAATATTCATTATATTTATTGCACAATTTTAATTAATGTATTTCTTTTCACTTGTATATATTCTATGTAGTGTAATGCTTTTATTGATGGCATGATCCAAACAGTTTTACTTTTGTTCTTTAAAAAAACATCAAGTGTCGTGGGGTAGTTTCCAACTTGTTAGCTAAAATGATGGTGGTGGTGTGGCATTATCACTTTTATTTCCCCCTCTTTCATATCATGTTCAATAAAATAAATACATGCATTTAGGTGCCTCATTCCTAATGCAACCAAACCTATAAAAGAGACCAAGTACAAAGCACACAAAGAAGAGATACATGATGAAAATTTATCTTCGAGAGCATTTTAGATTTATAAGATAGAAAGCATGTTGTGATTGAATTAGCATCTACGTCATTGGAGATTGTATTATTTTGTTCTGGCATGTGTTGTTTTTTTTGTTTTGTTTTAGAAGATAAAAATTCTATTTTTCTGGCCATGTACTGTTCTGATTTTCACTGGGTGACTTTTTTTATTTTCTATTTGTCAATTAGTTTTCACAAAGTCTGAAGCTTGTGCAATTTGTTAATGATACTAGGTTTCTACTTACCTTGCAAAGTTGGATGTTCTGGGAGTGGAATACTGGGCCTCATGTGCTATCTCTTTGGTGTCCTGATCTTTATTTTCAGTCATGTGGTGCATGACATGCACTCTATATGTACAAATACCGAGTTTATAAGTATGAATGTACTTGGTATATACATAGTATATATTGAGTATATACGTAGGTATATAATGAGTATGTACATAAGTGGGTGCATATATTTATTTGTAGACATGTATATATTGTCATACATACACCCATTCACACACACACACACACGCACGCACGCACGCATTTGAATATATAATTGCTCGGGCTGGTCTGGTCATCCTCATGCATTACTTACCGATGTAGGTCATAAAAGTCATGAATATTAGACCTTTCCCAAACCAGGCATGAAGATATTTCCCACCTAGATAGCCAGGCAGCCATAGGTTGGCCTTAAATATTTTAGTAATTGTGTATATATGTAATTATCACATGGTACAAAGCGTATGTATGAGGGAATAAGTTTTCTTGCTGTATGCACTACAATGATTGGTTATAATTGTACTATGTCATAGATGATGATAATGATGGCATGATGTAGTCTCTTGTAATTTTAGTACATCTCACAAAACTATATTCAATTGGAATGAAAAATGTATCATTACCTGATTTTATAGGCCATGAGTGCCAAAAGGAATATCATGTCTTGTTTAGGGAGAAGTAGCTCGATGCCACGTCAAAAACTCCCTCAATCTCAAAACGAGGGGTTGGTAGGGAAATTCATCAGTCGAGAATCATCGCCATTCCCACTTTTATTATAAGTGGTGGCTATTGGGAGCTATAAGCAGCAGCTAGTGGAAGCAACTGTTGTGGTTGTGATAGTAGCCACTACGGCAGCAGTAGCAATAGCGGCAGCAGCGGAAATAGCAACAACACCAATAGCAGGAGCAACAATAGTGGTGCCGGCAGGAGCAGCTGTCGTGGCAGTTGTAGTAGGGGCAGTGGACCCAACAACGACAGCAATGGCAGCAGCAGTAGGGGCAGCGATAGTAGCAGCAGCAGCAGTAGTAGTAGCAGCTGCGGTGGCGACAGCAACAATAGTAGCAAATGCTGTATATAGGTACGTATATACACACATATTACTACAGTATTTGTACATATAATGCTATAGCATTATATGTACATATATACTGAGTATATACGTACTCAGTATATATGTACATATAATACTACAATAATATATGATAATATACACTACAGTATATATGAACATATATACTACAGTATTATATATTTATCAAAACATAACTTTTTTTAATTGTTTTTTTTTCATTTTATTCACTTATTTAAATTTTGTACTGATATAGTACCTCATTGTTCTCCATATGAAGTTTGTATAAGTGAGGGATTTTGTTTACTAGACATGATGCACAGTGACTCGGATAGCTTTGTAGCAGCTGAAAGATTGTGATCGGAGGAGCTGAGGATGAGAAAACAGCGTCAAAGCACAGATAGATTATACTTTATGCACTATCGGTAGATACATTGATGAATAAGATGCAAGAATTTTTTTATGTAATTATTTTAAATATGTAAGACAAGGATCGCTTAGATTATAGTTATTCAAAATTATTATTCTAATAATTTATTCATCATTTTGTGTTGCACATTAGCATGGTGGAGTGCTCATTTTTTCTATGTTCAAGATTCCTATTTATTTTTTCATGGTTACTGCTACAAATGATCAGTCTCCATTTCATCTGCTAGATCTTTTGTAGCTTGTCAACTTAGTCAGGACGGTGTAGAGGAACCCGCATATAACCCTTAGGACTGATAGATTCTTGTTACGAGAAGGCAAGATGTGAACTTTGATGCCCCAAGCTTAGCTCGTGGCTCGTCTTCCAGGTTTTATTCTACGATTTTCTAGAGATATTTTCCAAAATTTAAATAATCTTCGTATTTCTTATCTATGTCGATAGTGAAGTTATGTTGCAGTTTTGTGAAGTATAAATGGGATAATACTAATTTGTTGTAGTTTTATGTCATTTGAGGCTATGTGAATATATACGTACATATAATATTGCAGTATATACGTACATATATCCTGTAGTAAATAGGAAACTTTTAAAAAATATAATTAATACAAAATTTGAAAATTTTGAAAGATAAAAAAATATAAATTTTTTCATTAAAGTTAAAAAAAAATTAATATTTAAAAATAAATACATATATGTTTGCCCCTACTAAAATTTTTAAGAATTAAATAATTGAGTAATATTTTTTCTATTAACTTTTAACATTTGGTCTTTATTAAAATAATCAATATAACATTTTTAAATTAACTTATCAATTTAAGTAATTTTTTTAATTTTAAAAAGTATAAATGATATCAAATAATATGAAATTTTACGCCTTTAAAATTATTACATATTATCTTCATAAAAATTAATATGATGAATTCTTAAAAATATATCACCATAAAATATAAATATTTATATATTTTTTAACATTAAGAGTATTTTATAACTCTTAGGAGAGTGGATAGAAGACAAATCATCTTTTCATGTATGCCTTATTATATCAAGTTTGTTATATTTTATTTTTATAAGGCTAAACATATATATATTTTAAATTGTTTATATATTTATTGTTTAATTAATATTATAATAAAAAATTGTAAGGTGTATATTTTTATTTGTACCTTACTACATGCACATTAATTTAGTTGAAAAAATTTTGATAATAAAGAAAATAATTGAGACTTTTTGTATTATATATATATATATATATATAATATTATATTATTTATTTAATGTTTTTATAATTAAAAATATAAATATTTTAGAAATATATAATTTGTTTTTTAATGTTTATTTTGTCGAGACTAAGTCCTCCATCTTTCTCCTAACATTTTCGAAGAAAAAGCGACACAATTACTCAACAGTCCTCCAATCTTCTCTCGACACCGACAAAACATAAACATATTCGAATTAAGTGATAATTTGTTATTGATTTGAGGTACATTTTCTACCCTAATTCTTCATCGATTATCTTAATGAGTATTGATTCTGTTAATTTTTTTTCTAAAATTCTTCTTCTTTAATCGTATACATTAATTTAATAATACTTATTGTGATAGATACCTAATGCATTTTTGTTGTGTTGGGCAGTAGGTATGCTAATATAAACTTAATTTAATTATACTTTTTTTAATACATATTCTGTTAAATTAATTATATTTTTTTAAATACATGTTCTATTAATTTAATTATAATTGGATTGCTTATATAAACTTAATCGTATATAACACAAATTGGGTATTTTGTGTTGGGCAGTGTGTATATAACACATAAATATATAAGTGTATTTTATTATATTTATAACTATAAAAATAGTTTACATAAACATAACTATATAAATATATAATAACATATATATATATATATCATAATTTTATATATGATACATTCAATATACATGTCATGTATTTCAGATATAATTAGTATTATACATATAACATTATATACATATTTTACACAAATAAAGATATATTGACTTTATGATAGGATTTTAATAATGTATATTTGAAATTTGTAAGTCATCATTATGAAATACACGTCTAATAAATTTGCATTATGAAAATATCTATTATTCCATAATGCCTTGCCTACCCAATAAGTATAATTAAATTAATATTTGTAAACTATATTTTATACATGACTTTATGTATATGAAAAAACACACTTATAAAAATATAAGAGTGTATTTAATATCTATAAATTTAACTATAGTCACATTAATATATGTTAATGTCAAATTAATATCTGTAAATATTTATTGATCGGTTTTCAATTAGTTCAAATAAAAATGTAATAGGATTTATGTATACTTATATTAATTTACAAGACATTTAAATACATGTATATATTTGACTATATTTTAATTACTATGTTTAATTAAATGTCGCATAGGCTCCTTTATAAATACCCTAGCATTGACTATCAATATGATTCATACTGGATTAAAATATTCAAGATATCTAGCTCATCTGACATACATTATTTCTTACATGAATTTATGACGATGACTTTTTGATGCGTTTGAGAAGTTCCACCTATATGGATGAGTAGCTCTCACATATTTTATCACCTCTATAGCCATTAACTCAGAAATTGTATACCCATGGACTTGATACTATTTACTTATTGTAAGCTAACCATAGAATTGTTTACTTGAGTAAACGCTAGAAACTATTTATTATTGTAAGCTTAGATAATGAAGAAACTTTGATAATTAATCAAATAAACAATATATATGAAATGATAATTCGATTCATAGAGTTAACTTTATTACTTGTTAAACTCATATACTTGTGATACATTTTACCATGCTATAAAATAACTAACACTTGCATTGATTTTTGTAGTGTATTGTCTCTCTATATTTTCAATACTTAATGGTCTTTGAGCTATTATAATTACAATGATTCTTAAGTTTAGACCTCTTGTTTTTGATTTGCTTTGACATTTTCTCTTGGTTGAATTTCTTTCATTTAACTTTGTATATAATTCTAAAGAGGTTGATGTTTCACTTGTCTATTTCTGTTGAATATCCTTGCTGAGAATTAGGTCTTGAACATCATCAAATTTCAATTTATTAGTTCTTGATGAACTATGAGCAACTATAATTGTAATATGATAATTTTTGATAGAGAACACAAAAGTATCAATGCACATACTTCATCATTGACTTCAATACCAAACAAACTTAATTGGGTTTGATAGTGTTGACTTTATTGAGTTGTTGGGTCACTGATGTGCTTTCTGTCAACTTCAGATTGAAAAAATATCTCATCATGTGCACTTTCTTAGCATCAATTAGTTTTTTGTATATACTAGCAAGAGCCATCGTAAGCCTTACTATGCTCTTCTCAATTTTTATATTGAAAGTAAGTTTATAAGATATTATATTTCAGATGAAATCAAGTGCTAGTATGTGCTCTTCTTTTTCGTACATTCTATCAACTTCCTCATAAGGGGTTGATATAGATTTTTCTAGTATATATAATCCTTCATCTATATTTTCAAGAATTCAAATTTCGGTCTATATTTTTTTTATTTTCACTTTTCCTTCAAATGCAGTCATTACTGTCTACAAAATATAAATTCTTCTAGACAATTCTTGCAAAACACTGTATATTAGAATTGAGAACACATTTTAACATGATGATATTGGCTACAAATTTTTTACTATTTATTCATTTCATTATTATCATCAATAGTAACTTCGCCCAATGGTGCATCATAATGCACAACCTAAACCTACAATACCAATTGTTGATAATAACTTGATTTCCTATTTGTTAGATAGACATTTAGATAAACTAACAAATATAAAGGTAAACAAATCAGATGAGTGATAGATATAGATAGATAGATATATAATAAAAATAAATAAATAAATAATATATATAATATATATATATATATATATATATATATATATAGAATGATTGACAAATAGGCCGATAAATAGAAAGACAGTTAGATAGTTTGAGAGATAAAAAATAGAAAGAAGATATATAAATTAATTGATAAATATAATAGTTAGATAGTTACATAGATATATAGATTACATATAAATATTTTGACATAAAATAAATAGATAGAAGGATAAACAGATAGACAAATATATAGATAAACTTATAGGTAGATACATAGATATACAAATAGACATATTGATTGGTTGATAGTCAAATTTATAGATAGACTAATTGGCTGATAAACTGATAGACTGATAGATTGATAGAGAGGCAGATAGATATATAGAAAGATAGATAAAGAGATATATAAATAAATAATTAGAAAGACAAATAGATAGATAAATAAGTAGGTAGGTAAGAGCCATTAAGATAGATAGATAGATATAAATATAGATAGATTGATTGATGATAAACAGATAAATATATGGATATAAAGATAGATAGATAGATATTATAGATATACAGATAGATAGATTAATTGTTAATAGATAGATAGATTGATAGATAAATAGATAGATATAGATAAATAGATAGATTGACATTTAGAAAGGTATATAGATAGAGAGATAAATAGCCAAATATATAGACAAATAGATAGATAGATTATTAGACAGATAGATAGACAAATAGATATAAACATATATTGATAGATATATAAACAGACAGATAAATAGATATATAGAAAGTTAGATAGCTAGATATATAGATAGATAGAGACAAATAGATAGATAAATTTATATATAGATTGATATACAAATTTATTGATAGATTGATCGACAAATTGATAGAGAGATTGATAGACTATTTGATATACAAATTGATAGACATAATGTTATACATAATGATAGATAGATATATAGACAGACAAACACATAGAAAGATAGATACATACATACAAAGATAAGATAGATAGATAGATAGACAGACATATTGATTGATTGATATATAGATAGAAAGATAAGATATACAGATAGATAGACATAGAGATAGATAGATAGAAAACATACATAAATATAAATAGACCGATATAGATAGATAGTTGGATAAACAGATATATATACAAATTAATAGATAGATATATAAATAGACAAATAGATAGCCATATAGTTAGACATATAAATAGACACATAGATAGATAGATAGATATATATATATATTGATTGACATTTAGATATATAGAAGATAAATAGATAGATAGACAGATTGATAGATAGAGATATAGTAAAAAAATTGATAGATATATAGATTGATAGATATATAGATAAATAAATAAATAGATAGATATAAAGATAAATAGATAGTTAGACATAAAGATAGATAGATAAATAGATATATTGATAAATTTCTAGACAAATAGATATATAGATAGATAGATTGATAGATATATATACACATATAGATATATATATACACATATATATAGATAAATTTCTAGCTAAAATTATCATAAATTTTCCCCAAAGAATGTTGGAGATTTTAGCAATGCCTTTAGAGATAGATGATCCCTAGCTAATTAGTTCAAGACAAATTCCCTTGCTAAATAATATTTTATATTTTTTTTACAATTTTATATTCAATTGCAAGTGATTATTCCTTAAATGATAATTTTAACAAAATATATGCATTTAACTATGAATTTTTCCCTAGCTATTTGGGCTGGGGATAATTTCCATTGCTAATCTATACTAATTTAATATTTTTTTTAATTTTTATCTGTTTAAATATTTTATATAATTTTGTATATTAAAGGGTTTTCATGGTCTATGGATGAGCATTCCTTGGAAGACACCTTCTCCTCATATAATTATAAAAATAGGATATTATAAATAAATAATTTCAATATATATATATAAATATAAATACAAATTTATATTAATATAGATAAAAATAACTATTTTTATGATTATAAAATTCTTAAAAATTTATACAAAATATATTTCTAAGATATTTAATTACAAAATTTTAATATTTGTATTAAAAACATTAAATAATTATTTATGTACTTATAATCATTATTTAAGTTATTTTAATTAATAAATGAACATACAAAATTACTACTAACAAAAAGCTAAAATAATTAATTTTATGATTAAATAAAAAAATTATAAAAACATTTGAATTAACAAATAAACAAGTAAATATTTATTTTATTTAAAGTTAAATATATATTTTTATGATTATAAAAATCTTTAAAAAAATAATTACTAATAGATGTGAAAGTTTGAATTATATAAAAAAATTTCAAATTTTTAATAAAATTTAAAAGAAAATAAATTCATATTTAAAGATTAATACATAACTATTTTAATTACTTCAAGCAAAATTTTGGTTGATTTAAAAATTAATATCTCAATGTTGTTATTAAAAGAACACTTCAAGTATTTTTAAGGATTTCAAATGAGTTATTTAAAATATTACTAATGAAATTTTTTTGTCCTAAAAACACTAAAATTATTTTAGCCGTATAAAACATTTTGAAAAGTATTACCAAATTGACCCTAAGTTGATTTGAATTCAAGTTTTATTTTTTGTCCTACTAAATTATAAGAAATAAACAATTGAGTAAGAGCTTTACTATTAGCTTTTAATATTCTATTTTATAAAATAATAAATATAATTTTTTTAATGATCATTATCACTATAAGTAATTTTTGGATTTTTATAAATTATAAATTATATCTAATAATATGAAATTTAATGCCTTTATAATTATTCATATTATATTCTTTAAAAATAATTTGAATTCTTAAAAAATTATAACCATATATATATATATATATAGGAAGTACTATATTAAAATATAATATTTTTTATTTATGAAATAATGCAATTTTTTTGACTTTTCAGATTTCGAGTGCAATTCTCTTCCCACTCTCATCTTAATGTTGCGTTCAGAAAATGTTGCTATACATTATGAAGCAGTTACTTTACTAAAAATTGAGACCTCAATTATTTTTTTAGTATTATATTTTGAAATTTTGATCTTGGCCTTTATTTTCCTGTATTTGACTAATTATTGTATTGTTGCAAGTAGGTGTGATTGGAATTTGGTTCACATCATCTCCAAACATAAGAAAGAAGTTCTATCTGCTAGGGCATTGCAACTTGTTATCTGTTTGCTTAGGTACTTCCATTTGTAGCATTTTTTGGAAAACTAAATCTCTATTCAGTATGTATCTGATACAATTCTATTTTTATATCATTATCCAAAGTTACTATCTAAATTAACTTTGATTTACTATAATTCTGCTATTTAAATTTGCTTTAATAATTCTCTAAAGGTTTTTCCTGATAAATAGCTCATGTTGCCCTGAGAGTCAAAGGGAAGCGTCTTTATCACTAGGACAATTTCTGGCAACTAATTCAGATTGCAAGGTAAGCATATTGTGATTTTTCCTTCACTTAGATTATTTTTAGGATTGAGATTAATCATAATATGAAATTTTTTAGATTACTTTTTTGTTTGGATTCATGTTTTTCACTTAAAAAAAGAGGATGTCATAGTAAAAGAAGTGCTCAAATAAAATTTTATTTATTCTTGTATTCATGTATTAAATAATAATATAAAAATATATTATGTAAGGTAGTACCTTTGATAGGTCATAGAGTCTATATACTTTCACAAGTTTGGTCAATGATTATGGCCATCAGGTCTTGTATCATAGGTCTAGAGTTTGATGAAGTGACACAGTCCTCGGGGCATTCTTATGAGCATTTTATCGTGGGTATGAGTGTCTAACTAGTTCAGCATGGCATGGTCGTGTATGGCATGAGACCATGGGTTTTGCTGAGCCACATTTAGTGGCCCTATATGCCATTGTGGTTGTTGTGTGGGCTAGCCCAATGTGCTACTTATGACCCATTACTCTTGCCTAAGAATTATTTGTGCTAAGGTCATGGTCGGACCATTCTGACTCATTACCCAAGACAATGCATGTGTAGAGCTACTTAGGTCCTAGGCATGAGTTGTTTTGGGCACTCATGACTCATGACCTAATTAAATGACTCAATTATTTTGTTAAAATGGCTAATCCATCACTAAGCATGTTTAATATAAATTAGAAAACAACAATTACTTGATTATTTTTATTTACAGATAGTTTTTGTTTGTTACCTATGAAAAACTATATATTATTGATCTATTAGTCATGAGCATAGATTGATACATTCTATGCAATTTTTTTTCCTTAAACTTAATACATTTGAATCTAATTAATATTTTTCTTAATGAAAGTTGAAAAGCAAGACTTTTTAATATTTTTTTATATTTTTTTTGGAATATTGATAACATATTTCATAAAAAAGTAATTCTATTTCACAAAAGAAATAAGTTTAATCTATTAAATATGAGACTCATAAAAAAGTTCAAAATATCTTGTAATTATCCAATTTTATATTACATATATTATCTGTATAATTAGTTTAATAAATTTTTTATAATAAATTTATATCATGTTGTATTTAACATACTTAGACATGTGATAAGCTATGAAAGATTGAGATCTCTTTCGAGGTTGATGGACATTTTGCACATTGTTTCTCACACTCTATTTGAGCTCCTCTTAGTTTTGATAGTAAATCCATCAAAATTCTTTATTTATAGAGAGTCAATTTAGTCTTTTGAAAAATGTTAAATATAATGACATTTGAGGAGATAGTGATTTATATATGAACATGTGTTGAAAGAATATATTATTTTTGTTGATTTTTTATTTTTTTTAATTTGGAAAATTTTAAAGAGATTACTTAATTTGAGCTGCACTAATTATTTTTGTCCATTATATAAGAATCTTTGTAATATGACATTTTGATTATTGAGTGTTTATTTTATTTATTTTTTGTATTTTAATTGCTAACATAATATTAGATGTATGGATATATATATGTGAGTTAGAAATTACAAATCCTAGAAGGTTTCCCACCACTATCTATAATAACCAGAGAAATACATGGTAGTAGGTGCGTGCACAATATGGGCAAAAACTTCTTGCATAAGTGTAGTATGCATGCACAATGTGTGATAGGAGGCATGCATAGTCACCTACAAATGCGTGGTGGTGATGGCACAACATGCTGAGGTGATGACTCATCCAGTATTTTGATTTTTATTTTGATTTTATTTGTTTTTTTTTTGAAATGTTTTACTATGAAATGAACAATTTTTGTGTTGTGTTGATATGTTTGAGCCTTAAAATTGTTGCTGTTTGAGCCATAAAATTGATGTAGTTTGAGCTTGTGCCGAGAAGAGGAGAGCCATATAAGACCAAAAGATGCCAGATTACTTTCTTTACTGTGAGCCAACACAAATTGATGCAACCACTCTTTCAGTTGTGGTGCTTGTTTTTGGTGTTTGTTTGTTTATTAAGGTGGGCATTTTGATGCTGGTGCTGGTTACTCAACTACAACAACAAGGGTGCAGATTACAACTGATTATCCTGCTTCCCTCTATATTTCACCTTACATTGAGTGTCATTATTTCCATGTGTTAGTAATTCTTGTTTAAAAAAACAAGTTGATAATCAGTTTGTGTATCATTTTATGTATCTAGTTAATTGATGGCATCATATCATTTTACTAGGTT
>JAREIK010000626.1:37500-91717 GCA_029783825.1 Sapria himalayana
TATATGGTTGTATGTATGTCTGTTTATCTGTATGTTTGTTTGTCTGTGTTTATTTGTTTCTATGTCTACCTACATGCATGACTATTAGCCTCCTTGACTAACTAACAGACTAACTATCTATCTATATCTATATATCTATCTATCTATCTATTTGTCTATTTTTTAAATGTCTCTGACTATCAATTTGTCTATCTGTCTATCTGTCTATCACACACACACACACACACACACACACACACACACACACACACACATATATATCTATAAATATATTAGATATATATATATTATATATCTATATATCTAATTATCTATATATCTTACTTTATTTCAATTATATATCTATATGTCTGTGTTTCTATCAATCTATCTTTCTATCTATCAATCTATTTTCAATATAATTTTTTATTTATTTATCTATCAATCTACTATCTATCTATATGCAATCTATCTATTTATCTATCTAACTATATATCTAACTATCAATCTGTATATCTATGTGTCTATCTCTCAATCATGTATTCTGTCTATCGATCTATTTATCATATATCTTTCTATCTATTTGTCTATCTATTTATCTATCTATAGTCTTTATATCTATCTAGTAACTGTTTATATATCTGTCTATCTATCTTACTATCTATCTATATATCTGTCTATCTATCTTACTATCTATCTATATCTGTCTATCTATCTTACTATTTATCTATATATCTGTCTATCTATCTGTTATCTATGTGTCTATCTATCTATCTATCTATCTGTATATCTATTTTTTTATCATCTATCAATCTTTCTACCAATCTGTATATATATTTTTTTATCTACTTTCAATCTTCTATGTATCTTTCTATCTATTATGTATGTATCTATCTTTAATAATAATCTAAACTATCTATATATTTATGTATCTCTCTATATGTCTATTTATCTGTCTATCGATATGGAAATCTTTATATCTATATGTCGTCTGTCAATATATCTATCTATCTTTCTATCTATCATCAATAGGATATATATTTTTCTATTGTCTATTATCAATCAACTTCTATCTATCTATATGATAGTCATCTTTCTATCTATCTATTTAACTATCTATCTATTTGTCTATATATAAGTATATCTATTTGTCAATCCTTCTATCTACCTATCTATGTTTCTATATGTCTTTCTAAATATATAACTACTCTCTCTATCTATCAATCTATCAATCTGTCTATCTATCTTTCTATTTATCTATCTTTCTCTCTAATTGTCTTTCTATTGTATATCTATCTATCTATCTATGTATTTGGTCTATATATCTGATATCTATCGATCTACCTATCTAACTATCTATTTGTCTAATAATCAACTAATCTATCTGTCTAACTTTGTATATCTATTTGGCTATCTAATTGTCCTATCTATTTATCTATCATTTGTCTATCTATCTATCTTTCAAGCTATCCTTCTTCCTTTCTATCAATTATCATTAATCTAACTATCAATCTATCTATAAATTTGTCTATCAAACTATCTATATATCTCTCTATCTATCTGTCAATCAATCAATCAATCAATCTTTCAGCCTGTTACCTATACATCAATCTATTTGTGTGTCTAATCTATTTGTCTATTTGTCTATCTATCTGTTTGTTCATCTATCTGTTTGTCTGCATGTTTGACTATTTATTTTCCTCTCTAATTTGTCTAATTGTCTATCTGTTTGTATATTAGTATATCTATCTATATCTATCTGTCTATATATCTTTCTTTCTTTTTTCATATAATCTATCGATCTATTTGTCTATCTAGCTATCTATCAATTTGTCTATCTATTTATTTATCAATATGCATATCAATCTGTCTATCAATCATTAGATCAATCTATCTATGAACTCATCTATCAATTTTTCTATAAATTTTTCTATCAATCTGTCTATCAAATATCTATCATTAAATCATTCTATCATTTATCTATTTTTCTTTCTTTCTTTCCTTCCTTCAATATGTCTATAATCCATCTATAAATCTGTCTATCTATCTTATTTATCTGTCTGTCTATCTATCTATTTATATAACAATCTATTTGTCGATAAATCTATTTATTTATCTATCAAGTATTTGTCTATCTATATATCTATCTATCTGTTTATCTTTCTATCAATCTATCGGTCTATCTATCTATCCATCAATTTGTATACCTATCTATCTATGTAACTATCTATTTGTCTGTCTATCTATAAGTCTATTTGTCTATCTATCTATGTTTCTATCAATTTGTTTATTTATCTATCTTCTATCTATATGTCTATCTATTTATATATATATATGTCTATCTATCATTCTATCAATGTGTATATTATAATATATAATATATATATATATATATCTATCTATCTATTTGTCTATCTATCTTCCTACCAATCTATCTATAAATCTATGCTTCTATTTGCATTTCTATATCTTTATCTATCTATCAATCAATCTATCTGTTTATCTATCTATTTATCTATCTTTATGTTTATCTATCTTTATATCTATCTATCTATCAACCTTTTATCAATCGGTCTATCAATTAATCATTCTATCTTTATAGCTTTTTATCAATCAATCTATCTATCTTTCTTCTTTCTATAAATCTGTCTATATATTTATATATCTATTTGTTTATCTTTCTATCTTTATATCGATCTATCTCTTTGTTTATCTATCTGTCTAGCTATTTGTGTATCTATCTATCTATCTTTCTGTTTGTATATCTATCTAACTATCTATTTATCTATCTTTTGTATATTTATTTATCTATATATATTGCTATCTATATGCCTATCTATCTATTGATTTATCTATCTATTCTCTATCTATCTGTCTATATATCTATCTGCCTATCTAACTATCATTCTATATATCTTTCTATCTCTCTATCTATTTATCTATCTATATATCTATCTTTCTATATATATATATATATATATCTATATTTTTATCTATCTTTCAATCTATCTATATATTATTCTATCTATCATTCTGTCTATCAATATAAATATCTATCTCTCTATCTATTTATCTATTTATCTATCATTCTGTTTATCTATCTTAATATTGATCGATCTATCTATCTAACTATCTAAATATCTATATGTCTATTAATCTATCAATCAAAAATATGTATCTATTTATATTTCTATCTGTATATCTCTCTATCTATCTATATATCTTTCTATATATCTATCTCTAAATCTATCTATATATTTGTCTATCTGACTATTCATCTATGTTTATATCTATCCGTCTATCAATATGTGTATAAATCTATCTATCTGTCTATCAATCAATGATTCATCTATCTATCTATCTATCTATATCTCTATCTATCTATCTATCTATATCTCTATCAATCTATCTATCTATCTATATATCTATATATCAATTAATTTATCTATTTATCTTTGTTCATCATGTTATCTATCTATCTGTATATCTATATGTCTATCTATCTATATGTATATGTATCTGTCTATCAATCTATGTTTCAATTTATCTTTCTATCTGTCTATATATATATATATATATATATATATATTATATATATATATATATATATATATATCTATCAATCTAACTATATATTTGTATATCTATCTGTTTATCTATGTTTATATCTATCTATCTATCTGGTTATTAATTTATCTAAAAATCTGACTATCAATCAATGATTCTATTTATATATCTATCTATCTATCTGTCGATCAATCTATCAATCTGTCTATCTTTCAATCTATCTATTTATTTATCTTTTTGTCTTTCTATTTGTCTATCTATCTATCTATCTGTCTGTTTATCTATCTATGTGTCAATCAATCAATCAATCTACCTATATATTTGTCTATCTATATATCTATCTATCTATTTATCAATCAATCAATATATCTATCTATCTAATTATCTAATTATCTTACTATCTTTCAATGTGTATATCTATTTATATATCTATTCTTTATGTCTATCTATATGTCTATCTATCTATCTATATATCTATTTATCTATCTATCAATGTGCCTATCTATATGTTTATTTATCTATTTTATATCTTTATAACTATCTTTCTCTCAATATTTCTACCAATCTATCTATCAATAAGACTATACATCAAACATTCGATCGAACTATCTTTTTGTCTATATATTGGTCTATCAATGTGTTTATCAATCTGACCATCTATCTATCTATCTTTCTGTATATCTAACTTTCTATCTATTTGTCTATCTATATGTTAATTTATCTGTATATCTATCTATCTGCCTATCTATCTCTATCTATTTGTTTATCTATCTATCTATCTATCTGTCTATCTATCTGTCTATCTATCTGTCACTGTATCTGTCCATCAATCAATCAATCTATCTATTTATCTATATATCTGTGTATCTAGTTGTCTATCTATTTGTCTACCTATCTATATATCTATCTGTTTATCTATCTATTTATATTTATATCTATCTTTCTATCTATCTGTCTATTTATTTGTCTATAAATTTGTCTATCAATCTGACTATTTATTTCTATCAATTTATCTAATTACCTGGCTATCTATCTGTCTATCTATATGTCCATCTATCTAACTATCTATATGTATATCTATCTATCTATTTATCTATCTGTCATCTATCTATCTATTTATTTACCTCTCTTTCTATTTGTCTGTCTTTCTATCTGTCTATCTATTTATTTATCTATATATCTATCTATGTGGCTATCTATCTATTAGTTATCTATTTATCTTTATATTTGTCTATCTATCTCTCTATCTACCTATCTATATGTCTATCTATATGCCTATCATTCTAGATATCATTCTATCTATTAATCAATATATCAATCAATCTATTTATACTAAAAGAAAAATCTCATATAGCTAAGGAAATTCCCTAGCCAAATGTGTATTTTCCTTTGCTAAACGGGATATAGCGACGGATTACCAATGGATCAGTTCCCTATCTAAAGTGCTTCTTGCTAATATTTAGCGACGGATAGTGTCCCTAGTTAAAAAGTTAGTGATGGAAAAATCCCTTGCTAAAAAATACAAATTCACTGGATAAATTAGCAAGATAAATGAGATTTTTCATCGCTAAATGAAAATAATGACGGATGATTCCCTAACTAAAGTGCTGGTCTATAAATTTTACCGAAGGTTATAGTCCATAGCTAAATAAAATTAGCGAGGAAAATACGTAGCTAATTTTAATATTTACCAAGCTAAATTAGATAGGGAAAATTCTCTTGCTAATTTAGCAAGGGATTTTTCCCTAGATAATTTAATTTCAAAATTAATTTTAGAATTTATATTATATTAAAATTTATTGGCTAAATAATTTATATTTTATATCAAATTGAATAAAAATTGAAACTATAAATAATTTATATGAAACAAAATTTAAAATCATTTAATATCTTATTCAAATTTAATATTTTACATAATTGAAATAATAAAATAACAAATTTTATTTCATCATATTCATCGATGTATCTACCAAGAGTGTATAAAGTATAATATATCCATTAATTGACATTGCTTTCTCTCCCCCTGCTCCTCTGATCATCTATTTTCTTCTGCGATAAAGTTGTCTGGGTCATGACACGTATTGTCTAGTGAAAAATCTCATCACTTATAGAAGATTTGTATGAGGAATAATGCGGTATCATATCTGTGAGAAATTTTAACCACTCAGTCAAATTAAAAAAAGTTATGTTTTGATACATATATAATCATGCAGTATATATATGTAAATATATACTAGAATTTCACTCGTACATATATTACTACAGTATATGTACATAGAAACAACAGTATTATGTGTACATATAAACTGAGTACAAATATACTTAGTATATAAGTACATAGAATACTACAGTATTCTATGTACGTATATACTAATTTTATTCGTACGTATATACCTCATTTGGTGTTGTTGCTACTGCTTCCACTGCCACTCCTAGAACTACTGCCGATGCCGCCTCTGCCGCTGCTTCCGGTGCTGCCACTACTTCCGAAGCAGCTGTTGCTACTGCCACTGCCACCTCTACTTCCGGTGCAGCCACTACTGCTATCACTGCCACTGCCTCCGATGTTGCCGCTCCTATCACTGCTGATCCCGCTACCACTTCCACCGCCACTGCAGCCCCAGCTGCTGCCGCCACCTCCACTGTAGTCGCTACTGCTTCCGTTACCGCCGTTGCCGTCGCTACCGCTGCTGTCGCTGCTACTGCTTCTGATAATAGGCTTTTACATACCTATAATAGGCTAAAACTCTACCCAATGAATTCGAAGACACACAAACATTTTCACAGATATATCAAAACAGTTATTATAGACATGAACAAACACAAATTAAAGTTGATTGTCATAAAGCTTAAACTAAAATTTAATTAAAAATTTAATATTTTTATATTAAATTTAATAAAAACAGAAACTATCAAAGAAAATTTTAAATTAAACAAATAAAATTCATTGAATAACATATTCTAATACAATATTTTAAAAAACTAAAAAAAATAACAAAAATTATATTACATCTTAGTAAACAATGTATCTACTGACCGTGCATAAAATATAATCTATCAATGTATTGACATTGCTTTCTCTCCCTCAGCTCCTCCCATCACCAACTTTTAGCTACGAAAAAGCTGTCCGTATCACGGTGCTTCATGTCTGTTGAAAAATCCCTTCACTTATACAAGCATCGTATTGGATACAATGTGGTACCACATCTGTAAGAAATTTAAAACACTAAATCAAATCAAAATAAATTAAAAAAAACTATGTTTTGATAAATATATATTATTGTAGCAAAAATGTACATATACTAGTATTTCACTCGTACATATATTACTACATTATTTGTATATATAAATTGTAGTATTATGCGTACATATATACCGAGTACATATATACTCATATATATGTACATAGAATACTACATAATTATATGTACGTATATACTGACTATGTACGTACGTATATACCGCATTAGTTTTCGTTCCTGCTACTTCCACTGTCGCTACCACCCCAACTGCTAGGTGCCACACCTGCCACTAATATCGTTGCCATTGCTACTGCTGCCGGTGTTGTCGCCACCGGCAGAGCAGCCACCAATGCAACTGCTGCATCCGCTGCCGCCACTGCCTCTTCTGGTGCAACTGCTATTGCTGCCGCTATAACAGCTACAGCCTCTGATGCCGCCGCCACCGTCACAGCCGCCACCACCGCCGCCACCGCCACAGCCACAGCCACCACCGCTGCCGCCGCTGTGGCTGATGCTACTGCTTCCTTCACTGCCTCCGCTGTAGCTGCTACCATTGCTGTCATGTCTGTCGCCGCCGCTACTGCAGCTGCTACCGACACTGCTGTTGTCGATGCTGGTGCTGCTGCCACACTACCGCTTCTAGCACCATTGCCGCCACTACCAGTCACTGCCACTACTGCCGCCGCTGCCACTACTACCACTACTGATAATAGGGTTTTATATACCTATAATAGGCTAAAAATCTACCCAAATAATTTGGGGAAACACAAGCATATTCACAGATATATAAAAATAGTTTGTATAGACATGAACAAACAAAAATTACAATTGATTGTCATACAGTTTCAACAAAAATTTAATTAAATAATTTAATATTTTTAAATTAAATTTAATAGAAATAGAAACTATAAATGAAAGTTTTAAATTAAACAAAAAAAAATTCATTTAAAAACTTATTTTAATACAATATTTTAAATAACTAAAACAAAAAAAATAATAAAAATTATATTACATCTTATTAATCAAAGTATCTACCGACGGTGGATAAAGTATAATCTATCAATACATTGACGTTACTTTTTCTTCCTCTACTCCTCCGACCACCAACTTTTTGCTGCAAAAATACTATATGAGTCACTGTGCATCATGTTTGTTGAAATATGTCTTCACTTATACAAGCTTTGTATGGGAAACAATGCGGTACTATATCTGTATGAAATTTAAACCACCAAATCAAATCAAAATAAAAAAAAAAAACTATGTTTTGATGAATATATATTACTGCAGTAAATATGTACATATATACTAGTATTTCACTTGTACATATATTACTGAAGTATATGTACATATAAACTACAATATTATGTGCACATATATACTGATTACATATATATACTAAGTATATATGTACATAAAATACTAAAGTATTGTATGAGCATATATACTGACTATATACGTACGTATATACCGCATTTTTTGCCGTTGCTGATGCTCCCGCTACCACTACCGCTCCTGTCGTTGACACTATCACTGCTGCTACCGCTGTTGATGCCACTGTCATTGCCACTACTGCTACTGCTGCTGCTACTGCTACCAGTGCTGCTGCTGATGCTGCCTCTGCTGCCACTGCCACCCATGCCGCCACCACTGCTGCAATCACTGCCAAAGCTTCCGCTACTACCGTTGATGCCGTTGATGCCACTGCTACCGTTGCTACTGCTTCTGCCACTTTTGCTGCTTCTGCCACTCCTGCTGCTGATGTAATCTCTGCTACTGTTACCACCATAGCCACTACTACCGTTGTTGTCACCGCTGTCAATATTGCCTCCGCTGATGCTTCCGCTGCCACCGCTGACATTACTGCCGCCGCTTTTGCTACCATCGATGCAGCTTCCGCTACCACCGCCGCTGCTTCTGCTACCACCGCTACTGCTTCCGCTACCACCGCTGCCACTTCTGCTACCACCGCTGCCATCACTACCAACGTTGCCACTGTTGAAAAGAGGCTTTTACATACCTATAATAGGCTAAAACTCTACCCAAAAAATTCAGAGACAAAAACATATTCACAGGTATATAAAAACAAATAGTATAGACATGAACAAACACAAATTAAAGTTGATTGTCATACAGCTTCAACAAAAATCCAAAAGATGTTTAACAATTATGTTTAAAGATAAAGAGAGTGCAAAAATAAAATGTTTTTAGAATAATAAAGATAAGATAGGCTAGCACTCTTTTTAATAAAGTTGAAATCGGTAAATATAAGACCCATGCGTTGGAAGGACCATTGTAATGTCTAAATGCTTTGAATCATGATTTTATCTTTTGTCTCACATAATGTATCCTACAAAGATTCATAATTTGGTTAATCGAAAATGCAAAGAATAAAACCAGAATAAAAAAATTGAAACATACAAAAAAAATATCATAATTATTTGCTACATGAAGATAAAAATAAATAACAGTTCAAAACTAATTCTCATACTCAATCATCCTCATAATTTGTAGGGAATACTAGCTTCTCCTACGAGGATTCATAGATGGATCTCGGAATGCTATCTATTGTGCCAATGCTGCTAATTGTGACTCGATATAGGACATCTATTGTTACATTACATTTTTAATTTCTTTAATTTCTTGCATTTCATTCATCAAATTAGTTATCAGCTCATCCTTCTTTTTCATTTTGGTCTCCATATCTATAATATGTTCATTTGTTTCCCGTGCTTGTTGTTCAACCGCCTCATCCACCATTGCTGAGAGAGTTGAATTAGAAGCACGACTACTACAACAAAATGCCACTTCCTTAGAGCCGATTTTGTACACTCACTGCTTCTTTCGACCTCCTATTGTCTCCAAATAAAATGGATCATAGTCAATTGGTTGAAGATACATAGACCCCTCAACTTGTTGATGAGCAACTATCACACGTTTCTCCATTAGGTATTGAGATAAAATAGAGAAAAAATATATTCTAGATTTACAAAAAATAAAATAAATATTTTGCATTCAAAACAATTTTTATAATGTACGGTAGTTTTATTAAATATAATTAATATAACAATTTCTTACAGCAATCATCTGAGACTTGTTATCAACATACTGACCATCCACTTTTTTCACATGCATCTTTCTGAAAATCTAATAAAAATTTGGATCTCGGCCCAATTCTCTAGCCTAGAATATGTTTTTATTAAGTCATAAAAAACAAATGATAAAAAAAATAAACAAAATTAATAAAACCATGCAAAGATTTTATTTATTGGACTATTAGGACATTCACAAAATATAGTAATGTTTAGAATTTTAAATTTGTACCAAATCTCGAGCATGCTCAATGCTAAACTTTTAACCTCTAGTGTGTCGACAGATTTCTGTACCTAGTCCAGCTACCTCACTTCGTTGATTATTGCTGGTAATATATGATTTTTCATTCACATCTAGCTCCTCCCAATAATTATGCCACTCAGGCCAGTCTTCCTCGAATATAAAATCAGACATTTCTTTCATTTTCTTTAATTTATGGACAAAATCAAAATACCACTGAGCAGCTTTGATCTCCTATAATAACTTTATCTTTCCATCAAATTTGGGTCCTCATGTGCACTGGTTATATAAATAGAAAAATGACAAAAGAATTTATATTAACAACAAGAACATAATTATTTACTACTATTTTAGTCGAACACTTGTGAGATGGAATAAAACTGTATAAATAAATAAATAACATTGAAAACAAGTAAATCATAACAATATAAAAAAAACCACTTACAGTAATATCAAAATTTTTTTTCAAGGCATTTTTACATATTTCTTTTACCTCTCATCCACAATCTCAATTTCTAACTTTACACTGTCTATAGAGAAAGGCATAACATTTGATGATGTCATTGGTATTGTAAATGGTGAAACAATCATTGTAAAATGTGGTGTAGAAAATAGAGATTGATCAAAAGTTTGTGCAGGAAGCACAATGGGTGGTGGGCTTACATCTTATAAAGGTGATAGTAGAGGTCTCAATGATAGTGATGGTGATAGAAATGGAGATGGTCATTGTGATGTTGAAGTCTGGATATGGTGGCTATGAGATGGTACTAATTATGTAACATGATATAACATACTAGATGAATTTGGTTCATTTCTATGTCCAAGTCCACCTCAACCATGACCACATCCTTTAGGCACCATCTAATGTACAAAATAAAACAAAGAACAAAAAATAGAGATATGATGAACAAGCATGCATTTTTGAATAAAACATATCGATATATTTCAAAAAAATATAAAAAGTCTTTGATAATTTAAATTTCTAATAAAATTATAACAATTTAATTATCTTCGTCACTATCATCCTCCAATGGATCTTCTGATATTTTGTCTGATTCTAACACAAGTTCGAACTCATCTTCAGATAGAAATTGATTATCTTCAATTTCTATTGTGCTACCATTTGAGTCACATAAATTTTCTAGATCTTCATCTACATTCACAGGCTCAATATTATTTATGTCATCTTCCTAGAATGCCGGTGCAATTTCTAAGTATGTACTTCTTTGTTGTGATATTGGTACTTCAAATTTTGATCGAGCATTGATTTTACAAATCACCAACCAATCTCTCTTATCAATTGATAAACTCGGATATGTACAATAATAAACTTGAGTGGCTTGAGCTGCCATAATAAATGGCTCATATCAATTATATCTGTGTTTATGGTTAACATCCACTAGCTTATAATCTAAATAAGTCTTTGTGCCCACATTTCGTATAGGATAAAACCACTCACACTTAAATAATACAATCTTATTATTTTTTGAGTCCAGGATACTCCAACTTAATAACTTCTTCGAGTTGACCATAATAATCAATCTCATCTGCACTATAACCTGAGCCTTTAATGCATACACCACTATACATTGTTATTTTAGAAGAACCGTGACCAATTGTGTGAAATTTATATCAATTAACAAAATACCTAGGATAGGTTGTCACATATCTAAACGGGCCTTTACTTAGATTTTGAATGAAAATATTTGAATTTTCATTTAAAGGATCAATTGCCTGTGACATAAATTAAAAAATGATATTAACAAATAAAAGATACAAATAAATTAAATAATTCAAAAATATAAAACTTAATTATACTCACATAATTTTTTAACTAATTCGCAAATTTAGTTTCTAGCAAATAATCAACATCATTGCTGGAAAATGCTGGATGCCTATATTTTATCTGCTCAACATAAATACTGCACAAATATAAAAAGAGAAAAAAAATGTATATCAATTTTTAATTATTCCTATTAAAGATAAAATTAAACTATGATTAAACCTGCAGCCATTTTGGGTATTCATACTCAATATATGGTGCAACCTCTTCATAATTAAGCAAAACATAGATCCAGGTTGCTTCATTCATCTGTCATATATCTTTTCATTGCTATTCCAAATGCTCTTTTAGGGTGCTTGAAGATAGATCGTTTGTCCACATAATCCTACCATCACTTGAAATTCATAATTCCATGGCACATTTCAATTATTTGTATTTGCATGATCATCAAAATAATAAGAATAAAATGATGATGCTTCTTCTACTAAATATGCATTGCAAATTGAACCTTCAACTTTTGCCTTGTTTCTAACATTCAATTTCAACTTACAAAGATACCTACAATCATAATGTTAGGTTTCAATTAGATTAAATTACAATAATACTTAAAGTACTAAAAAATAAAACACATCAATATATATGTATTAACCTCTCAAAAAGATACATCCACCTGAATTTCACTGGCCTAGCAATCCTGGCTTCATATGCCAAATGGACAGGCAAATGCTCCATCGACTCATAAAAACTCTGTGGGAATATCCATTCAAGCTTACAAATAATAAGTGGATTGTCATTCTCCACCCTCACCATGTCATCTATTTTGATTGTGTTTTCAGTTAGCTATTTGAAAAACAAAGTTCTATAAGGAACCTTCCAAACACTTAGTGGAAGTAATTCACGGAATACAATTGGTATTAATCTCTGTATAAATACATGATAGTCATGAATTTTCATTCCAAATAACTTAAGATTCTTCATATCCACGCATCTACCCATATTTGACACATATCCATCAAGAAATTTTAAATTTTTAACTAATTCACACAATATCAACTTGCCTTCTTATCTAGTGTGTAGCAAGCTTTAGGGAATTTTCCTATTTCCTTATTCTGTTTCAATTCAGGATGCCAATAGTAATCAATCAGCTCTTGTGTTGATTTTAAAGTGTCTTTTGTTTTTCCGTCTACATTATGGACATTGTTGAATACATTATCAAAAACATTTTTTTCAATATGCATTACATCTAAGTTATGATGAATTAAATTGGACTTCCAATAGGGCAAGTCCCAAATATCATCTCTTGAATCTCTATCATAATTTGCTTATTGGTCCATTACTTCCAGTAACTTCATTTTCAGTTACCTTCTTCAAACCCAAACTATGAATCTCTGTCATAATATCATCTTCTGAATGAACTACTGGTGCAACTATCATCACAGTTTTATTTTTTCGAAATGCAGTTATATTTTTTTGAAATGAATGATTCATAGGTAGAAACTTACGATGGTTATCAAACCATGACTATTTACAACTAAATTTGAGGGTAAATGCATCAGAATTTTCCATGCAATATGGGCATATGAATTACCCTACAGTACTCCAGCCAGACAACACTGAATATACAAAAAAGTCACTTACTTTCCATATATGAGCTGCTCGCATAATGAAATTTTACTTCTTTGAGATATCATATGTATTCACACCAACATCTCATAAATGATTTAACTCTATAATAAAAGGTTGTAAGAAAATATCCAGCATGTCTTTCTGATTTTTTGGCTCTAGAACTAATATTGACAAAAACATATATTGCTCCTTTATACAAAACCACGGAGGTAAGTTATAAGGTGTCACTATCACTGGTCATGTTGAATACTATTGTTCATATTGCCCAAATGCCTGAATTCCATTAGTGTAGAGACTCGATCTCACATTTCAAATTTCAGCTGCAAAATCTTGATGTATATAATTAAAATGCTTCCAAGCAGGTGAATCTGATGGATGACGCATTACCCCTTCTTCAACATCATGCTAAGATTTCCACCTCAAATCATTTGTTGTAGAATTTGATGCATATAGTCTGTGTAATCGAGGAATTAATGGAAAATAATACATATTCTTAAAGACAACCTTTAATTTTTGTCGCGTATCTACAACACGAGGTGTCTTCCTAAATCGAGGATGATCACAAAACTTACAGCTAATTAAATCACTATCACCACCCCAATATAAAATGCATTCATTTAAACAACAATCAATTTTTTACACTAGTAAACCCATTCCTCGTAGTAACTTCTTAGTGTTGTAAAGGTAGTTAGTGATCAAATTATTATTCGAAACAATCTCCTTCATCAGTTCTGTCATCTGATCAAATAATCTCTCAAACATATGATTTTCTGACTTAATGCTCATTAATCGAGCTACTAATGACATTTGCGAATGTGTTTTACAACCAAGCCACAGTTCTTTATCTACAACTTTAAGCATTTCATAAAATTTCTGGGCTTTAGGATTAGGTGGTTCATCCACATAATCCATACTAAAGTCAGCACAAGCTGCTTCCGTGGTAATTCTATGGTATGTGTTTAATGATTCTTCACCATATGCAAATGATTAATACCCTCATTTTGTTCATTTTTCAGAGACATTATACTTTCTCCATGATAAATCCAAACAAAATAATTTAGTACTAAGCTATATTTAGCCAAATGATATCTTATATTGTTTGCATCACGAAAAGGGATATTCCGACACTTGCGATGATTACACGGATACTTAATTTTTTCTCCATCCATCAACCTCATTTGACTACATGCAAAATTGATGAAAGTTTCAAGCCCAGTCAAAAAATCTTTATTCAAATATCTATTAATAACCTTTTTGTACATCCATTGATGATCTGAGCTCATTTTGCCCTATTTTATTTACAAAAAATAATGTCCATCATTATTTTGAATAAAATATTTTATTACTTCAAAATATACAAATAATTAAATAAAATTACTTACAGATGAATATTTAAAAATTAAATATCATGAATATCGAGACAATGCATTTGCTGAATCTATATTAATAGATAAAGCAAATTTAGCACGATAAAGATTTGTAGATATCATAGTTATACTAGATAAAGGGTGTAAAATGCGATAATGCACAAGAAATGAAAGCAAAAAATGATATTTAATGTTTGAAGGAGGAGAGGGAGAGAGAGAGAGAGATAAGATGGGGAGAGAGAGAGGGGGGTAGAGAAATGGGCATACAAGGGGAGAGAGAGTGAAGGAGAGAAAGGAGTGAGAGAGAGAGGGGAAGAGAAATGGTGAAAGGGAGAGAGAGGGAGAAGGAGAGAGAGAGAGAGAGAGAGAGAGGGAGAGAAAGGGAGAGAAAGGGAGAGAAAGGGAGAGAGGGGGGAGAGAGAAAGAGGGAGAGAGAAGAAGCAAGAAAGGAGAGTGAAAAAGAAAATAACAAGAGAGAGTGTGTGATACAAAGAAAAAGAGGAATAGAGTGACATGAAGAATTAGAGAGGGAGAGAGAGAGAGATACACATAAAGAGTGCATTGTTAGAATGAAAAATTATATAAAAGAAAATAAAATTTCATCTATATAAGCCTATCAAATATTACATCATTTATCATACATAAGTTCATATTTGAGCCTGAGGCCCAAGGGCTAGGATTAGGTAAGGATATGACCCTTATTTGTATTATACCATATATGAGCCTGATCAACGGATACTCTCATGATACCTGCTTACATATTGTTGATATTATATCTTTTTCCATTTAATTTCAAATTAGTTCAACAATTAATATTATTCCATATATAATTATATGTTATGATACAAATAGTAAATGTAGTTATAAATAGTTACATATAATTATATAAATATATGCATAGACGTAGTTATAAGTAAATATAAATAAATGTATACAAAATTATAAACAATTATATAAAATTACATATATGTATGCATAATTAAAAATAAAGTTATATTTATTTATATAAAGTTTTTTATAGTTATAAGATATATATATATATATATATATATATATATATATATATATATATATATATATATATATATATATATATATATATATAGTTATACACATATAGTTAAACATTATGTTGTATGTTTTTATACATATAATAATAAATATTGTTACATGTAGTTAAACACATAGATACACGTATAGTTAAACTTATATTTATACATGTATGTATATATATTTTTTCATATAATTTCATATATTTATACATACAGTTATGTATAAGTATGGATATACTAAAATATAGTTATCATAGTAATATATAAAAATGTATATTTATAAAAAATTATATATAATTAAACATTTAGATATATATATATATATATATATATATTCATACGAGTAGTTAAATTTAGGTATGCATAAATATATACAATGTTATAAACAAATATATAGATTTAAATATATGTATAAATAGTTAAAAATATAGTTATATTTAATTATATAAAGTTTTATTTTGTTTTAAAAATATTTATATATAGTTATACACATATAATTAAACATAATGTTGTATGTTGTTATACATGTAATATTAAATATAGTTACATGTGGTTATATATATAGTTACACATATAGTTAAACATATATTTATACATGTAGGTATATATATTTATTTATATAATTTTTTATATCTATACCTATAGTTATGTATAGGTATAGATATAGTAAAATACATTTATGAATACTAATAAATACAAATGTATATTCAATATAGTTGTAAATTATATATTTAAATATAGTTATGTATAAAACTTTTATAGTAATACATATAATAAGATATAATTATTTATAGTTATATGTTATTATACATATAGTATATATAACTATAAATATTTTTATATAGTTAAACATATAGTTATATATAGATATATTCAATACAAATAGTTATACATAAATATATAATGTTATAAATAAATATATATATTACAAATATGTATATATACTTACAAATATAGTTATATTTAATTATATAGAGTGTTATAAAGTTATACAATTATTTATATATAATTATACAAATATATATATATGAGCATACAACTTCAACAAATAATTAAAATATGAGCAGCAATGATGTTTAGAGAGAGAGAGAGAGAAGAAATACTATATTTCTACAATTTTCCACATGAGTAGAATGTACTTTGAATGGTCATTTACTACTACTTCTATAGCAAAGATATGTTCTGGTAAAACATCATAAATTTCTTCCATATATCTGCATGTCAATAGATAGATAGATAGATATATATATAGTAAAAATATGAAGATTAATACATATCGAGTATTACCATAAAAAATAAAACAAATGAATAAAATAAATAAAAACTCACAATAATATAATATTATGAATAAAAATTTTAAAAGGATATTGTCATTTATTAAATAAAAAAAATTCACAAATAAATACAAAAGAAACTATAATTACTATTAATCTATATAAATCATCTCATCCTATTTTCTCAAGATAAAAAAATATAAAAATACAATATAATTCTTAATAGTTTTAAAATTTTTATTTTATTTACAACTTATTAATGTTCTTTATAATTAATTTTGCTGTATTTTTATGATATGTTACTATTTTTTTTATTATATTGTATTGATGTTCTTGAAATTATAATAATTTATATTTATTTTATTAAGATATGAAATAATATTTAATAATATATGCTGTGGACTAAAAATTAATTAGTAAATTTGTTTATGTCATATTAAACTATCAAAGAGTACTCACATAAAAGAGTACTCACATAAAAGAGTACTCACATATATTTGCTAGTACTATAAATTAATGTTTCATTAATGATACATTTTCATAATACTTCTCATATTTTATTATATTCTTTATTACTAATTATTACAAGATATATCTACCACAAATTTTGTGAAATATGAAACTTAGATTCAAGCTTGTAGGTTACAACTAATAATTATCGTACTCAACTAATAACTACAACGTTCAACTAACATTACTACTCATATTTATTAGTTTTTTAAATTGTTTAAAATAAACATATTGCAACACAGAAAAATTATAGTGTGAAAAGATGATGTTATTAACACGGCAGGATAAAGGGTGTCCTAACGAATGTTATCGTAAAGAGAATACTCTTGTATGGCTTGAAATTCATTAATGTTACAGAGATACCCAGACTCTTCATAATCCACAACTATTAATGGTATAAATTATAGTTAATATAAATTTGGTAGAAGTTGAATTGTTAGAGTAATAATAAACTATATTGTTATGGAAAATCATAAATTAAAGATAATAAAACATTTTTTGGTAGAAAAAAATCTATTGTATTGCATGACATTGTGGGGATTATAAACATTAAAATTTTATAAATATTTTTAATAGTTTTATATCCTCTATCATTATCAAAAATATTATATATTTAAAATATATACTTTTTTTATCTACCTACCCTTCTCCCAAACTCTACCCAAAATTATATTTTGGCTCGTATATAAGCTATGAGGCTTCATGATTAGAATAGGTAAATTCACGTCCCAGCATCTGAACAACATGATAAATGATAGCTACATGGAAAACATATCCAACATCTACTGAGGATCAGACTCATATTTTCAGTGTTAGAGTATTCATCATCTTTTGACGATCAGTCTACCATGTTGTTGTTTCAGATTATTATTACCATGCTATTTGTTTTTAAAATATTATTCTTGATAGTAATTATGTACAAAAAAGTTTAGTTCATATATTTTATACTATCTTAGCTTGAGTGTCCATGAAACATTGCTATATGTTGATCTTATAATATCAGTATGAAATCGTTATTTTAATATTACTAAACTTGATTCAACAAGTCCACTCTCACTAACAAAAGAAAGATTATAAGGAATCACACACTATGAGACATCTATTGAAGGAACATTGAAATTATTAGAAATATAAGTGTTTTATTTCAAGAAACATAAATATGAAGTTATTATGTTTGAGATAATTCAGAGATAAATTTAATTTACAAAATGTTAGATACATGGTAAATATAAATCATTATACACACACACACACACACACACACAACACACACACAATGATAATCTTTGTTAAAGATAAGTAAAACCATAAGAATATAAATGAATAATGTAGGAAAATGATAATAAGTTTGAAAAAGATTAATAAGAATAATTATTTTTATATCATATGTTGACTTACAAGCTTATCCATGCTTACTTGCATGAATATCAGTGTATTAGTATGTATAATTTCCATGTCTTGGCTTACATGAGTGATAAGTATTGATTATGTGCTTATTATGTGTTCTCATGGATTAATGCCAAGTGCTTGAAAGTGTGTTTGTTATATGATGATGTGTATACCTACCAAGAATTGCATTGACATGTGAAAGATATGTGTTGGCTTACTAAATGTTGTAATCAAAAATTAAAAAACTTGGAATCTTGCCTATAATAAAAGTGATTTGGGGTTCCTAGCACACAACAACACATATCATGAGAACATTTCAAAATGAATCGAGAAACTCTTGCTACAATTATTTTAAATTACATGTGTGAAATCTATTGAGTTTTCTAGAAGTTGGTAGAATAGTTCAAACTGATTTAATAGAGTATAATCATTTTAATTTATTTGACATGCTAAACTATTATTTTATGTATTTATTTATTTTATTATTTATTTTTATTTATTTTATGTATTTATGTATTTTAGTTATTTTATGTATTTTATGTATTTTATGTATTTTATGTATTTTATGTATTTTATTATTTTATGTATTTATGGTAGTCTACATGTTAAATATGAAGATGTATAAGAGATGTCTAAATAATCCAATTTATCGATGTTTTTGAAATGGAACTAAATCTAGGGACCATTGATAAATGGACTTGTAATATTAATTTTGTCTTGATTGTTTGTTTAATTTTGATGGTTCATATTTGAAAAAAACCAATTGTGTCACTGAAATAGTTACAAAAAAATTAATAAAAATGTATAACTATTTGGACAATCACGAATGTAACTATAATTATAATTAAAATTTATAACAACATATATATAACTATATGGTTAACTATATATCTATAACTATTTATTATTATTTGTATACCTATATAAAACACTTTATAAACTATATGTAACTATATTTGTAACTAGGTAAACTATTTTTATAACTATAATTATAACTATATATAACTATTTTTTTAACTATATAATAATTTATAACTATAAGTATAATTCTATATAACTATATTCCTAACAAAATATACTATATGTATATAATATATAACTATTATATAATTGTAATTTTACGATATGTATAACTAAAAAATGTTATATATAACTCATCTTAAACTACATACATATGTATAACTATATGTATAATTAAATATAATTATATATAACTTAATTATAACTAAATATACTAGAGGTATAAGAACATATAACTATAAATAATTATCTTTTACTATATGTATACTCTAAAAAATATTATACATAACTATATTTAAATATATAATTTATAACATATATTTAATATATATTTTTATATTAGCATATAAAATGTATTTAACTATATCTATACCTATACATAACTTATGTATAAATATATAAAATTTAATGAAAAAATATATATACCTACATGTATAAATATAAGTATAACTATATGTGTAGCTATATGTATAACCACATGTAACTATATTTATAATTAAATGTATAACAACATACAACATTATGTTTAATTATATGTGTAACTATTTATAAATATTTGTATAAATATATCAATATTTATATAATTAAATATAAGTATATTTGTAACTATGTATACATATATGTCAGTCTATATATTTGTTTATAACTTTGTATACATTTATCTATAAATACTTATAACTGCTTGTATCGATATATCTATATATAACTGTATGTTTAACTATAATAACTATTTATACTATATATACTATATGTATAATAACATATAACTATATAAATTTGTATTTTATTATATGTACAACTATAAAAACTTTATATATAATTATATGCATAATAAATATATTTAAAAACTATATAAAACTATATGTTTATCAATTTCTATTTTTATAAATAAAATGGATAACAACAATATAACTTATATAACTTTTAAAACTATATTTATAAACTATATAATTACTATGTATAATTAGTATGTAACTATACTTATAACTAGATGTATAACAGTGTATGAGGACTACATAATAACTATGCGTTTAATTATTAATTACGGAAAAATATTTTACCAAGTAATTTTAATCAATAGATTGAATCATCCATTAATAACTACTGGACATAATACAATCAAAATTCAATTTGGAGTTGCCCAACCGATTTAATAATTGGGTTACCAGATGGTATTTAATAAACAATAAGATTAAACTATTGGATTAACAATAAAATTTTGAATAAGTTAAATTCTATGGATAATTTGTGCTGGTGTTAAAGTTTAAGGTTATTAGAAATGGTCTATATCTTGTTAAACCATTAGCTAGGGCTAACTTTTGCACACAAATTAGTGCAGCCAAAAATCTATCAGACAAAATATAACCCAGCACACTAAATCATTTTTATTAATTTTTTGTTAATTTTTCATCACTATATTTATTTTGTAGACTACCATAACAAACTACATGCATTCACTATCCAAATGCCTCAAAAAGTATGAAGCAACTACATGCATATCATTGCCCACATACCTTTCCACACATGCATCCACTGTGCACAACTGTCACATAGCTCATATCACATAACCACCTGATTTTACAGTCATAAATGTTAATAGTGGTGTTAAGCTATGTGGAATTGTTGTGAACCTTTAACTAGGTGATGCTAACAACAGACGATATATTAATATTGGGTAGTGACAAAGATAGTTCCAAATTTATTTTTTTGTGGAAAATAACGGTGGCTTTTGCTGTTATCATGAAGATTTTGGCCATAGTGTGGCCATTCAAGTGTGCGCGATGTGATTCTTGTAATCTGGAAGCCAAATAGGATCCATGTTGGTAGTGTCCACATCAGTTGGCACATTATAGTGCTGGAATTTTGGTAAGACGCTAGTATTGCTTTCGTACATTAGTATTTTGTGTGATTAAAATTGCATGAAACTTTCATTTTAAAAGTTTTGAATAAATTATCATGAATTGTCTATTTTATCTTTATATCATTGTTAGTCCTAAATTTAGAGAAAGCAAATCGAATGCTATTTGGTCAGGCATTGGTGCCATGGTTCAAATATAGGGTTACTTCTAATGACCTAACCTGATCCAGAAGCTTATTTGTGTCGGATTTCCACCTCACATTGGTCTTCATCTTCGTGATGCCTTTTCCTTTTCCACTTAACATGTCTTCCACTTCTTGTTGGCTTTTTGTTTTTGTTATTTTGTTGCAACTACCTTTTGAAGCATGGAGATTGGAACAATCATCTGCCTTGGAGGGATGACAAATCAATCTTCATAATCATGTTATAATTTTATTGATTTCAATTTAACGTGCTAATAATGTTGTGAATTGAAATAGTATAAACTTCTTTTATTCATAGAGAATACAATTTGTGTAGAGCACTAGAAGTTGGAGTGGATCACATGCATTGCTTTGGTGATGTAGTTGGCCACCATCAAGATTCTGGTCTTGCATGCTAGGCTCTGATTGTTTGTTTTTTAAAAGATGCAAGCTGTATGCAAGCTATTTTTTAAATGATTCTAGTACTGCATGATATGCTTTGATTGTTTATTTTTTTAAAAAAATTCAAGCTGTAATGCAATTAATGCAAGCTATTTTTATAAGATTAATGGTATTGTATGCTAGCTATGGACTTGTAATATTCAATTTTGTTTTGATTGTTTGTATAATTTTTATGGTTCATATTTGAAAAGAACCCAAATTTGCCACTGATATTGTTGCAAAAATTAACAAAAGTAATTTTTTTTTCCCTAGTGCAACAAGAATGGTGCTTTCCTCTAGACTTTGGATAGCTTATTTGAATGCTTCATTTTATTGTCCTTCTTGTTTTCTTTTTCAATTATTGAATGGATTCCTCAAAGGATGCCGCATTTGATAATGGTTTCTAGATATGCGAGTTAAAGGCAAGCTCTATCAAGTAGTAAATAATAGATCATTACTGAATGTGCAATTTCTAACAATTTAGAGGGTGCCTAATGTCATTCCTCCTTTGCACTATGATTTTATGATATTTGAAGTATTGGGTTTTTGGTGATCTTATTGGCAATGAATCTGATGTGTATGGCTAGGGAGCTCTTAGTTTTCTGTTAAAGTTTTTTTGGTCATCAATCTAGCTATGCTGTCTATTTGCTAGGGTTGCAAGGGAATCTTCCCTGGTGATAGCACATGTATAGGTTACTTTTGAGAAATTGAGCTTTTTTCTGTTTTTTTTCCGAGTGATGTACAAAGATTATTATTCTTCATTGTGCTCAATTTGGAATGGGTATTACTCCCATACATAAGCTTGTGTAGTATTGCTCAATGTTTCATACATTAGGCATTCTATGCTTTTCTATGTTGGAGAAATAATGAGATTGAGTTTTAATGCTTATTGTTCCAAATAATTCCATTTATAATGTTTTGAAAATAATTAAACTATATAAACTATGGTGAATTGTGTAATAATATATATAGTATAAAAGAATTGAAGCATCCTAATACCAAGAGTTTTCTGTAGAATATTTATACATAGTCAAATATACTTTTGTATTACGTGCATTTATATTATTGAGCAATTGTAGTTTCATAGTTGTGATGTTAAGATATAGAAGAAGAAAGAAAAACAAAACCAACCATGACAGAAATAAAAATGAAAATAGAAATGAGAAATAATGTGGTTCACTAATTGCTCAGTACGACTAGCTACATCCACCAGAAAATACTTATGCATTACAGATTAAACCAAATCAGAAGTCTAACAGTATGTGCATTGCAGAAATGCTCATGATAAATCAGAGAGAGAGAGAGAGAAAAGAATGAATAGTTCTAGATCATGAAAACTGTAACCCAAAAAATAAAATACAAAATATTTTATATTAAAACATTCTTAGTTCAATTAACTAGAGAGGGTAAGATCATGAGACAGGTTAGGCATTACTCCAAAAAATTTCGGTCCACTGACCGGTCAGCAGAACTCTGTTTATTGTGCTATTACTGCATCCTCAGCCTTTAATATTTTCTTTCATGCATTAAATGAATATAAAAATAGAAACCATTGGTTATACAAATAGATTTTCAAAAAATATTATATATAAGAAATATATATTATGGTATATATTTTTTTTGTATATGTAACTATACATATAATGCTGGATGTATGTATGTACACACACATATTATGTATATATATATTTGTACATATATACTATAGTATTATATATAAGGGTAAAGTTGTATTGACATAATTTTACAGAAATAGAATCTTGTTTTTTGTAGTATATATTTACATAGATACTAGAGTATATATGTATATATATACTACATTAGATTATTTTATCAAAAACAAACCTTTTTTATTTATTATGTTGATTTGAATTGATTGGTTTAATTTTAATACAGATATGGTACCACAATGTTCTCCATACGACGCTTGTAGAAGCGAAAAGATTTTTCACTAAAACCATGACGCGGCGTGACTAGGACAAGCTTTGATGCAATAGAAAAGATGGTGATCAGAGGATATGGGGGAGAGAAAGCAATGTAAATTTCATGAACATATTTTAGATTTCTCCGATATCGTTAGATACATTGATGAAGAAGAATATGTAATAAAATTTTATTATTTTTTGTTTTAACTATGTTGCATATTCTATCAAAATAATTTATTAATTGTTGTTTTTCAAAATTATAATTTGCTTGATAGGTTATGTTTTTTTCAGTTTAAAATTAAAAATTTTAAAATATGTAATTAAATTTTCAATAAAAAAAAATACAATAGTGAAAAATAAATTTTCGAATAAAAAATAGTTAGGGTTGTTTCCCTCGAAATTTAGCTAGGGACATTTCTGTACCTCTAAATTATAATAAAAAATTAGCTTGGGAATATAAATTAGCTAGGGACTTTTCTGTCGTTAAGTTTTTGCTAGGGAATTTTCCCTCATTAATATTTTACTACAAGCACTTTAACTTGGGAAAACATCCGTCATTAATCAATCATTATTAAATTTTAGCAACGGAGAAAAACCCATATAGCTAGGGATATTTGCCTAGCTATTTGGAATTTTTGTTATAGTGATCTATTCTATTTTAGAGTCTATTTGTAAAACTAACTAATCTGTATAATCTTTCTATCTATGTATGTATCTGACTATTTATATATCTATCTATTTATTTGTTGGCTATCTATTTGTCTATATTTTTAGTGCATATATCTATCTATCGATCTACTTGTCCATCTATCTACCTATATCTATCTAGATATCTTTCCATCTATCTATATATCTTTCTATCTATCTGTCTATATATATATGTGTCTATATGTTTATCTATATATCTATCTAATTATTTATTTACTTGTCTATCTATTTATCTATCTATCTATTTATCTATCTATATATCTATTTATATAACTACCTACCTATCTATATCTATCTATGCTGTCTATCTATCTAACAACCTATCTATCAATCTAATGATCTATCTATATATCTAGCTATCAATCATTATAACTATCTTTCTATCTATTTGTATATCTATTTGTCTATCTATCTATATCTATCTATCTATCTATCTATGTGTGTGTGTGTGTGTGTGAATATATCTATATATATATATATATATCTGTCAATCTATATTTCTATCTATCTATCTATCTTTCTTTCAATCTGTCTATTGATCTATCTATCTATATGTTAATTTATAAATCAATATATCTTTATTTCTTTCTATCTATATATTTATTTACTGTGTCAATCTAACTGTCTATCTATATGTCTATCTATCAATCTATCTATCTATATATCAGGCTAATAATTTGTTTATATATATATATAATGTATATATCTATCTATCTATATATTTGTCTATCTATCTTTCTATATGTCAATCTATCTATATATCTATCTGCATATCTATCTATCTATCTATCTACATATGTGTCTATCTATCTATCTATCAATTATTCTATCATTCTATTAATCAATTTTCTTTTTATCTATTTATCTATCTAACTATGTGTATGTCTATCAATTTGTCTATATATCTGTCTATCAATCTCTCTATCAAACTATCTATCTATTTATCTTTCTATCTATCTATGTGTCTATCTATTTATCTATCTATCTATTTATCTATCTATCTATATTATATCTAATTGTTTATCTATCTGTATCCCTGTCAACTATCTATTTGTCTATATGTTTGTCTATTGTCTATTTTCTATTTTTCTATCATTTTTGTGTCAATTTGTTTATTTTTTCTATCTATAAGTCTACCTACCTGCTAATTGTCTGCTTATCTAACTACTTCCTATCTGTCTATCTATCTATCTATCTATCTGTTTTATCATATATTTGTCTATCTGTACGTCTATCGTTCTGTCTCATTTCTATCTATATATCTGTATATCTATTTATCTATATATATCTTTATCAATATATCTATCTTGTCTATTAGTCTATCTATATGTATATCTACTTGGCTATTTAGCAATCCTACCTATTAAACTTTCTAAGAATATATCTATAAATATGTCTATAAATCTATCTATTTTTCTATCTATCAAATTGTCTGTCTATTTATCTATCAATCTCTGTATCTTTATATCTATATGTATACCTATTTTTCTATCTATCTATTTTATCTATCTATTATTCTATCAATTTTTATATCAATTTGTCTATCAATCTCATATCATCTATTACTTCATCTATATGTCTATCTATCTATCTATCTATCGTTTATTCTATCTATCTCTATATCTATTTGTATATCTGTCTGTTTATTATATCTCGAATAATATATCTATCTGTCTATCAATCTCTCATTATGCAATCCATCCATCTATCTATCTGGTCTAAAAATCTACATATTATATTATCTATATATCTATATAATATGTCTATATATATTTCTATCTATCTGTCTAATTATCTTTGTATCTATTTATCGATCTATATATCTATTATGTATCTATAATTCTATCTCTCTATCTTTCTGTATATTATTCTATATATCTATATATCTATCTGTCTAACTATCTATTAGTCTATCTATTGGTTTATCTTTCTCCCCCATCTTTTTATTTACATATATATTTAGATATATATTTCTATCTATATGTATATCTATTTGTCTATCTATTATATCTATCTATCTATCTATTTAATTATTTGTTTTATTTATTTGTCGAATGATACGTCAATGTATCTATCTATCTATTGAATTGGTATATATATTTGTATATCTAACTATCTATATGTTGAATGGTTTAGATATTTGTATATCTATCTATCTAATTGTATATTAATTTATCTACCTCACCATCAATCTGTTTATTAATTTGTCTATCTATATACCCATCAATTTGTGTATTATTATTTTTATAAATTTGTATATCTATGTGTCTTCAAATTTATATTTTTTATCTATCTATCGATTTATCTATCTATATATCTATTTATATGTTTATATATCTATATTTATATATATATATCAATCATCTATCTATCTATCTTTCTTTCATTCTATATATCTAACTTTCTATATCTAACTATCTGTAGTTATATCTATATATCGTTCTAACTATATATCTATCTATCTATCTATATATCTATTAGTCTATATATCTGACTATCTATTTGACTATCTATATTTCTATCTTTCTATCTATCTATTTGTCTTTTTTATCTATCAGTCTTTCTATCTTTTTATCTATATATCTAACTATCTTTCTTTCTATATAACTATCTATCCAATCTAACTATCAATATGTCCTTCAATCTATATATCTATGTATCTATATATATATATATCTATTATCTTTATATCTATTTGTCTATCTATCTATTTATCTATCCATTTATCAATATGTATATCAATTTCAATATCTATCTGTGTATATATTTATCTATCTATCTATATGTCTTTCTAGTTGTCTATCTATTTGTCTGTGTATCTATCTATCTATCTTTCTATCAAGATAACTATATATCTTTCTATCTATCTATCTATTAGTTTATTTATCTATCTATATAACGATCTATCTATCTATCTATTTATCTATTTATTTATCTATCTATCTATATGTCAGTCTGTCTATCTTTATATTTAATTATCTATCTATCTTTATATCTATCTATGTATCTTTATGTTTATATATATGTCTATTTTCTTTCTTTTTAACTAATAAACTATCTATATATCTATTTCTCAATCTATATATATCTATCTATCTATCCGTCTGTCTATCTATTTTTCTATCTATCTGTCTATCTACCTATCTATCCATCAATCGATCTCTATCTATCTTATCTGTTATCTATATAGCTATCTATCCATTAGTTTGTCTATGTGTCTATTTATCTTTTTAAAAATTTGTCTAACTATCAATCTAAATATCATTATATTGATATATATGTGTGTCTCTATCTATCTATTTATCTATCTGTCTATTTATCTTTTTATATATTTGTCTATCTCTCTATCTATCAATATGTCTATCTATCTGTCTATATAATTATTTATCTATGAGTGAATATATCTATCTTTCTATTTGTTTATCTATCTATCTATCTGTCTATCTATCAGTTTATCAATATTTCTAACTATTTCATTATTTATGTATCTATCTATCTATTTATCCATCTATGTATCTATCTTATTATTAAATCTATCAATATGTATTTCTATATGTCTATAAATCTATCTATCTATATATTTGTCTCACTATATGTCTATCTATCTATCTATCTATATATTTGTCTATCTATCTAATTATAAATTGGTCAATCAATCTATTAATATGTTCTTCTATCTCTATCGATTTGTCTCTATATTTGTCTATATGTTTATCTATCTATATATATATATATCAGGCAATTGATAAGCCTGTTGAATTATCTATCTATCTATCTATCTCTCCGTCTCTTTATCTTTCTATCTAATAACATGTCTATCTATCTATCTATATATCTATCTATTTATATATTTATCTATTTATCTATCTATCTTTTTATATAATTGTATATCTATCTTTCTATCTAATTGTCTATTAATCTATCTATCTATTTGTGTTTCTATCTATCTATATATCTATTAGACTATCTATCTATATATATACATATTTATCAATCTGTATATCTATATGTTTATCTAATTGTCTATCTATCTCTCTATCTATCTATATGTCTATCTATCTATCTATTTGTATGACTATCTTCTTTTCTATCATTCTATCTATATGTCTATATATATATATATATATCTATTTATCTATCTATTAATCTATCTATTTGTTTATCTATTTATATATCTATCTATCTATCTATGGTTTGTCTATCTATCGATCGATCTATATATCTATCTGTCTGTCTGTCTGTCTGTCTATCAGTCTATCTATCAATCTTTATATCAATCTATCTATCAATCTATCTAATAATAATCTTTAAATCTGCCTATCTATTTGGTTAAATATTTGTCTATCTATTTATCTATCTATCCATTTATGAATCTATCTATTTATTTTTTTAAATAAATTCCTATCAATGTGTCTATCAATCTCTTTATCTATTTGTCTATCTATTTGGCTGTCTATCTATTTGACTGTCTATCTATTTGACTATCTATCTATCTATCTATCTATTTATTTATTATCTGTTGGTAAATCTATCTATTTATGAATCTCTTATCTATTTATAAATGTCTATCTATTTAATAATGTAACTGTATATCTATCTATCTATTATTTAATAATCTTTATATCTATCTATCTAACTACAAGTATATCTTTCTTTCTATCCATCTATCAATCAATCTATCTACTATTAATTTTCAATCTTTTTGTATATATATCTATTTATATATCTATCTATGTATCTATAAATATGTCTATTTATCTATTTATCTATCTATCTATCTATATATCTATCAATCTATATCCATCTAATGTATAAGTCTATCCATATGTGATCTATATTGCTAAATAATCTGTCTATATTTCTGTATTCCTATATGTCAATTTATTTGTTTATCTATTTGTATATCTATCTGTCTATTTGACTATATAATATTATATGTATCTATCTATTTATCTAACTATCTTTATCTTTCTATCTATATTCTTATCAAACTATATATGTATCTTTTTATCTTTTTATCTATCAATCTACCTATCTATAGATCTATTTAATAATATATCTATCAATCAAACAATCTATCTATCTATTTATCTATCTATCTATCCTTCTATCCAACTATTTGTATATCTATTTGTATAACTATCTATCAATCTCTCTCTATATTTACCTATCTATCTATTTTTCTATCTTTCTATCTTTCAATCTATTTATATATATGTTTTTTAAATCAATCAATCTAACTATTTGTAAAATCTATCTGTCTATCTATTTATATATCTATCTATAAATCAATCATTTAGTCTATCTGTCTATCTTATATGTCTATCTATCTTATATGTCTATCTATCTATGTATCTATCGTTCTATCTTATATGTCTATCATTTATCTATTTGTCTATTTATCTCTCTTTCTATTTGTCTATTTATCTATCCATCCATCTATCTATTTATCTGTCTAACTATCTTTAATTTATCTTTCTATCTATTATTCTATTTTTTTGCATATCTATCTATCTATCTATGTATCTTTTTATCTATCTCCCTATCTATCTATCTATCTTTTTTTCTATCTATATATCTATCTATTTATCAATCTATCTATGAATCTATGTATCATTTTTTCTATACAAACTATTTAAATATCTATCTATCTATTTGTCTATTTATTTGTCTATCTCTCTATTTATATGTCTATATATTTATCTATCTATTTATGTGTTTATCTATCTATCATTCTATCTATCTTTCTATCTATATATCTATCTATTCTATATATCTATCTATCTAACTATCTATCTATCATTCTATCTACTTGTCTATCTATCAGGTCTATCTATCAGTCTATCTCTCTAATTATGTATCTAACTATCTATCTTTATACCTATTTTTCTATCTTTATGTCTATCTATCTGTCTATTAATCTATCTATTAATTTGTCAATCACTCTTTCTATCAATCTATATTTCAATCTATCTATCTATCTTTCTATCAATCTTTCAAACTTTTTCTCTATCTATTTGACTATGTATATGTCTATCTATCTATCTATCTATCTATCTATCTATCTGCCTATTTATATTTTTATCTATTTTCATATCTATCTATATATATATCTCTCTGTCTGTCTGTCTATTTCGTTTTTTTATCTATCTGTCTTTCTAACTATTTATTTCTTTCTATGTATCCATCTATCTCTTTATATATCTAACTACTATCTATATATTTATTTGTCTATCTATTTGTCTATCTATCTACCTATCTATATGTATTTCTATCTATTTATTTATCTATTTATCCCTCTATCTATTTATCTCACTTTCTATTTGTCTATCATTTAGTCTTACAATCTTTCTTTCAATCTATCTATTAATCTATCTATCCAACTATCTATCTATATGTCAACATTTCTATCTATCTATTTGTCTATTTGTCTATCTATCTATCTATCTATTTGTCCATCCATCTATCTGTCTATCTGTCTATCAATCTCTCTATCTATCTTTCTTTCTATTTGTCGATCTATATGTTTATATATATTTCTATATATTTAACTATCTATCTATCGATATGTATTTCTATTAGTCTATCTATCTATATATTTATCAGTCTATCTATTTTTCTATATATATATATATATATATCTATATGTCTATATATCTATCAATCTATCATTATATCTAACTAATTATTTATCCATCGGGCTATCTATTTATTTGTCCATCTATCTATCTATATTTATATCTATTATCTATATATCAATATGTCTATCTATATATCTATATATATATATCTATTATCTCTGACTATCAATCTATATATATTTGTTTATCCAACTTTCTATCTATTTGTATAACCATCTATCTATCTATCTGGATGTCTGTCTAGCTGTCTATCTTTTTGTCAAAATTTATCTATTTATTCTATCTATACATCTATCGATCTAACTAATTATATATTTGTATATCTGTTTATCTATCTATCTATCTATTAGTCTATATATATTTGACTATCTATCTGTTTTTTTATCTATTTTTTATCTATCATTATAACTATCTATGTATCTAATCTATCTATCTATATATCAATCTGTCTATCTATCTATCTATTTGTCTATCAATATTTTATCAATTTGTATATCATCTACCTTTCAGTCTATCTTTCTATTTATCTATTTATGTTTATTATCTATCTGTCTATCTATCTATCTATCCATCTATCTATCTATTTATCTATCTACATATATATATCTATCTATCTCTTAATATATCTATTTATCTATATATATTATATATATATATCTATCTTTCTTTCTATTTATCAATCAACTATTTGTCTATGAATCTATCTATTTATCTATCAATCATTTATCAATCAGTCTATTGATCTATACTATCTATGTTATCTATATTTATATCTATCTATCTATAAGTCAATAATATATATATATTATATATATTCAAACTAGTTTCTTTCTTCTGCCATTCTATTTGATTATTATTGTATTTTATTTATTTATCTATCTATCTATTTAACTATCTATCAGTCTATATATTAGTCTATCTATCAGTCTATATATCTGTCAATCGAATTTTCTATCAAATCCATCTATCTATTTATCTTTAAAATCTATCATATCTATCTATCTATCTATCAATCAATCTAACTATCTATATATGTATATGTATATCTATTCATCTATCTATGCTGTCTAATAATCTATCTATCATATTTGTTTATCTATATGTTACCTATCTTCTAATCAATTTGTCTACTTTCTATCTATCTATCTATTGTGTCTATATATCTATTAGCTATTGCCTATCTTATATCTTACTATTTTTTTATCTTATGTCTATCTACCTATATGTCTATTCTTTCTATCTATCTATCTATCTATCTATTTATTTATTTATTTGTCATCTATCTATATATCTAGATGTCTATCTAATTGTCTATATATCTATCTATTAATCTATCTAATAATCTTATATATTTGTCTATCTAGGAATCATTCTATCAATCGTTCTATAATTTTATATTTCAATCTTTCTATCAATCTATATATCCATTTGTCTATCAATATTTCTATCTATTATATATTTTTATATCTTTATATCTATCTATTATCTATCTATTTTTGTATCATCAATCAATCAATCTATTTATTTGTCTATCTATTTGTCTATATATCTATATAGCAATCTGTCTATCTATTTTTCTATTTATATATATCTATCTCTTTATTTATCTATCTATCTTTATGTCAATCTATCGGTCTATCTATATGTCTAATAATATGTATATTAAACTATCTATCCAACTATCTATCTATCTATTTAAAAATCAATTTGTATATATATCTGTCTATCTATCTATCTATCTTTTTTTCTTATATTTGTCTATATATATTTCTATCTATATCTCTATCTGCTAGCTATCTATCTATATATATACTATCTATTTATCGATTGATCGATCTATATATTTGTCTATCAATCTACCTTTCAATATGCTATCATATCTATAAATCTATCTTTCTATCTGACTATCACTCTATATATCAGTCTGTCTTTCCTATTTGTGTATCAATATGTCTATTACTCTGTCTATCAATCATACTATAAATTTATAAATCAATCTATCTATCGATCAGTCTATCTATATTATTATCCATCTGACTTTTTATTTATCTATCTATTTATTTGTCTATCTATCTGACTATCAATTTGTCTCTATCTGAATATCAATTGTCTATCTTTTTGATATTTGTCTAGCTATATGTCCTATATGTCTATTTATGTATTTATCTAAATATTTGTCTATATTTCTATATATCTATCTAACTTTCTATTTGTGTATTTGTCTATTTGTTTGTTTTCTGTCTATGTATTTATGTATCTGTATGTATGTCTATCTATTTGTTCTATCTATCTATAGGTCGGTTTGTTTGTCTGTCTATCTACTTGTCAGTCGGTATGTCTATCTGTCTAGTTGTATATCAGTCAGTCATTCTGCTATTATCTATTCCTTCTATTCATCTATCTATCTTTCAATCTGCCGAACTGTCAGTATACGTGATATCTACCTACCTAACTATCAGTCTTCTTGACTTTTTGTCTACCTGACTAACTATTTGTATATCTGTCTGTATGAGTAACTCTCTATCTAATCTATTTGTCTGTTTCCTATCTTTCTATCTATCTTTTATTTGTCTTTTTGTCTATCTAATCTGTTAGTATATCTATTAGTCAGTCTATTTGATAGTTTATTAGTGTGTTAGTCTAATAGTCTATCAGTCTATTAGTATGTCTATATGTTAGTATGTTCAGTATGTTAATCTATCAGTTTGACAATCATTTAGTCTGTCTATATGTTTAGTTATCGATGTGTCTATGTGTCTATGGGTCTATCTGTGTATTTATATATCTCATCTATCTCTCAATATCTATATATCTCTATCTATCTATCTATCTTTCTAACTCTATCTTTCGATCTCTATCTTTCTATCTCTCTTTCCCTCTATCTCCATATCACTCTTGCTCTATATCTCTCTATTTTTATATCTTTCTATCTCTAATCATCTTTATATCTTTATATCTTTATTTCTTATCTATTTATCTCTCTATCTTCATATCTCTCTAGCTCTATATCTATTTATTTTTATATATTTATATCTAAATATATTTATATCTTTATTTCTTATCTATATATATATATATATATATCTCTCTCTATCTCTCTACCACTCTATATTTCTATCTCGCTATCTAACAACATACCTATCTACTTAGCTACCTACCTACCTAGTTGTATGTGTATCTATCTATATGTCTACCTACATATCTATCTATATATTCTATTTCTCTATCTTTATATTTCTCTATTAATCTTTCAATTTATCTGTCTTTGTGTCTCTCTATCTCTATATCTCTTTTTCTCTAATTATCTCTCTATCTATCTTTCTAAGTCTCTAATTGTATTTCTATATATTTGTCTATCTCTCTATCTATCTCCCTAACTATAGTATATCTATCTATATGCCTATATGTATCTATCTATCTATCTATCTATATGTCTATATGTCTATCTATCTATCTATCCTCATTTATCTGGCTAACTATCTATCTGTCCTATTTGTCTATGAGTCTATCTATCTATCTATCTATTTATTTATCTATCTTTCAGCCTATTTATCTATCTATCTATCTATTATCTATCTCTAATCAGGTCTATCTATTTATCTACATATCTATCTGTCTGTTTATTTCTTTATCTATATATGTGTTTATTGTCTATTGTCTTTCTATCTTTATGTCTATCTATATTTGTGTCTATATGTCTATCTGTATATCTATCTATCTTTTTATCTATCTATCTATCTATGTATCTAATTATATATCTGTCAATCTATCAATCAATCTATCTTTCTATCTTTCTATCTCTCTATAAGTCTATCTATCTATAAATCTATCTATCTGTGTATGTGTTTATTTATCTATCAATCTATATGTCTCTCTATCTATCTATCAAACTATATATTTGTCTATATATCTATTTTTCTATCTATATATCATTATATTTGTCTATTTTTTTATTTTATCTATTTGTCTATCTTTATTTTTGTCTATATGTCTATCTGTATATATGCCTATCTATATATCTCAATATCTATCTATATGTCTATCTATATATCTATATATATGTTGTATGTCTATCTATATATATGTCATTTATCTATCTTTTTTATCTGTCTATATGTCTATATGTATATCTATATTTGTCTATCTATCTAAATATATATTTTTTACAATCTATCTATTTACCTATCTATTTTTTTTTCTGTCTATTTGTATATATATTTATCTATCATCTATCTATGTGTTTAAGCTAGCTATATGTCTTTCTAATATTTGACTATCTTTATATCTATCTATCTGTCATTTGGTTTATCTGTCATTATGTCTATTCCGTCTGTCTATTTATGTGTCTATCTATATATTTCTTTATCTATTTATCTATCTACCTGTCTATCTATCTATCTATGTATCTTCCTATCTGTATATATGTCTATTTGTCTAATCTATCTATCTATCTATCGATCTATCTATCTCCCTATTTGTCAATCTGTTTATCTATATATATGTCTATCTATTTATCAATCTATCTATGTATTTGTCTATTTATGTATCTATCTATCTATTTATTTGTCTATCTATCTATCTATCTTTTTGTGTATCTTCTTAACTATCTATATCTATCTATCTTTCTAGTCTATCTATGTATTTTGCCAATCTATCAATTTATAAATTTATGTATTTGTATATCTTTCTATTTGTCTATCTATCATAACTATCAACTTTATAAATTCATTTATGTCTATACTATCTATCTGTGTTTCTATCAATTTAGTCTATTATTCATCAGTCTATCTATCTATTTATATATATTTTCTATTTGTCAATATTTCTATCTCTTACATCTATCTATATACCGATCTATTTATATCTATATACTGTATATCTGCAATTTTTGTCTATCTATATCTATCTAATGTGTCTATCGGCTATATCTGCCTAATATGTATGTATCTTTCTTTCTATATTTTTATTTGTCTATCTATAAATTTGTCTATCTATCGATTCTATCTATTTATTAATCTATTTATCTGTCTATCTATCTATATGCATATTTATCTATCTATCTTTTGTCTATCTTTCCTAACTATCTATCTATCTTTATATATATATATATATATATCTAGTTATCTATCTATATTTTCTATATGTTAATCTATCTATCTATTTATCTCTCTATCTATCTATTTGGAAATCTTCTATTTTCTATCTGTTTACTTTTTATCTATCTATTCTAAATGTCTATCTATCTATATATCTGGTCTATCTATCTAACTATCTTTTTCTGTTTCTATCTATCTGTGTTATATGTCTGTATGTTTATCTATCCGCCTATCAGTCTATTAGTATGTTAATCTGTTAGTTTATTAGTTTGTCAGTCTATTTATTTATCTTTCATTCTATCTGTTTTTTTTCTATCTATTTTTGTATGTGTCTATCTATCTTTCCCTCTATCTTTCTATCTCTTTCTCTCTCTGTCTATAATCTTTTTATATATATCTTTTTATATATATCTTTCTATCTATTTTTCCCTATCTCTTTATCTTTCTACATACTTACCTACCTACCTAGATACCTACCTACCTTGCTATCTATCTATATATCTAAAATTTGTCAACCTCTCTATCAGTATACTAACTATCTATCTATTTTCCTATCTCTCTATATATCTTTTTATCTATGTCTCTCTATATATTTATGTATATCTATCTATCTATCTATGAAAATGATTATTTGTCTATTTGTCATCCTATATGTCTGTCTATCTGTCTATCTATCTATCTTTTTATAAACATATCTATCTATTTTATGTACCTATCTATCTAATTATCTATCTATTTGTCTATCTATCTATATGTCTATCTATCTATATGTCTATCTATATGTCTATCAATTTGTCTATCAATTTGTCTATAATCTATCTTTTTATTTGTCTATCAATTTGTTCTAAATTAATCAATACATACATATATATGTCTATATGTTAGTCGATCTATTTTTCCATATGCCTATTTGTTTGTGAATCTATCTTTCTATCTCCCTAATTGTCAGTTAGTAGGAAAGTCAGTCAGTCTATCAGTTAGTCTTTGTCTATCAATTTGTTTGTTTATCTTACTATCTATCTTTCTGCTTGACTAGATGTATGCTTGACTATCAATCTTTCTGACTATTTGTCTGCCTGACTATTTGTCTACCTGACAATCTATCTGCTTGTGTGTTGATCTATCTATTTGTCTATCTGTTAGTCAATCTTTTCCGTGTGTCTATTTGTCTATCTTTCTATCTATATTTTTGTCTATATATTAGTCTGTCTATTAGTCGATATGTCTATTTTTCAGTCTATTAGTCTATTTTTTAGCTAGTCTATTAATCATTTAGTCTATTAGACTATTAGTTTGTCAGTCTACTAGTCAATCAATCAATTAGTCAGTCTATCACTCAATTAGTCAGTTAGTCATTTAGTCTGTCTATCTATCATCTATCTATCTATCTATCTATCTATTGATGTGTCTATCTATCTATTCATTTATATGTCTATCTTTCTATCTCTATATTTCTCTATCTTTATATCTCTCTATCTCTCTATCATTCCATCTCTATATCTCTTTATCTGACTATCTATATATCTCTTTATATCTTTATCTTTACATCTCTTTATCTCACTATCTATCTATATCTCTATTTATCTATCTATCTATCTATCTATCTCTCTATCTCTTTATATCCATTTCTCTTTATCTATATATTTCTCTTTCTTTTTGCCTCTATCTATCTATCACTTTATCTTTCTCATCTCTCTATCTCCCTTTACTATATATAATATATATATATATATCTCTCACATATCTCTCTCTCTCTCTCTTTATCTCTTTGTCCTCTCATCTCCTTGTCTATCTCTCAATCTCTCAATCTCTTAATCTCTTATCTTCTAATTTATTTATATCGCTATCTCTTTTCTCTCAATCTTATAACCTCACTATCTCTCAATCTTTATACCAACCTACCTACGTACTTATTCTACATACCTACCTAGCTATCTATCTCTCTTATCTACCTACATACCTATATAATCTATCTATCTATCTTTCTATCTCTATATTTATCTCTCTTCCTGGTTCTCTATAATCCTATTATCTTTGTGCTGTATTTCTGTATATCCTTATATCTCATATCTTTCAATCTATCTAACTAACTTATCTATCTTGTCTATCAGGACTATCTGTATATTTATCTATATGTCTATATGTCTATATATCTATTATTCTATTTATTTATCTGTCGATCTGTATATTTATCTATCTATCTATATATCTATCTATCTTTCTGTCTATATAACTATGTAACTATCTATTTGTATATTTGAGTATCTATCTATTTGTCTATCTACTATCTATCAGTCTATTTATCTATCTTTCTATCTGTCTACTATCTATCAATCTATTTATTTATCTTATTATCTCTTTATATTTTCTTGACTATCTATCATTCAGTTTTTTTGTTTGTCTATCTGTCGTTTTGCCTGACAATCTATATGCTTGACTGCATGTGTTCTTGAATATTTGTCTGCCTGACTTTTTGTATACCTGACTATCTATCTATCTATCTGCCTATCAAATCTATTTTGTTTATGTATCTATTTGTCAACATTTCTGTCTGTTATTCTATTTGTATGTCTATTTATTAGTCTGTCTGTTAGTCTATTCTATTTGTATTCAGTATGTTAGCCTATTAGATTTGTCAGTCTAGAGTCTATCAATCTGCAAATCTATTAGTATGTCTAGTCTATAACTCAGTCAGCCAGTCAGTGAGATGTTAGTTATTCAGACTATCTATTTGTCTATCTATCTATTTTTCTATATGTTTTATCATCTATCTGTCTATATTTCTATCCGTGTATATCTTTTTCCTCTCTAGCTTTCTATCTCTCTATCTATTGGTATCTTTATCTCACTATCTCTCTATCTCTTTCTTCTATCTCTTCTCTATCTTCTCCTATATCTCTATCTTTGTACTCTATATCCTCTCTTATCTTTCAATTACTCTATCTCTTTATATCCTTATCTATCTATTTTTTTTTTAGTTCGACTCTTTCTATCTCTCTATTTCTTTTATCTTCTCTATCTATGTTACTTATCTCTCTATCTTCCTCTATATCCTCAATCTCTAAATCTCAATATATCTTTCTAGTTCTATATCTTTAATCTCTCTATCTCTTTATCTTTCTATCTCTCATTCTCTTTACCTAACTAACTACCTACCTAGCTTATTATCTATCGATCGATCTATCTATCTACCTTCACATCTATCTATTTTCTTTCTGTGTCTCTGTCTATCGATATTTTTCACTATCTATCTCTCTATCTGATTTTCTGTCTCTCTATCTATATTTATGTCTATATGACTATCTCTCTATCTCTCAATCTAACTATCTAACAATCAATATATCTATCAATATGACTATCTATCTATCTATCTACAGTCTATCTATCTATATATCTGTCTTTCTGTCTATATATCTATCTATCTATATGTCTGTCTATCTAACTATCTATCTATTTATCTATCTTACTATATACCTATGTGTCAATCAATCTATATATCTATCTATTTATCTATCTATCTATATATCTACATATATCTATCTACTATCCATCTCTCTACTATCTATATATCTATCTATATATCTATCTATCTATATATCTATCTATTTATCTATCTATCCATCTCTCTATCTGTCAATCAATGTATCTATTTATTTATCTTTCTCTCTATATCTTTTTGACTATTTTGTGTATCTGTCTATCTATCCATCTATTTATCTATATATCTGTTTATTAACTATCTATCTATTCTGTCCTAATTATCTATCTGTCTATCTAAACTATTACTTATTTGTCTATCGATCCTAATTGTCTTTCTACATTTATGTCATTTATTAATCTATCTATTTGTTTATCTTTCAATATGTCTATCTGTCTTTTTGCCTATCTATATGTCTATCTATTCTATCTATATATAATCTATTTATCTGTCTATATGTCTATTTGTCTATGTGTTTATGTGTCTGTCAATCACCAATCTTTTTATTTATCTATCAATCTCTATTTTTTTGAATATATCTATCTGTCTCTCAGTTAATTAATCTATCTATCTATCTATTGGACTATTTTTTAATTTATCAATTTATTTATCTTTTATCTGTCTATTTGTATATATGTAATCAGTATATTAGTTTAACTATCTATATGCTAATTTGTATAATCACAGTTAGTCTATCTATACTAACGACCTTTATTTCTATATATCTATTTGTAGATCTAACTATTTGTATATTTGTCTATTAATCTATCTATATTCTATATATTTTTGTTTATCTACCTATCTTTCTATTTGTCTATGTATGTACTTGTATATATGTTTATCTACTGTCTATCTAACTAATTATCAATCTGTGTATTTCTAGCTATTTGTCTCTCTACTATTTGACTATCTGTCAATCTATTTATCTATCAATTGATTATCTACCTTTTTGTCCATCTATTTTTCTATTTATCTATCTATCTATCTAACCATCCATATATCTATATATCCTATATATCTATATCTAGCTATATATCTCCTCTGTAATATATATATATATATATATATATATATATCATATAATTATCATCTATCTATGTATTTGTGTATCTATTTATCTGTTTATTTGTGTATCTATCTATTTATTTTTGTGTCTATCTTCATATCTATCTATCTATGTATCTATAAATCTATCAATCTATAAATATATGTCTCTATATATCTATCTATATATCCATCTAACTATATAACTCTATCTGTCTATTTATTTGTAAATATGCTTATTTTCCTAAGTACCTATTTGTTTATCATGCTATATTTTTATCTACCTATATATCTATATGAAATTCTATCTATCTATTTATATGTAGATTTGTGTGTGTGTGTGTGTGTGTGTGTGTGTATATATATATATATATCTATTAGTCTATTTCTTTATCTTTTAATCTATCTATTTGTCTATCTATCTATCATTCTATCAGTTTATCTATATATCTGTCTATGTCTCTGCTGTATATGTAATTTGTTTTTAACTTTATAATCTATTTTAATATTTTCATGTAAGTACAGGAAAGGAAATATTAAAAGCCAGGAAATGCAGCAGTAGCACAATAATGGAGGTCCCACTGTCCGGTCAGCGGGCTGAAATTTTTGGAGCAGAGCCTGGCCCGGTCCATGATCCAATCCACTTCGGTTAAATGAACCGGTTGTTTTTGACCCGGTTGAACTATTCATCGTCTCTTCTCCTCTCTCTCTACGCGATTTTGTGACTGCCGAATGCTACATACTGTAAGACGCTCAATTTCTTAGTTTTAATCTATAACGCATAAGCGTTTTCTCGTGGAGGTAGCTAGTCATACTGAGCGACTAGCGAACCACGTTATTTGTTGTGTTGTTTTCTCCTTTTGATTCTGTCGTGGATGTTTGTGGATTGGGATATATATATTGCTCGTTTCTGTGTTTCTTTGTTTTCTATTTCTTAATCTAACTACCCGTGGAAGCGTGATTGCCCAATAGTCTATATATATATATATATATATATATATATATCTATCTATTTGTCAATCAATCAATCTGTCTAGCTATTTGGATATCTACTAGTCTCTCAGTTTATCTTTCTGTCTGTCTATGTCTCTATATCAGTTTATCTATCTTTCTGTCTATTATCTATCTATTAGTCTGTAAGATTGGTAGTCTCTCAGTCTATCAGTCAATCTATATATATCTCTTTTTATCTTTCTGTTTGTCTATCTATCTATCTATCAATCTATCTCTCTATCTTTCTATCTCTCTATCTTTCTAACTCTCTATATCTATATAACTTTCTCTCTTTATCTATATTTTTTTCAAATATTATTTTTATTAATAATAACCCTCTCTTTTGGTGGAGGAATACCGTTAATACAAACTATCATCTATCCTTAGCCCTTTTACACCCATTCTTCAAATAAAGATAAAATACATTTAACCAATCTAATAAAATGTAATTTTAATAGTGCTATGGCTATGTTAATATATGTCTCCTATCTCTGCCTTTTTGTACAAGGAAATATTCCTTCTGAAAGCTAATGGCTATCCTTATGATGGTAGCTTATACATTGTCTTGCTTTAACAATCTTTCGATGAGTATAATAAGCTTTATCTTGCTTCTTTCTTAGTTTCTGTGCTTCTCTAGTGTCTTATATCTTTTAAATCTGCATATTTCTTTATAAGTATAATAAACTTTATCTCTTTATGTATATATCTCTTTATATTTCTATTTCTCTATCTCTCTATGTTTCTATTTCTCTCTCTCTATCTATTTATCTCTATATCTTTATCTCTCTATCTTTCTATCTCTCTATTCCTCTATCTCTATATATCTCTATCTCCCTTTCTTTCTTTTTTCTACTTCTCTTCCATCTACCTTTCTATCTTTTTTCTCTCTACTTGCTTACCTGCCTACCTACATACATACCTACCTAGCTATTTGTCTATTTATATATTTGTCGACCTATCTATTTGTCAATTTGTCTATCTCTCTATTTGTTGATGTGTGTATAAGTCTCTGTTCTCTTTGTCTATCCATTTGTCTCTTATATGTATTTCTATCTATCTCTTTATCTCTACATCTCCAAATCTCTCTCTATATCTATCTGACTATCTATTCATCAATCTATATGTCTATCTGACTATCTATCAAATATATGTCTATCTATCTATCTATCTGTCTATCTATCTATCTATATGTCTATCCATCTATATGTCTATCTGTCTATTTATTTATCTATCTATCTTTAAATCTATCTTTCTTTCTATTTTTCTATCTATCTGTCTATCTATCTTTCTATCTGTCTATATATCTGGCTGTCAAAATGTCTATATGTCTATTTATTGATATGTCTATCTGTATATCTATCTGTTTGTCTATCTTTCTATCTATTTATCTATTTATCTATCTAGCTGTCTATCTGACTATCTGTCTGTCTACCTATCTAATTGTCTATATGTATAATTTTTTAACTATCTATTTATCTACTTGTCTAACTGTATATCTATCTAATTTTTATATATCTATAAATCTATATTTTATCATTTTATCTATATCTAAGTGTCTAGCAATCAAACTATCTATTTGTATATTATTCTAACTTTATATTTGTCTATATATCTATCTGCTTATATGTCTACCTATCTATTTATCTATTTATCTATATGTCTATTTATATATTTATTTATTTGTCAATATTTCTATCTAGCTAAATGTCTATCTATCTATATATCTATTTGTATTTCTCTCTCTTCTATATGTCTATCTATCTATCTATATATTTATCTATTTAAATGAGTATCTTTCTATCTTTTATCTATCTATATGTCTTTCTATATATTAGTCTATTTGACTAGATGTATATTATTTTTTATTTATCTATTTATCTTTCTTTCTATTTCTCTATCTATCTTTTTGTATATATGTTTATCTACTTATCTATCTAACTATCTATCATGTATCTATCTGACTCTCTATCTATCTGTCTATCTAATTTTCTATCTATCTATCTATTTGTCTATCTATCTATTTGTCTATCTGTCAATCTGTCTATATGTGTATCTATTTATCTATCTTTTTGTTTGTCTATCTATCTATCTATCAGTCAATTTTTTTTAGTCTATTAGTTTGTCGGTCTATTATTCTATTAGTCTATTGGTCTATCTACTTGCCTATTTGTCTTTTTATCTATTAATTCTTCTGTCTATCTATTATTAGTATATCTATCTTTATCTATATCCCTTTATATCTTTATATCTTTATCTATCTAACAATATATCTCCATATTTCTTTATTTCTTTATCTCTCTATCTCTTTTTCTCACTATCTTTCTACCTCTTTACCTATATACCTCTTTCTTTCTATATCTCTAACTTTCTAACTAATTACCTACATACCGAGCTACCTACATACTTATCTATCTGTCAATCTATATATTTGTGTACGTGTATATATGTTTAACTATCTATCCATGTATCTTTCTATCTATCTATTAGTCTCTCTATCCCTCTTTGTGTTTCTCTATCTGTCTTTATGTCTCTTCGCGAGTATTTTTGTCAATCTCTCTCTATCTCTCTATCTAACTATCTATCAATCTATTTATATGTGAATATATCTTTCTATATTTCTATCTATCTATCTATATGTCTTTCTTTATCTATATATATCTATATATCTATATATCTATATATCTATATATCTAATTATTTATTTATCACTCTATCTATCTTTTAGATATCTGTCTATTTATCTATATGTCTATCTATCTATCTGTATATCTATATATATTTCAATCTATCTATCTATCTATTTGTCTATCTGTCTATCTATCTATATGTCTATCTATCTATCAATCTATATGTCTATTTATATAACTATTTATATGTTTATATGGCTTTCTGTCTATATATCTATCTGTTTATTTGTCTAATTGTCTATATATTTGTCTATCGATCAATAAATGTATCTGACTATCTGTCGAATATCCACATATCTATTTGTCTATCAATCTATCTTTTTAAATGTCTATCATCCGAACTATATATATATATATATCTATATATCTATATCTATATCTATATATCTCTATATATATATATGACAATCTATCAATCTATCTATTGATCTATTTATTCGATGTGTCTATCTATCTATCTATCTATCTAACTTTCTATCTATATGTCTATTTTATATCTCTCTATCTATGTAAATGTCTATCTGATATATGTTATTAATCTATCTATAGTCTTTTATATATGCCTCTATCTCGTCTCTCTTGTCAATATGTCTATGACTATTAGTCTTTATATCTATATATTTGTGTCTATCTATCTATCTATCTATTTATCAATCTAATCTATTTGTATATATGTTGATCTACCTACTTACATATTTATTCATCTATCTATGTGTCTATCTGGCTATCCTGTCTCTATAATATTTTAGTATCTATCTATCTATTTGTTTATCTCTATATTATTTGAGTATCAATCTATCTATATGTATAATTTTTATCTATTTATATGTCTATCTAGTCTATCTAGCTAACTAACTATATGTCTATCTATCTACATGTCTATCTATTTATCCATCTATATGTGTATTTGGCTATTTGTTTATCTATCTATTATTTGTTTTTTTCTATCTTTCCATTGTCTTTCTGTTTATATTCCTATGTGTCTATATTTCTAATATCAAAATGTCTATCTATGTATCTATAAATTTATTAAATAATAAATCTATGCATCTGTATATATATATATATCTATAAATCTATCTAACTATCTAACTATATATTTACATATCTATCTAACTATCTTTCTGTAATTCTGTCCATTAGTCTATCTTTCTCTCTATCTATATATCTATCTGTCTGTCAATCTATCTATATGCATGTATATTTATCTATATGTTTATTTGTCTATCTATCTATATGTCTTTCTGTATATCTATCTATCTAGTAATCAATCTATCATTCGATCTCTATATGTATTTATCTGTCTATCTTTCATTCTGGATATCAATCTATCGATGTATATTTCTATCATTATATAAGTCTATATGTCTATTTATATATTTGTCTATCTATGTATCTATTTTATCTATCTATCTTTCTTTCTTTCTATATGTTTATATATCTATTAATCTATCTATATATCAATATATTTATCTATGTATATATATATCAATCAATATTTCTATCTATCTATCTATATGTCTATATGTCTATATGTCTATATGTAAATATGTATATATGTTTATATGTCTATATGTTTACCTGTCTAAATGTCTATGTTTCTATTTTTCATTCTATCAATCTATCAATTTTTCTAACTATATAACTTTGTAATTATCTATCTATCTATCTATCTAACTATCTAATTATATATCTATAGTCTTGGTATCTAATAGTCTATTAGTCTATCTATCTATCTATATATTTGTCTATCTATCTATATATCTATCCATCTTTCTTTCTTTCTTTCTATCTATCTATCTATTTATCTATTTGTTTATCTATTTTTTATATATCTATAAATATGTCTATTTGTCTTACTATCTACCTATGTGTCTATCTTTTATCTATCTATCTATTTATCTTTCTTTCAATCTATCTTTTTATCTATCTATCTATCTATCTATATATTTCTCTATCTGCCTATCTGATTATTTGTCGATCTATCTTTCTGTCTATTAGTCTATCTTTCTATCTCTGTATTTGTGATTTTATATCTTTTTATCTATTTATCTTTCTTTCTATATATTTAAGTATCTATATATCTGTATATTTATCTATCCGCCTATTTGTCTAGTAGTCTATTTTTTATCTATCTATCTATCTATATATCTATCTATTTGTTTATCTATCTATCTATCTATTTATTGTCTATCTATTTATCTATCTTTATGATTATGTGTTATATCAAGTAATTTGTCTGTTTGAATTTTTATTTGTCTAACTATCTATTTATCTATCTATCTATCTATGTATATATGTTAACCGATCTATCTAATAATTTGTTTATTTGTCTATTTGTCTATCTATCTATCTATGTATAGAATCTATTTTCTTATCTGCTTCTCTTCCATATATTTATCTATCTATATTTCTATCTATCTATTATTTGTCACATCTATCTATCTGTCTATCTGTGTGTCTGGTTGGTCTACCTGTTATCTATCTGTCTAGATATCTATTAGTCTTTCTAATTTTCAATCTGTCTAACTATATATCTACCTAACAATTTGCCTGCATAAAAAATTTGTATGTTTATCTATCTATTTATCTATCAATCATCGTTCTATCTATTTATCTATCAATCTATCTACTTATTTATCTATCTATTGGGAGATGTATCTATCTATGTATTTTTCTATCAATCTTTCTATCTATGTGACTATCTATCTATCTATCTAACTTAATATTTATCTGTCTATCTATCTGTCTATCTATCTACCTGCCAATTGATATATCTATCTATCTTTATGTCTTTTATCCATCTATCTATATATCTATTTATATGACTATGTATGTATCTATCTTCTGTCGATTTGACTATCTATTTATATATCTATCTATCATTCTGATTATCTATCTATCTATCTGGTCTATCTTTCTATCTATCTATCTTTATTTCTATCTGTATTTATATCTTCTAAAAATAGGTCTATCTATTCATCTAAATATCCATCAACTTATCAATGTATCTATTTTGTCGAGCAATCTATCTAGGAATCTATTTATCTACCTATCTTTAAATCTAAATATCTTTCTATCTATCAATCTCTCTATCAATTATTATATCAAATTGTGTATCAATCTGTCTATCAAGCCAGTTATTAATCTATCTATTAATTTGTTTATCAAACAATAAATCTATTTATCTTTCTTACTATCTGTCTATCTATATGTATTCTATGTGTCTGTCTATCTGTCTATTTTTCTATTTATCTAATTATCTATCTAATTATCTATATATTTATCTATCTATCTATCTGTTTGTCTGTCTGTCTGTCTATCTATATATCCATTTGTCTATCTATCTATGTATTAATTATCTATCTATCTATTGTCTATCTATCTATTGTCTATCTATCTATATATAAATCTTTTTGTCTATCTATTTGCTAATCTTTCATATATCATTCTCTCTATCAATATGGCTATCTATCTATCTATCTAATTGTCTATCTATCTGTCTATCTATATGTCTATCTTTATATCATTCTACCTATCAATTTATTTATCAATAATATACCTATTCTCTATCAATCTATCTATCAATTTGTCTAACAAACTATTTCTATATATATCAATGTGTCTATCAATTTATTTATCTATATTTAAATTTTTTTACCTATCTATCTACCTATCTACCTGACTATTTTTTTGTCTATCTATCTATTTATTTGTTTATATATATATATATATATATATATATATTATCTGTCTATCTCTCTGTATGTCTATCAACTATCTATCTATTTATCTATTTGGATGTCTGACAATTTGTCTATCTATCTATCTTTCTAACAATATATCCATATATCTGTGTATTTATCTATCTATATATATGCCTTCTCTCTATATAAGTATCTGTCTATCGATTTATTCTATCTATATGATTATCTATCCGACTATCTATCTTTGTAATTAATTTGTATCTATCTTTCTATCTATCCGTGTATCTATATGGGTATTTATTTGTCTATCTATTTTTCTATCTAATCGTCTATCTATATATCTATCTTTCTACCTATCTATTTATCTATCTATCTATATGTTTGTCTATGTATTATTCTATCAACTATCTATCTATCATTCATTCTCTCTATTTAAAAATATATTTATGTATTTGTCTTTCAATTTGTCTATCTATATGTTTATCAATCTCTCAATCAAATTTGTATATGAAACTGTGCATAAATCTGTCTATCTTTCTATCTATCATTCTGACTCTTAATCTATCTATTAATATGTCAATCAATCAATCTATCTATATCTATTTATGTGTTATTTTTTCAATTAATCAATCTATCTATCTATCTATCTATGTATCAATCTATGTGTATATCTTTATGTCTATCTATTTGTCTATCAATCCATCTATTTGTAAATCTATATATCATTCTATTTATCTATTTATTTTTCTATCTATCTATTTATCTATATATTTATTTATATATAAGTATGTATGACTATGTATTTATATATATATATATATATCTATCTACTTGTGTATTTGTGTATCTATCTATTTATCTTTCTATATATTAATTTGTCAATCTTTCTGTATATATTTTTTTCTATTTATCTATCTATATATCTGCCCATCTATTTATCTATCTTTCTATTTATCTATCTATATATCTATTTGTCTATTTATTATTCTATCAATCAATAAATCAATCTTTCTTCTTTCTTTTTTTCTATCTTTCAATCTAATTATCAATCAATCTACCTATTTGTCTATCTATTTGTTAATCAATCTGTCTATCAAACTATTTATCTATCTATATATTTATCTGTCTCTATGTCTATATGTTTGTCTCTTTTTTTGCCTATCTATATGTTTATCTGTCTGGTTGTCTAAATTTTTCCCTTAAAGTATATCTTCTAAACTTTCTATCTACATGACTGTCTATTTTTCCTAACTATTTGTCTATCTATCTGTTTATCTATCTATCTTTCTATCTATTTATCTATTTATATATCTAACTATCAATCAATCTATCTACCTATCTATTTTCATATCTATAAGTCTATCTATATGTCTATCATCTTTCTATATATCTGTCTCTCTATTTATATATTATCTATCTATCTATATATCTATCTATCTGTCTATCTATTTATCAATCTATAAATCTGTCTATCTGTCTTTTATCTATCTATCTATCTATATCACTATTTATCTATCTAATTATCTATCAATATATCAGTCTATCTATCTATCTATCTATATGTCTGTATATCTATTTTTCATATATCTATCCTTCGATCTATCTAATAATCTATTTATCTATCTATATATCTATCTATCTATATATCTATCTATATATATTATCTATATATTGATATATTTTTCTATCTATCTATTTGTCAATAAATCTATCTATCTGTTTATATATTTTTATATTTATATATCTATCTATTTTTTATCTATATATCTATCTACCTATCTATATATAAATCTATGTATCTTTCTATCTATCTTTTAATTTGTCTTAGCTATATATATATTGATCTCTCTATATATTTGTATATCCAACTGTGTATCAATCTATCTAAAAATCTATCTATCTGTATGTCTATTAATCTTTCTATCAATCAACCGATCTATCTTTTTACCTATGTTTTTATCTATCTATCTATCTATTTATCTATATTTGTCTTTATATCTTTCTGTATATCTATTTATGTCTTTGTCTTTATCTCCATCTATCTATCATTGATTCTATAAATCAAGTTGTCGGTGTTTCTATCAATTTATCTGTCTATCTATCAGTGTATCTATTTTCAATCTATAATTCTATCTATTTGTCTATCTATATTTCTAGCTATTTATCTTATATTATTTCTCTTTTGTTATTTGTCTATATACCTATCTATTTATCAAGCTATGAATTTGTTTGCCAAACTATCTATCTATATATATATAATATATATTTCTATATATTTTCTATATATCTATCTATCAATATATCTATTAAACTTTATATCTATATGTTTATCTATCTATTTGTTAGTTTATCTTTTTGTTTGAATGTCTATCAATCTGTCTGACTATCTTTCTATTTATTTGTCTATCTATTTGTATATTTGTCTCTCTATCTATCTGTCCATCTATATGTCTGTATGTCTATCTATTTGTCTATCTGTCTAGCTATCTATCTATCTGTCTATATATCTATGTATCTATCTATCAATCTATCTATTTATATATCTATCTATCATTTTTTTATTAATCTGTCTATTTATGTGACTATCTAGCTGTCTAATTATCTATTTATTTGTATAGTTATCTATCTATCTGTCTATTATTCTATTTATCTATCTGTCAATCTATCAATCAATCTATATATCTTTTTATCTATCTATCTATCTATCTATCTCTATATCTATTAATATATCAATCTGTTTATCTATATCTCGAATAATCTATCTACCTGTGTATCAATCTCTCAATATGTATATCCATCTATCTATCTATCTGGCTAATAGTCTACATATTTATCTATCTATATATCTATATAATATGTCTATATATCTTCCTATATATCTATCTATTTATCTATGTATCTATGTATCTATCTATCGATCTATATATCTATTATCTATCTATAATTCTATCTCTCTATCTTCCTGTATATTTCTCTATATCTATCTATCTATCTGTCTAACTATCTATTAGTCTATCCATTGGTCTATCTTTCTCCCTATCTATTTATTTACATATATATATATATATATATATATATATATATCTATATATGTATATCTATTTGTCTATCTATTGATCTATCTATTTTATCTATCTATCTATTTAATTATTTGTTTATTTATTTGTTGAATGATACGTCTATGTATCTATCTATTGAATGGTATATATATTTGTATATCTATCTATCTATATTTTGAATGGTTAATAAAATTGTATATCTATCTATCTCTCTAATTGTCTATTAATTTATCTATCTATCTTACTATCAATCTGTCTATTAATTTGACTATCTATCTACCCATCAATTTGTCTATTATTATTTTTATAAATTTGTATATCTATGTGTCTTCTAATTTATATTTTTATCTATCTATTGATTTATCTATCAATATATCTATTTATATGTTTATATATCTATCTATTTTTCTATATATATCAATCTATCTATCTATCTAACTATCTTTCGTTCTATATTCTAACTTTTTATATATCTGACTATCTGTAGTTATATTTATCTATCTTTCTAACTATATATTTATCTATCTGTATATCTATTAGTCTATATATCTGTCTATCTATTTAACTATCTATATTTCTATCTTTCTATCTATCTATTTGTTTATTTATCTATTTGTCTTTGTATCTTTTTATCCATCTATCTTTCTTTCTTTCTATATAACTATATATCCAATCTTACTATCAATATGTCCTTCAATCTATATATCTATGTATCTATATATCTATCTATTTATCTATTTATCTCTTGTCTATCTATCTATTTATCTATCCATTTATCAATATGTATATCAATTTCAATATCCATCTGTCTATATATTTATCTATCTATCTATCTATATGTCTTTCTAGTTGTCTATCTATTTATCTATCTATCTATCTATCTTTCTATCAAGATAACTATATATCTATCTATCTATCTATTAGTTTATTTATCTATCTATATATCAGTCTATCTATCTATCTATTTATTTATCTATCTATGTATATGCCAGTCTGTCTATCTTTATATTTAATTATCTATCTATCTTTATATCTATCTATGTATCTTTTTATTTATCTATATGTCTATTTTCTTTCTATCTAACTAACAAACTATCTATATATCTATTTCTCTATCTATATATCTATATATCTATATATCTATCTATCTATCCGTCTGTCTATCTATTTTTCTATCTATTTGTCTATCTAACTATCTATCCATTAATCGATCTATCTATCTATCTGTTTATATATAGCTATCTGTCCATTAGATTGTCTATGTGTCTATTTATCTTTCTAACAATTTGTCTAACTATCAATCTAAATATAATTATATCGATATATATGTGTCTTTATCTATCTATTTATCTATCTGTCTATTTATCTTTTTATATATTTGTCTATCTTTCTATCTATCAATATGTCTATCTATCTATATATTTATTTATCTATGAGTGAATATATCTGTCTTTCTATTTGTTTATCTATCTATCTATATGTCTGTCTATCAGTTTATCAATATTTCTAACTATTTCATTATTTATGTATGTATCTATCTATTTATCTATCTATCCATCTATCTATCAGTCTATCTATATATAAGTCTATCTAACTATCTATTTATCCATCTATGTATCTATCTATTATTCAATCTATCAATATGTATTTCTATATGTCTATAAATCTATCTATCTATATATTTATCTCCCTATATGTCTGTCTATCTATTTGACTATCTATCTAATTATAATCAGTCAATCAATCTATTAATATGTTCTTCTATCTATATCTATTTTTCTCTATATATGTCTATATGTTTATCTATCTATATATATATCAGGCAATTTATAAACCTATTGAATTATCTATCTATCTCTCTGTCTTTTTATCTTTCTATCTAACAACATGTCTATCTATCTATCTAGATATCTCTCTATTTATCTATTTATTTATTTATCTATTTATCTATCTATCTTTTATCTAATTTATATCTATCTTTCTATCTAATTGTCTATTAATCTATCTATCTATTTGTGTTTCTATCTATCTATATATCTATTAGACTATCTTCGATTTATATACATATTTATCAATCTGTATATCTATATGGTTATCTAATTGTCTATCTATCTCTCTATCTATCTATATGTTTATCTATCTATCTATCTATTTGTTGACTACTCTTTCTATCTATCTATATCTATGTATATATATATATTATATATTTTATATATATCTATTTATCTATTATATGTATATGTATATATATATATATAT
>JAREIK010000626.1:96672-162930 GCA_029783825.1 Sapria himalayana
ATATATATATATATATACATATACATATAATAGATAAATAGATATATATAAAATATATAATATATATATATACATAGATATAGATAGATAGAAAGAGTAGTCAACAAATAGATAGATAGATAGATAAACATATAGATAGATAGAGAGATAGATAGACAATTAGATAACCATATAGATATACAGATTGATAAATATGTATATAAATCGAAGATAGTCTAATAGATATATAGATAGATAGAAACACAAATAGATAGATAGATTAATAGACAATTAGATAGAAAGATAGATATAAATTAGATAAAAGATAGATAGATAAATAGATAAATAAATAAATAGATAAATAGAGAGATATCTAGATAGATAGATAGACATGTTGTTAGATAGAAAGATAAAGAGACAGAGAGATAGATAGATAATTCAATAGGCTTATAAATTGCCTGATATATATATAGATAGATAAACATATAGACATATATAGAGAAAAATAGATATAGATAGAAGAACATATTAATAGATTGATTGACTGATTATAATTAGATAGATAGTCAAATAGATAGACAGACATATAGGGAGATAAATATATAGATAGATAGATTTATAGACATATAGAAATACATATTGATAGATTGAATAATAGATAGATACATAGATGGATAAATAGATAGTTAGATAGACTTATATATAGATAGACTGATAGATAGATGGATAGATAGATAAATAGATAGATACATACATAAATAATGAAATAGTTAGAAATATTGATAAACTGATAGACAGACATATAGATAGATAGATAAACAAATAGAAAGACAGATATATTCACTCATAGATAAATAAATATATAGATAGATAGACATATTGATAGATAGAAAGATAGACAAATATATAAAAAGATAAATAGACAGATAGTTAAATAGATAGATAAAGACACATATATATCGATATAATTATATTTAGATTGATAGTTAGACAAATTGTTAGAAAGATAAATAGACACATAGACAATCTAATGGACAGATAGCTATATATAAACAGATAGATAGATAGATCGATTAATGGATAGATAGTTAGATAGACAAATAGATAGAAAAATAGATAGACAGACGGATAGATAGATAGATATATAGATATATAGATATATAGATAGAGAAATAGATATATAGATAGTTTGTTAGTTAGATAGAAAGAAAATAGACATATAGATAAATAAAAAGATACATAGATAGATATAAAGATAGATAGATAATTAAATATAAAGATAGACAGACTGGCATATACATAGATAGATAAATAAATAGATAGATAGATAGACTGATATATAGATAGATAAATAAACTAATAGATAGATAGATAGATATATAGTTATCTTGATAGAAAGATAGATAGATCGATAGATAAATAGATATACAACTAGAAAGACATATAGATAGATAGATAGATAAATATATAGACAGATGGATATTGAAATTGATATACATATTGATAAATGGATAGATAAATAGATAGATAGACAAGAGATAAATAGATAAATAGATAGATATATAGATACATAGATATATAGATTGAAGGACATATTGATAGTAAGATTGGATATATAGTTATATAGAAAGAAAGAAAGATAGATGGATAAAAAGATACAAAGACAAATAGATAAATAAACAAATAGATAGATAGAAAGATAGAAATATAGATAGTTAAATAGATAGACAGATATATAGACTAATAGATATACAGATAGATAAATATATAGTTAGAAAGATAGATAAATATAACTACAGATAGTCAGATATATAAAAAGTTAGAATATAGAACGAAAGATAGTTAGATAGATAGATAGATTGATATATATAGAAAAATAGATAGATATATAAACATATAAATAGATATATTGATAGATAAATCAATAGATAGATAAAAATATAAATTAGAAGACACATAGATATACAAATTTATAAAAATAATAATAGACAAATTGATGGGTAGATAGATAGTCAAATTAATAGACAGATTGATAGTAAGATAGATAGATAAATTAATAGACAATTAGAGAGATAGATAGATATACAATTTTATTAACCATTCAAAATATAGATAGATAGATATACAAATATATATACCATTCAATAGATAGATACATAGACGTATCATTCAACAAATAAATAAACAAATAATTAAATAGATAGATAGATAAAATAGATAGATCAATAGATAGACAAATAGATATACATATATAGATATATATATATATATATATATATATATATATGTAAATAAATAGATAGGGAGAAAGATAGACCAATGGATAGACTAATAGATAGTTAGACAGATAGATAGATAGATATAGAGAAATATACAGGAAGATAGAGAGATAGAATTATAGATAGATAATAGATATATAGATCGATAGATAGATACATAGATACATAGATAAATAGATAGATATATAGGAAGATATATAGACATATTATATAGATATATAGATAGATAAATATGTAGACTATTAGCCAGATAGATAGATAGATGGATATACATATTGAGAGATTGATACACAGGTAGATAGATTATTCGAGATATAGATAAACAGATTGATATATAAATAGATATAGAGATAGATAGATAGATAGATAGATAAAAAGATATATAGATTGATTGATAGATTGACTGATAGATAAATAAAATAATAGACAGATAGATAGATAACTATACAAATAAATAGATAATTAGACAGCTAGATAGTCACATAAATAGACAGATTAATAAAAAAATGATAGATAGATATATAAATAGATAGATTGATAGATAGATACATAGATATATAGACAGATAGATAGATAGCTAGACAGATAGACAAATAGATAGACATACAGACATATAGATGGACAGATAGATAGAGAGACAAATATACAAATAGATAGACAAATAAATAGAAAGATAGTCAGACAGATTGATAGACATTCAAACAAAAAGATAAACTAACAAATAGATAGATAAACATATAGATATAAAGTTTAATAGATATATTGATAGATAGATATATAGAAAATATATAGAAATATATATTATATATATATAGATAGATAGTTTGGCAAACAAATTCATAGCTTGATAAATAGATAGGTATATAGACAAATAACAAAAGAGAAATAATATAAGATAAATAGCTAGAAATATAGATAGACAAATAGATAGAATTATAGATTGAAAATAGATACACTGATAGATAGACAGATAAATTGATAGAAACACCGACAACTTGATTTATAGAATCAATGATAGATAGATGGAGATAAAGACAAAGACATAAATAGATATACAGAAAGATATAAAGACAAATATAGATAAATAGATAGATAGATAGATAAAAACATAGGTAAAAAGATAGATCGGTTGATTGATAGAAAGATTAATAGACATACAGATAGATAGATTTTTAGATAGATTGATACACAGTTGGATATACAAATATATAGAGAGATCAATATATATATAGCTAAGACAAATTAAAAGATAGATAGAAAGATACATAGATTTATATATAGATAGGTAGATAGATATATAGATAAAAAATAGATAGATATATAAATATAAAAATATATAAACAGATAGATAGATTTATTGACAAATAGATAGATAGAAAAATATATCAATATATAGATAATATATATAGATAGATATATAGATAGATAGATATATAGATAGATAAATAGATTATTAGATAGATCGAAGGATAGATATATGAAAAATAGATATACAGACATATAGATAGATAGATAGATAGACTGATATATTGATAGATAATTAGATAGATAAATAGTGATATAGATAGATAGATAGATAAAAGACAGATAGACAGATTTATAGATTGATAAATAGATAGACAGATAGATAGATATATAGATAGATAGATAATATATAAATAGAGAGACAGATATATAGAAAGATGATAGACATATAGATAGACTTATAGATATGAAAATAGATAGGTAGATAGATTGATTGATAGTTAGATATATAAATAGATAAATAGATAGAAAGATAGATAGATAAACAGATAGATAGACAAATAGTTAGGAAAAATAGACAGTCATGTAGATAGAAAGTTTAGAAGATATACTTTAAGGGAAAAATTTAGACAACCAGACAGATAAACATATAGATAGGCAAAAAAAGAGACAAACATATAGACATAGAGACAGATAAATATATAGATAGATAAATAGTTTGATAGACAGATTGATTAACAAATAGATAGACAAATAGGTAGATTGATTGATAATTAGATTGAAAGATAATAAAAAAGAAAGAAAGAAAGATTGATTTATTGATTGATAGAATAATAAATAGACAAATAGATATATAGATAGATAAATAGAAAGATAGATAAATAGATGGGCAGATATATAGATAGATAAATAGAAAAAAATATATTCAGAAAGATTGACAAATTAATATATAGAAAGATAAATAGATAGATACACAAATACACAGTAGATAGATATATATATATATATATAAATACATAGTCATACATACTTATATATAAATAAATATATAGATAAATAGATAGATAGAAAAATAAATAGATAAATAGAATGATATATAGATTTACAAATAGATGGATTGATAGACAAATAGATAGACATAAAGATATACACATAGATTGATACATAGATAGATAGATAGATAGATTGATTAATTGAAAAAATAACACATAAATAGATATAGATAGATTGATTGATTGACATATTAATAGATAGATTAAGAGTCAGAATGATAGATAGAAAGATAGACAGATTTATGCACAGTTTCATATACAAATTTGATTGAGAGATTGATAAACATATAGATAGACAAATTGAAAGACAAATACATAAATATATTTTTAAATAGAGAGAATGAATGATAGATAGATAGTTGATAGAATAATACATAGACAAACATATAGATAGATAGATAAATAGATAGGTAGAAAGATAGATATATAGATAGATGATTAGATAGAAAAATAGATAGACAAATAAATACCCATATAGATACACGGATAGATAGAAAGATAGGTAGACAAATAATTACAAAGATAGATAGACGGATAGAAATCATATAGATAGATAAATCGATAGACAGATACTTATATAAGAGAAAGGCATATATATAGATAGATAAATACACAGATATATGGATATATTGTTAGAAAGATAGATAGATAGACAAATTGTCAGACATCCAAATAGATAAATAGATAGATAGTTTGATAGACATACAGAGAGATAGACAGATATATATATATATATATAAATATAAACAAATATAGATAGATAGACAAAAAATAGTCAGGTCGATAGGTAGATAGATAGGTAAAAAAATTTAAATATAGATAAATAAATTGATAGACACATTGATATATATAGAAATAGTTTGTTAGACAAATTGATAGATAGATTGATAGAGAAATAGGTATATTTATTGATAAATAAATTGATAGGTAGAATGATATAAAGATAGACATATAGATAGACAGATAGATAGACAATTAGATAGATAGATAGATAGCCATATTGATAGAGAGAATGATATATGAAAGATTAGCAAATAGATAGACAAAAAGATTTATATATAGATAGATAGACAATAGATAGATAGACAATAGATAGATAGATAATTAAATACATAGATAGATAGACAAATGGATATATAGATAGATAGATAGACAGACAGACAAACAGATAGATAGATAGATAAATATATAGATAATTAGATAGATAATTAGATAAATAGAAAATAGACAGATAGACAGACACATAGAATACATATAGATAGACAGATAGTAAGAAAGATAAATAGATTTATTGTTTGATAAACAAATTAATAGATAGATTAATAAATGGCTCGATAGACAGATTGATACACAATTTGATATAATAATTGATAGAGAGATTGATAGATAGAAAGATATTTAGATTTAAAGATAGGTAGATAAATAGATTCCTAGATAGATTGATCGACAAATAGATACATTGATAAGTTGATGGATATTTAGATGAATAGATAGACATATTTTTAGAAAGATATAAATACAGATAGAAATAAAGATAGATAGATAGAAAGATAGACCAGATAGATAGATAGATAATCAGAATGATAGATAGATATATAAATAGATAGTCAAATCGACAGAAGATAGATACATACATAGTCATATAAATAGATATATAGATAGATGGATAAAAAGACATAAAGATAGATAGATATATCAATTGGCAGGTAGATAGATAGATAGATAGATAGACAGATAAATATTAAGTTAGATAGATAGATAGATAGTCACATAGATAGAAAGATTGATAGAAAAATACATAGATAGATACATCTACAAATAGATAGATAAATAAGTAGATAGATTGATAGATAAATAGATAGAACGATTGATTGATAGATAAATAGATAGATAAACATACAAATTTTTATGCAGGCAAATTGTTAGGTAGATATATAGTTAGACAGATTGAAAATTAGAAAGACTAATAGATATCTAGACAGATAGATAAACAGGTAGACAACCAGACACACAGATAGACAGATAGATAGATGTGACAAATAAATAGATAGATAGAAATATAGATAGATAAATATATGGAAAGAGAAGCAGATAAGAAAATAGATTTATACATAGATAGATAGATAGACAAATAGACAAATAAACAAATTATTAGATAGATCGGTTAACATATATACATTAGATAGATAGATAGATAAATAGATAGTTAGACAAATAAAATTCAGACAGACAAATTACTTGATAGACACATAATCATAAAGATAGATAAATAGATAGACAGATAAATAGATAGATAGATAGATAAACAAATAGATAGATATATAGATAGATAGATAGATAAAAAATAGACTAATAGACAAATAGACGGATAGATAAATATACAGATATATAGATACTTAAATATATAGAAAGAAAGATAAATAGATAAAAAGATATAAAATCACAAATACAGAGATAGAAAGATAGACTAATAGACAGAAAGATAGATCGACAAATAATCAGATAGGCAGATAGAGAAATATATAGATAGATAGATAGATAGATAAAAAGATAGATTGAAAGAAAGATAAATAGATAGATAGATAAAAGATAGACACATAGGTAGATAGTAAGACAAATAGACATATTTATAGATATATAAAAAATAGATAAACAAATAGATAAATAGATAGATAGATAGAAAGAAAGAAAGAAAGATGGATAGATATATAGATAGATAGACAAATATATAGATAGATAGATAGACTAATAGACTATTAGATACCAAGACTATAGATATATAATTAGATAGTTAGATAGATAGATAGATAGATAATTACAAAGTTATATAGTTAGAAAAATTGATAGATTGATAGAATGAAAAATAGAAACATAGACATTTAGACAGGTAAACATATAGACATATAAACATATATACATATTTACATATAGACATATAGACATATAGACATATAGATAGATAGATAGAAATATTGATTGATATATATATACATAGATAAATATATTGATATATAGATAGATTAATAGATATATAAACATATAGAAAGAAAGAAAGATAGATAGATAAAATAGATACATAGATAGACAAATATATAAATAGACATATAGACTTATATAATGATAGAAATATACATCGATAGATTGATATCCAGAATGAAAGATAGACAGATAAATACATATAGAGATCGAATGATAGATTGATTACTAGATAGATAGATATACAGAAAGGCATATAGATAGATAGACAAATAAACATATAGATAAATATACATGCATATAGATAGATTGACAGACAGATAGATATATAGATAGAGAGAAAGATAGGCTAATGGACAGAATTACAGAAAGATAGTTAGATAGATATGTAAATATATAGTTAGATAGTTAGATAGATTTATAGATATATATATATATACAGATGCATAGATTTATTATTTAATAAATTTATAGATACATAGATAGACATTTTGATATTAGAAATATAGACACATAGGAATATAAACAAAAAGACATATGGAAAGATAGAAAAAAACAAATAATAGATAGATAAACAAATAGCCAAATACACATATAGATGGATAAATAGATAGACATGTAGAGAGATAGACATATAGTTAGTTAGATAGATAGATAGATAGACAAATAAATAGATAAAAAATTATACATATAGATAGATTGATACTCAAATAATATAGAGACAGACAAAAAGATAGATAGATACAAAAATATTATAGAGACAGATAGCCAGATAGACACATAGATAGATAGATAAATATGTAAGTAGGTAGATCAACATATATAAAAAAAGATAGATTGATAAATAGATAGATAGATAGACAAAAATATATAGATATAAAGACTAATAGTCATATAGACATATTGACAAAGAGACAGATAGATGCATATATAAAAAGACATATAGATAGATTAATACATATACAGATAGACATTTACATAGATAGAGAGATATAAAAATAGACATATAGATAGAAAGTTAGATAGATAGATAGATAGATAGAAAGATAGACACATCAATAAATAGATCAATAGATAGATTGATAGATTGTCATATATATATATAGAGATATATAGATATAGATATAGATATATAGATATATATATATATATAGTTCGGATGATAGACATTTAAAAAGATAGATTGATAGACAAATAGATATGTGGATATTCGACAGATAGTCAGATACATTTATTGATCGATAGACAAATATATAGACAATTAGACAAATAAACAGATAGATATATAGACAGAAAGCCATATAAACATATAAATAGTTATATAAATAGACATATAGATTGATAGATAGATAGACATATAGATAGATAGACAGATAGACAAATAGATAGATAGATAGATTGAAATATATATAGATATACAGATAGATAGATAGACATATAGATAAATAGACAGATATCTAAAAGATAGATAGAGTGATAAATAAATAATTAGATATATAGATATATAGATATATAGATATATAGATATATATAGATAAAGAAAGACATATAGATAGATAGATAGAAATATAGAAAGATATATTCACATATAAATAGATTGATAGATAGTTAGATAGAGAGATAGAGAGAGATTGACAAAAATACTCGCGAAGAGACATAAAGACAGATAGAGAAACACAAAGAGGGATAGAGAGACTAATAGATAGATAGAAAGATACATGGATAGATAGTTAAACATATATACACGTACACAAATATATAGATTGACAGATAGATAAGTATGTAGGTAGCTCGGTATGTAGGTAATTAGTTAGAAAGTTAGAGATATAGAAAGAAAGAGGTATATAGGTAAAGAGGTAGAAAGATAGTGAGAAAAAGAGATAGAGAGATAAAGAAATAAAGAAATATGGAGATATATTGTTAGATAGATAAAGATATAAAGATATAAAGGGATATAGATAAAGATAGATATACTAATAATAGATAGACAGAAGAATTAATAGATAAAAAGACAAATAGGCAAGTAGATAGACCAATAGACTAATAGAATAATAGACCGACAAACTAATAGACTAAAAAAAATTGACTGATAGATAGATAGATAGACAAACAAAAAGATAGATAAATAGATACACATATAGACAGATTGACAGATAGACAAATAGATAGATAGACAAATAGATAGATAGATAGAAAATTAGATAGACAGATAGATAGAGAGTCAGATAGATACATGATAGATAGTTAGATAGATAAGTAGATAAACATATATACAAAAAGATAGATAGAGAAATAGAAAGAAAGATAAATAGATAAATAAAAAATAATATACATCTAGTCAAATAGACTAATATATAGAAAGACATATAGATAGATAAAAGATAGAAAGATACTCATTTAAATAGATAAATATATAGATAGATAGATAGACATATAGAAGAGAGAGAAATACAAATAGATATATAGATAGATAGACATTTAGCTAGATAGAAATATTGACAAATAAATAAATATATAAATAGACATATAGATAAATAGATAAATAGATAGGTAGACATATAAGCAGATAGATATATAGACAAATATAAAGTTAGAATAATATACAAATAGATAGTTTGATTGCTAGACACTTAGATATAGATAAAATGATAAAATATAGATTTATAGATATATAAAAATTAGATAGATATACAGTTAGACAAGTAGATAAATAGATAGTTAAAAAATTATACATATAGACAATTAGATAGGTAGACAGACAGATAGTCAGATAGACAGCTAGATAGATAAATAGATAAATAGATAGAAAGATAGACAAACAGATAGATATACAGATAGACATATCAATAAATAGACATATAGACATTTTGACAGCCAGATATATAGACAGATAGAAAGATAGATAGACAGATAGATAGAAAAATAGAAAGAAAGATAGATTTAAAGATAGATAGATAAATAAATAGACAGATAGACATATAGATGGATAGACATATAGATAGATAGATAGACAGATAGATAGATAGATAGACATATATTTGATAGATAGTCAGATAGACATATAGATTGATGAATAGATAGTCAGATAGATATAGAGAGAGATTTGGAGATGTAGAGATAAAGAGATAGATAGAAATACATATAAGAGACAAATGGATAGACAAAGAGAACAGAGACTTATACACACATCAACAAATAGAGAGATAGACAAATTGACAAATAGATAGGTCGACAAATATATAAATAGACAAATAGCTAGGTAGGTATGTATGTAGGTAGGCAGGTAAGCAAGTAGAGAGAAAAAAGATAGAAAGGTAGATGGAAGAGAAGTAGAAAAAAGAAAGAAAGGGAGATAGAGATATATAGAGATAGAGGAATAGAGAGATAGAAAGATAGAGAGATAAAGATATAGAGATAAATAGATAGAGAGAGAGAAATAGAAACATAGAGAGATAGAGAAATAGAAATATAAAGAGATATATACATAAAGAGATAAAGTTTATTATACTTATAAAGAAATATGCAGATTTAAAAGATATAAGACACTAGAGAAGCACAGAAACTAAGAAAGAAGCAAGATAAAGCTTATTATACTCATCGAAAGATTGTTAAAGCAAGACAATGTATAAGCTACCATCATAAGGATAGCCATTAGCTTTCAGAAGGAATATTTCCTTGTACAAAAAGGCAGAGATAGGAGACATATATTAACATAGCCATAGCACTATTAAAATTACATTTTATTAGATTGGTTAAATGTATTTTATCTTTATTTGAAGAATGGGTGTAAAAGGGCTAAGGATAGATGATAGTTTGTATTAACGGTATTCCTCCACCAAAAGAGAGGGTTATTATTAATAAAAATAATATTTGAAAAAAATATAGATAAAGAGAGAAAGTTATATAGATATAGAGAGTTAGAAAGATAGAGAGATAGAAAGATAGAGAGATAGATTGATAGATAGATAGATAGACAAACAGAAAGATAAAAAGAGATATATATAGATTGACTGATAGACTGAGAGACTACCAAACTTACAGACTAATAGATAGATAATAGACAGAAAGATAGATAAACTGATATAGAGACATAGACAGACAGAAAGATAAACTGAGAGACTAGTAGATATCCAAATAGCTAGACAGATTGATTGATTGACAAATAGATAGATAGATATATATATATATATATATATACTATTGGGCAATCACGCTTCCACGGGTAGTTAGATTAAGAAATAGAAAACAAAGAAACACAGAAACGAGCAATATATATATCCCAATCCACAAACATCCACGACAGAATCAAAAAGGAGAAAACAACACAACAAATAACGTGTTCGCTGGCATAGTCTGCTCAGTATGACTAGCTACCTCCACTAGAAAACGCTTATGCGTTATAGATTAAAACTAAGAAATTGAGCGTCTTACAGTATGTAGCATTCGGCAGTCACGAAATTGCGCAGAGAGAGAGGAGAAGAGACGATGAATAGTTCAACCGGGTCAAAAACAACCGGTTCATTTAACCGAAGTGGATCGGATCATGGACCGGGCCAGGCTCTGCTCCAAAAATTTCGGCCCGCTGACCGGACAGTGGGACCTCCATTATTGTGCTACTGCTGCATTTCCTGGCTTTTAATATTTCCTTTCCTGCACTTACATGAAAATATTAAAACAGATTATAAAGTTAAAAACAAATTACATATACAGCAGAGACATAGACAGATATATAGATAAACTAATAGAATGATAGATAGATAGACAAATAGATAGATTAAAAGATAAAGAAATAGACTAATAGATATATATATATATATATACACACACACACACACACACACACAAATCTACATATAAATAGATAGATAGAATTTCATATAGATATATAGGTAGATAAAAATATAGCATGATAAACAAATAGGTACTTAGGAAAATAAGCATATTTACAAATAAATAGACAGATAGAGTTATATAGTTAGATGGATATATAGATAGATATATAGAGACATATATTTATAGATTGATAGATTTATAGATACATAGATAGATAGATATGAAGATAGACACAAAAATAAATAGATAGATACACAAATAAAAGATAAATAGATACACAAATACATAGATAGATGATTAATTATATAGATATATATATATATATAGACAAAGAGATGATAAATAGCTAGATAGATATATAGATATATAGATATATGGATGGTTAGATAGATAGATAGATATATAGAAAAAATAGATGGACAAAAAGGTATATAATCAATTGATAGATAAATAGATTGACAGATAGTCAAATAGTAGAGAGACAAATAGCTAGAAATACACAGATTGATAATTAGTTAGATAGAAAAGTAGATAAACATATATACAAGTACATACATAGACAAATAGAAAGATAGGTAGATAAACAAAAATATATAGAAATATAGATAGATTAATAGACAAATATACAAATAGTTAGATCTACAAATAGATATATAGAAATAAAGGTCGTTATATAGATAGACATATAGATAGATATACAGATTAGCATATAGATAGTTAAACTAATATACTGATTACATATATACAAATAGACATATAAAAAGATAAATAAATTGATAAATTAAAAATAGTCCAATAGATAGATAGATAGATTAATTAACTGAGAGACAGATAGATATATTCAAAAAAATAGAGATTGATAGATAAATAAAAAGATTGGTTGATTGACAGACACATAAACACATAGACAAATAGACATATAGACAGATAAATAGATTTATAGATAGATAGATAGATAGACATATAGATAGGCAAAAAGACAGATAGACATATTGAAAGATAAACAAATAGATAGATTAATAAATGGACATAAATGTAGAAAGACAATTAGATAGATAGACAAATAAGTAAATAGTTAGATAGACAGATAGATAATTAGACAGATAGATAGATAGGTTAATAAACAGATATATAGATAAATATATTGATAGATAGACAGATACAAAAATAGTCAAAAAGATATAGAGAGAAAGATAAATAAATAGATACATTGATTGACAGATAGAGAGATGGATAGATAGATAAATAGATAGATATATAGATAGATAGATATATAGATAGATATATAGATAGTAGAGAGATGGATAGTAGATAGATATATGTAGATTTATAGATAGATAGATAGGTAAATAGATAGATATATAGATTGATTGACACATAGGTATATAGTAAGATAGATAAATAGATAGATAGTTAGATAGACAGACATATAGATAGATAAATATATAGACAGATAGACTATAGATAGATAGACATATAGATAGATAGATAGTCATATTGATAGATAGATTGATTGTTAGATAGTTAGATTGAGAGATAGAGAGATAGTCATATAGACATAAATATAGATAGAGAGATAGAAAATCAGATAGAGAGATAGATAGTGAAAAATATCGATAGACAGAGAGAGACAGAAAGAAAATAGATAGATGTGAAGGTAGATAGATAGATCGATCGATAGATAATAAGCTAGGTAGGTAGTTAGTTAGGTAAAGAGAATGAGAGATAGAAAGATAAAGAGATAGAGAGATTAAGATATAGAAAGAAAGATATATTGAGATTTAGAGATTGAGAGATATAGAGGAAGATAGAGAGATAGTACATAGATAGAGAGATAAAAAAAGAAATAGAGAGATAGAAAGAGTCAACTAAAAAAATAGATAGATAAGGATAGAAAGAGATAGAGTAATTGAAAGATAGAGAGATATAGAGTTACAAAGATAGAGAGATAGAGATATAGAGAGATAGATAGAGAAAGAGATAGAGAGATAGTGAGATAAATATACAAATAGATAGAGAGATAGAAAGATAGAGAGAAAAGGATATACACGGATAGAAATATAGACAGATAGATGAATAAACATATAGAAAAATAGATAGATAGACAAATAGATAGTCTGAATAACTATCTCACTAACTGGCTGACTGAGTTATAGACTAACATACTAATAGATTTGCAGATTGATAGACTAATAGACTGACAATCTAATAGGCTAACATACTAAATACAAATAGATAGACTAACAGACAGACTAATAAATAGACATACAAATAGAATAACAGACAGAAATGTTGACAAATAGATACATAAACAAATAGATTGATAGGCAGATAGATAGATAGATAGATAGATAGTCAGGTATACAAAAAGTCAGGCAGACAAATATTCAAGAACACATGCAGTCAAGCATATAGATTGTCAGGGCAAAACGACAGATAGACAAACAAAAAACTGAATGATAGATAGTCAAGAAAATATAAAGAGATAATAAGATAAATAAATAGATTGATAGATAGTAGACAGATAGAAAGATAGATAAATAGACTGATAGATAGATAGACAAATAGATAGATACTCAAATATACAAATAGATAGTTACATAGTTATATAGACAGAAAGATAGATAGATAGATAGATAGATAGATAAATATACAGATCGACAGATAAATAAATAGATAAATAGATAGATAGACATATAGACATATAGATAAATATACAGATAGTCTGATAGACAGATAGATAATTAGTTAGATAGATTGAAAGATATAGAGATAGAAGGATAGACAGAAATACAGGCACAAAGATAGGATATATAGAGAAACATGGAAGAGTAGATAAATATAGAGATAGAAAGATAGATAGATAGATAGATATATAGGTATGTAGGTAGATAGAGAGATAGATAGCTAGGTAGGTATGTAGATAAGTACGTAGGTAGGTTGGTATAAAGATTGAGAGATAGTGATGTTATAAGATTGAGAGAAAAAGAGATAGCGATATAAATAAATTGAGAGATTAAGAGATTAAGAGATTGAGAGATTGAGAGATAGACAAGGAGATGGAGAGACAAAGAGATAAAGAGAGAGAGAGAGAGATATATATATATATATATATATATATATATATATATATATAGAAAGGGAGATAGAGAGATAGAAAGATAAAGTGATAGATAGATAGAGGCAAAAAGAAAGAGAAATATATAGATAAAGAGAAATGGATATAAAGAGATAGAGAGATAGATAGATAAATAAATAGAGATATAGATAGATAGTGAGATAAAGAGATGTAGAGATAGAGATATAAAGAGATATATAGATAGTCAGATAAAGAGATATAGAGATGGAATGATAGAGAGATAGAGAGATATAAAGATAGAGAAATATAGAAGATAGAAAGATAGACATATAAATGAATAGATAGAAAGACACATCAATAGATAGATAGATAGATAGATGATAGATAGACAGACTAAATGACTAACTGACTAATTGAGTGATAGACTGACTAATTGATTGATTGACTAGTAGACTGACAAACTAATAGTCTAACAGACTAAATGATTAATAGACTAGCTAAAAAACAGACTAATAGACTTGAAAAATAGACATATCGACTAATAGACAGGACTAATTATATAGACAAAAATATAGATAGAAGATAGACAAATAGACACACGGAAAGATTGACTACAGATAGAAAATAGATAGATCAACACACAAGGCGATAGATAGTCAGGTAGACAACTAGTCAGGCAGACACAATAGTCAGAAAGATTGATAGTCAGAATAACATATAGTCAAGCAGAAAGATAGATAGTAAGATAAACAAACAAATGATAGACCAAAGACTAACTGATAGACTGACTGACTTTCCTCTAAATGACAAATAGGGAGATAGAAAGCATAGAAAGATAGATTCACAAACAAATAGGCATATGGAAAAATAGATCGACTAACATATAGAAACATATAATGTATATATAATATATACTATATCTATATATGTATGATTCATTAGAACAAATTGATAGACAAATAACAAGATAGTTGAAGACAAATTGATAGACATATAGATAGACATATAGATAGATAGACATATAGATAGATAGACAAATAGATAGATAATTAGATAGATAGGTACATAAATAGATAGATATGTTTATAAAAAGATAGATAGATAGACAGATAGACAGACATATAGGATGACAAATAGACAAATAATCATTTTCATAGATAGATAGATAGATATACATAAATATATATAGAGAGACATAGATAAAAAGATATATAGAGAGATAGGAAAATAGATAGATAGTAGTATACTGATAGAGAGGTTGACAAATTTTAGATATATAGATAGATAGCAAGGTAGGTAGGTATCTAGGTAGGTAGGTAAGTATGTAGAAAGATAAAGAGATAGGGAAAAATAGATAGAAAGATATATATAAAAAGATATATATAAAAAGATATATAGACAGAGAGAGAAAGAGATAGAAAGATAGAGGGAAAGATAGATAGACACATACAAAAATAGATAGAAAAAAAGACAGATAGAATGAAAGATAAATAAATAGACTGACAAACTAATAAACTAACAGATTAACATACTAATAGACTGATAGGCGGATAGATAAACATACAGACATATAACACAGATAGATAGAAACAGAAAAAGATAGTTAGATAGATAGACCAATATATAGATAGATAGACATTTAGATAGATAGATAAAAAGATAAACAAATAGACAAATAGAAGATTTCCAAATAGATAGATAGAGAGATAAATAGATATATAGATTAACATATAGAAATATAGATAGATAACTAGATATATATATATATATATATAAAGATAGATAGATAGTTAGAAAGATAAACAAAAAAGATAGATAGATAAATATGCATATAGATAGATAGACAGATAAATAGATTAATAAATAGATAGAATAGATAGATAGACAAATTGTTAAATAGACAAATAAAAATATAGAAAGAAAGATACATACATATTTAGGAAGATATGCCGATAGACACATAGATAGATAGATAGATAGATAGACAAAAATGCAGATATACAGTTATAGATATAAATAGATCTGTATATAGATAATTAAAGAGATAGAAAGATTGACAAATAGAAATATATATAAATAGATAGATAGACTGATGAATAATAGACTAATGGATAGAAACACAGATAGATAGTTAGACATAAATGAATTTATAAAGTTTGATAGTTTGATAGATAGACAAATAGAAAGATATACAAATACATAGATTTATAAATTGATAGATTGGAAAATACATAGATAGATAGAAAGATAGATAGATATATAGATAGTCAAGAAGATACACAAAAAGATAGATAGATATATAGATAGATAGATACATAAATAGACAAATACATAAATAGATAGATAAATAGATAGACATATATATAGATATACAGATTTACAAATAGGGAGATAGATAGATCGATAGATAGATAGATAGATTGACAAATATACATATATACAGATAGGCAGATACATAGATAGATAGATAGACAAGTAGATAGATAAATAGATAGCGAAATATATAGATAGACACATAAATAGACATACGGATAGACATAATGATAGATAAACAAATGACAGATAGATATAAAGATCATGAAATATTAGAAAGACATATAGCCAGCTAAACACATAGATAGATTGATAGATAAATATATATACAAATAGACAGAAAAAAAAATAGATAGGTAAATAGATAGATTGTAAAAAATATATATTTAGATAGATAGACAAATATATAGATATACATATAGACATATAGACAGATAAAAAGATAGATAAATGACATATATATAGATAGACATACAAACATATATAGATATATAGATAGACATATAGATAGATATTGAGATATATAGATAGGCATATATACAGATAGACATATAGACAAAAATAAAGATAGACAAATAGATAAATAAAAAAATAGACAAATATAATGATATATAGATAGAAAAATAGATATATAGACAAATATATACTTTGATAGATAGATAGAGAGACATATAGATTGATAGATAAATAAACACATACACAGATAGATAGATTTATAGATAGATAGACTTATAGAGAGATAGAAAGATAGAAAGATAGATTGATTGATAGATTGACAGATATATAATTAGATACATAGATAGATAGATAGATAAAAAGATAGATAGATATACAGATAAACATATAGACACAAATATAGATAGACATAAAGATAGAAAGACAAATAGACAAATAAACACATAGATAGATAAAGAAATAAACAGACAGATAGATATGTAGATAAATAGATAGACTTGATTAGAGATAGATAATAGATAGATAGATAGATAAATAGGCTGAAAGATAGATAAATAAATAGATAGATAGATAGATAGATAGACTCATAGACAAATAGACAGATAGATAGTTAGCCAGATAAATAGATAGATAGATAGATAGACATATAGACATATAGATAGATAGATAGATAGATAGACATATAGGCATATAGATAGATATACTTATAGTTAGGGAGATAGATAGATAGATAGACAAATATATAGAAATACAATTAGAGACTTAGAAAGATAGATAGAGAGATAATTAGAGAAAAAGAGATATAGAGATAGAGAGACACAAAGACAGATAAATTAGAAAGATTAATAGAGAAATATAAAGATAGAGAAATAGAATATATAGATAGATATGTAGGTAGACATATAGATAGATACACATACAACTAGGTAGGTAGGTAGCTAAGTAGATAGGTATGTTGTTAGATAGCGAGATAGAAATATAGAGTGGTAGAGAGATAGAGAGAGATATATATATATATATATATATAGATAAGAAATAAAGATATAAATATATTTAGATATAAATATATAAAAATAAATAGATATAGAGCTAGAGAGATATTGAAGATAGAGAGATAAATAGATAAGAAATAAAGATATAAAGATATAAAGATGTATAGAGATAGAAAGATATAAAAATAGAGAGATATAGAGCAAGAGTGATATGGAGATAGAGGGAAAGAGAGATAGAAAGATAGAGATAGAAAGATAGAGTTTAGAAAGATAGATAGATAGATAGAGATATATAGATATTGAGAGATAGAGAGATATATAAATACACAGATAGACACATAGACACATAGACACATCGATAATAAACATATAGACAGACTAAATGATTGTCAAACTGATAGATTAACATACGAACATACTAACATATAGACATACTAATAGACTGATAGACTATTAGACTAACACACTAATAAACTATCAAATAGACTGACTAATAGATATACTAACAGATTGATAGACAAAAAGACAAATAAAAAGATAGATAGAAAGATAGGAAAACAGACAAATAGATAGATAGAGAGTTACTCATACAGACAGATATACAAATAGTTAGTCAGGTAGACAAAAAGTCAAAAAGACTGATAGTTAGGTAGATAGATATCACGTATACTGACAGTTCGGCAGATTGAAAGATAGATAGATGAATAGAAGGAAAGATAAATAGGCAGAATGACTGACTGATATACAACTTGACAGATAGACATTCCGACTGACAAGTAGATAGACAGACAAACAAACCGACCTATAGATAGATAAACAAATAGATAGACATACATACAGATACATTAATACATAGACAGAAAAACAAACAAATAGACAAATACACAAATAGAAAGTTAGATAGATAGATAAAAATATAGACAAATATTTAGATAAATACATAAATAGACATATAGACATATAGCTAGACAAATATATAGTCAAAAAGATAGACAAATTGATAGTCAGATAGATAGACAAATTGATAGTCAGATAGATAGACAAATAAATAGATAGATAAATAAAAAGTCAGATGGATAATAATATAGATAGACTGATCGATAGATAGATTGATTTATAAATTTATAGATAGATTGATAGACAGAGTAATAGACATATTGATACACAAATAGAAAGACAGACTGATATATAGAGTGATAGTCAGATAGAAAGATAGATTTATAGATAGATTGATAGTCATATTGAAAGGTAGATTGATAGACAAATATATAGATCGATCAATCGATAAATAGATAGTTATATATATAGATAGATAGCTAGCAAGATAGAGATATAGATAGAAATATATATAGACAAATATAAAGAAAAAAAGATAGATAGATAGATAGACAGATATATATACAAATTGATTTTTAAATAGATAGATAGATAGTTGGATAGATAGTTTAATATACATATTATTAGACATATAGATAGACCGATAGATTGACATAAAGATAGATAGATAAATAAAGAGATAGATATATATAAATAGAAAAATAGATAGACAGATTGCTATATAGATATATAGACAAATAGATAGACAAATAAATAGATTGATTGATTGATTGATACAAAAATAGATAGATAAATAGATAGATATAAAGATATAAAAATATATAATAGATAGAAATATTGATAGACAAATGGATATATAGATTGATAGAAAGATTGAAATATAAAATTATAGAACGATTGATAGAATGATTCCTAGATAGACAAATATAAAGATTATTAGATAGATTAATAGATAGATATATAGAAAATTAGATAGACATCTAGATATATAGATAGATTGACAAATAAATAAATAAATAGATAGATAGATAGATAGATAGAAAGAAATAAAGATAGACAAATAGGTAGATAGACATTAAGATAAAAAAATAGTAAGATATAAAGATAGGCAATTAGATATATAGATATATAGACAAATAGATAGATAGATAGAAATGTAGACAAATTGATAGAAAGATAGGTAGACATATAGATAAACAAATTGATTGATAGATAGATTATTAGACAGATAGATAGATGAATAGATATACATATACATATATAGATAGTTAGATTGATTGATAGATAGATAGATAGATAGATAGATTTAAAGATAAATAGATAGATGGATTGATAGAAAATTAGATTGACAGATATATAGACTGATAGATATACTAATATATAGACTGATAGATAGTTAAATAGATAGATAGATAAATAAATAAAAATACAAATAAATAATCAAATAGAATGGCAGAAAATAGTTTGATATATATATATATATATATATTATTTGACGTATAGATAGATAGATATAAATATAGATACATAGATAGATAGATCAATAGACTGATTGATAAATGATTGATAGATAAATAGATAGATTCATAGACAAATAGTTGATTGATAAATAGAAAGAAAGATAGATATATATATATATATATATATAGATAAATAGATATATTAAGAGATAGATAGATATATATATGTAGATAGATAAATAGATAGATAGATGGATAGATAGATAGATAGACAGATAGATATAAACATAAATAGATAAATAGAAAGATAGACTGAAAGGTAGATTGATATACAAATTGATAAAAATATTGATAGACAAATAGATAGATAGATAGACAGATTGATATATAGATAGATAGATAGATACATAGATAGTTATAATGATAGATAAAAAATAGATAAAAAAACAGATAGATAGTCAAATATATATAGACTAATAGATAGATAGATAGATAAACAGATATACAAATATATAATTAGTTAGATCGATAGATGTATAGATAGATAAATAGATAAAATTTTGACAAAAAGATAGACAGCTAGACAGACATCCAGATAGATAGATAGATGGTTATACAAATAGATAGAAAGTTGGATAAACAAATTGATATATAGATTGATAGTCAGAGATAAATAGATATATATATATATATAGATATATAGATAGACATATTGATATATAGATAATAGATATAAATATAGATAGATAGATGGACAAATAAATAGATAGCCCGATGGATAAATAATTAGTTAGATATAATGATAGATTGATAGATATATAGACATATAGATATATATATATATATATAGAAAAATAGATAGACTGATAAATATATAGATAGATAGACTAATAGAAATACATATCGATAGATAGATAGTTAAATATATAGAAATATATATAAACATATAGATCGACAAATAGAAAGAAAGATAGATAGAGAGATTGATAGACAGATAGACAGATAGATGGATGGACAAATAGATAGATAGATAGATAGACAAATAGACAAATAGATAGATAGAAATGTTGACATAAAGATAGATAGTTGGATAGATAGATTAATAGATAGATTGAAAGAAAGATTGTAAGACTAAATGATAGACAAATAGAAAGTGAGATAAATAGATAGAGGGATAAATAGATAAATAAATAGATAGAAATACATATAGATAGGTAGATAGATAGACAAATAGATAGACAAATAAATATATAGATAGTAGTTAGATATATAAAGAGATAGATGGATACATAGAAAGAAAATAAATAGTTAGAAAGACAGATAGATAAAAAAACGAAATAGACAGACAGACAGAGAGATATATATATAGATAGATATGAAAATAGATAAAAATATAAATAGGCAGATAGATAGATAGATAGATAGATAGATAGACATATACATAGTCAAATAGATAGAGAAAAAGTTTGAAAGATTGATAGAAAGATAGATAGATAGATTGAAATATAGATTGATAGAAAGAGTGATTGACAAATTAATAGATAGATTAATAGACAGATAGATAGACATAAAGATAGAAAAATAGGTATAAAGATAGATAGTTAGATACATAATTAGAGAGATAGACTGATAGATAGACCTGATAGATAGACAAGTAGATAGAATGATAGATAGATAGTTAGATAGATAGATATATAGATAGATAGATATATAGATAGAAAGATAGATAGAATGATAGATAGATAAACACATAAATAGATAGATAAATATATAGACATATAAATAGAGAGATAGACAAATAAATAGACAAATAGATAGATAGATATTTAAATAGTTGTATAGAAAAAATGATACATAGATTCATAGATAGATTGATAAATAGATAGATATATAGATAGAAAAAAAGATAGATAGATAGATAGGGAGATAGATAAAAGATACATAGATAGATAGATAGATATGCAAAAAAATAGAATAATAGATAGAAAGATAAATTAAAGATAGTTAGACAGATAAATAGATAGATGGATGGATAGATAAATAGACAAATAGAAAGAGAGATAAATAGACAAATAGATAAATGATAGACATATAAGATAGAACGATAGATACATAGATAGATAGACATATAAGATAGATAGACATATAAGATAGACAGATAGACTAAATGATTGATTTATAGATAGATATATAAATAGATAGACAGATAGATTTTACAAATAGTTAGATTGATTGATTTAAAAACATATATATAAATAGATTGAAAGATAGAAAGATAGAAAAATAGATAGATAGGTAAATATAGAGAGAGATTGATAGATAGTTATACAAATAGATATACAAATAGTTGGATAGAAGGATAGATAGATAGATAAATAGATAGATAGATTGTTTGATTGATAGATATATTATTAAATAGATCTATAGATAGGTAGATTGATAGATAAAAAGATAAAAAGATACATATATAGTTTGATAAGAATATAGATAGAAAGATAAAGATAGTTAGATAAATAGATAGATACATATAATATTATATAGTCAAATAGACAGATAGATATACAAATAGATAAACAAATAAATTGACATATAGGAATACAGAAAGATAGACAGATATTTAGCAATATAGATCGACATATGGATAGACTTATACTAGATGGATATAGATTGATAGATATATAGATAGATAGATAAATAAAGACATATTTATAGATACATAGATAGATATATAAATAGATATATATACAAATAGATTGAAAATTAACTAGTAGATAGATTGATTGATAGATGGATAGAAAGAAAGATATACTGGTAGTTAGATAGATAGATATAAAGATTATTAAATAGATAGATAGATATACAGTTACATTATAAATAGATAGACATTTATAAATAGATAGAGAGATTCATAAATAGATAGATTTACCAACAGATAAATAAATAAATAGATAGATAGATAGATAGATAGTCAAATAGATAGACAGTCAAATAGATAGACAGCCAAATAGATAGACAAATAGATAAAGAGATTGATAGACACATTGATAGGAATTTATTTAAAAAAATAAATAGATAGATTCATAAATGGATAGATAGATAAATAGATAGACAAATATTTAACCAAATAGATAGGCAGATTTAAAGATTAATTATTAGATAGATTGATAGATAGATTGATATAAAGATTGATAGATAGACTGATAGACTGACAGACAGACAGACAGATAGATATATAGATCGATCGATAGATAGACAAACACATAGATAGATAGATAGATATATAAATAGATAAACAAATAGATAGATTAATAGATAGATAAATAGATATATATATATATATATAGACATATAGATAGAATGATAGAAAAGAAGATAGTCATACAAATAGATAGATAGATAGACATATAGATAGATAGAGAGATAGATAGACAATTAGATAAACATATAGATATACAGATTGATAAATATGTATATATATAGATAGATAGTCTAATAGATATATAGATAGATAGAAACACAAATAGATAGATAGTTTAATAGACAATTAGATAGAAAGATAGATATACAATTATATAAAAGATAGATAGATAAAAAGATAAATAGATAGATAGATATATATATATATAGACATGTTGTTAGATAGAAAGATAAAGGGACAGAGAGATAGATAGATAATTCAATAGGCTTATCAATTGCCTGATATATATATATATATAGATAGATAAACATATAGACAGATATAGAGACAAATAGATAGAGAGAAGAACATATTAATAGATTGATTGACCTAATTTATAATTAGATAGATAGTACAAATATATAGACAATAGATAGATAGATAGACATATAGGGAGACAAATATAATAGATTAGATAGATTTATAGACATTATAGAAATACATATTGATAGATTTAATAATAAGATTAGATACATAGATGGATAAATAGATAGATAGATAGATAATCATAAATAATGAAATAGTTAGAAATATTGATAAACTGATAGATAGACAGATAGATAGATAGATAAACAAATAGAAAGATAGATATATTCACTCATAGATAAATAATTATATAGACAGATAGATAGACATATTGATAGATAGAGAGATAGACAAATATATAAAAAGATAAATAGACAGATAGATAAATAGATAGATAGAGACACACATATATATCAATATAATGATATTTAGATTGATAGTTAGACAAATTTTTAAAAAGATAAATAGACACATAGACAAACTAATGGATAGATAGCTATATAGATAAACAGATAGATAGATAGATCGATTGATGGATAGATAGGTAGATAGACAGATAGATAGAAAAATAGATAGACAGACGGATAGATAGATAGATAGATATATAGATTGAGAAATAGATATATAGATAGTTTATTAGTTAAAAAGAAAGAAAATAGACATATATATAAACATAAAGATACATAGATAGATATAAAGATAGATAGATAATTAAATATAAAGATAGACAGACTGACATATAGATAGATAGATAAATAAATAGATAAATAGATAGATAGATAGATCGTTATATAGATAGATAAATAAACTAATAGATAGATAGATAGAAAGATATATAGTTATCTTGATAGAAAGATAGATAGATAGATACACAGACAAATAGATAGACAACTAGAAAGACATATAGATAGATAGATAAATATATACACAGATAGATATTGAAATTGATATACATATTGATAAATGGATAGATAAATAGATAGATAGACAAATAGATATAAAGATAAATAGATATATATATATATAGATACATAGATATATAGATTGAAGGACATATTGATAGTTAGATTGGATAGATAGTTATATAGAAAGAAAGATAGTTAGATATATAGATAAAAAGATAGAAAGACTGATAGATAAAAAGACAAATAGATAGATAGAAAGATAGAAATATAGATAGTCAAATAGATAGTCAGATATATAGACTAATAGATATATAGATAGATAGATAGATATATAGTTAGAACGATATATAGATATAACTACAGATAGTTAGATATATAGAAAGTTAGATATATAGAATGAAAGAAAGATAGATAGATAGATTGATTGATATATATATATAAATATAGATATATAAACATATAAATAGATATATAGATAGATAAATCGATAGATAGATAAAAATATAAATTTGAAGACACATAGATATACAAATTTATAAAAATAATAATACACAAATTGATGGGTATATAGATAGACAAATTAATAAACAGATTGATGGTGAGGTAGATAAATTAATATACAATTAGATAGATAGATATACAAATATATAAACCATTCAAAATATAGATAGTTAGATATACAAATATATATACCATTCAATAGATAGATAGATACATTGACGTATCATTCGACAAATAAATAAACAAATAATTAAATAGATAGATAGATAGATAAATAGATAGACAAATAGATATACATATAGATAGAAATATATATATAAATATATATGTAAATAAAAAGATGGGGAGAAAGATAAACCAATAGATAGACTAATAGATAGTTAGACAGATAGATATATAGATATATAGAAATATATACAGAAAGATAGAGAGATAGAATTATAGATACATAAATAGATATATAGATCGATAAATAGATACAAAGATAATTAGACAGATAGATAGAAAGATATATAGACATATTATATAGATATATAGATAAATAAATATGTAGATTTTTAGCCAGATAGATAGATGGATGGATATGCATAATGAGAGATTGATAGACAGATAGATATATTATTCGAGATATAGATAAACAGACAGATATACAAATAGATATAGAGATAGATAGATAAATAAAACGATAGATAGATAGATAGATAGACATATAGATAGACTAATAGATGATATGAGATTGATAGACAAATTGATATAAAAATTGATAGAATAATAGATAGATAAATAGATAGATAGAAAAATAGGTATACATATAGATATAAAGATACAGAGATTGATAGATAAATAGACAGACAATTTGATAGATAGAAAAATAGATAGATTTATAGACATATTTATAGATATATTCTTAGAAAGTTTAATAGGTCGATTGCTAAATAGCCAAGTAGATATACATATAGATAGACTAATAGACAGATAGATATATTGATAAATATATATATAGATAAATAGATATACAGATATATAGATAGAAATTAGACAGACATATAGACGTACAGATAGACAAATATATGATAAAACAGATAGATAGATAGATAGATAGACAGATAGGAAAGTAGTTAGATAAGCAGACAATTATGCAGGTAGGTAGACTTATAGATAGAAAAATAAACAAATTGACACAAAAAATGATAGAAAAATAGAAAAATTGACAAATAGACAAACATATAGACAAATAGATAGTTTGACAGGGATACAGATAGATAAACAATTAGATAAATATAGATAGATAGATAAATAGATAGATAGATAAATAGATAGACACATAGATAGATAGAAAGATAAATAGATAGATAGTTTGATAGAGAGATTGATAGACAGATATATAGACAAATTGATAGACATACACATAGTTAGATAGATAAATAGATAAAAAGAAAATTGATTAATAGAATGATAGAATAATTGATAGATAGATAGATAGATAGACAGATATGTAGATAGATAGATAGATATGCAGATAGATATATAGATAGATTGACATATAGAAAGATAGATAGACAAATATATAGATAGATAGATATATACATATATATATATATATATAAACAAATTATTAGCCTGATATATAGATAGATAAATTGATAGATAGATAGTTAGATTGACACATGGTAAATAAATATATAGATAGAAAGAAATAAAGATAGATTGATTTATAAATTAACATATAGATAGATAGATCAATAGACAGATTGAAAGAAAGAAAGATAGATAGAAATATAGATTGACAGATATATATATATATATTCACACACACACACAGATAGAGAGATAGATAGATACATAGATATATAGATAGATAGACAAATAGATATACAAATAGATAGAAAGATAGTTATAATGATTGATAGCTAGATATATAGATAGATCATTAGATTGATAGATAGGTTGTTAGATAGATAGACATATAGATAGATATAGATAGGTAGGTAGTTATATAAATAGATATATAGATAGATAAATAGATAGATAGATAAATAGATAGACAAGTAAATATATAATTAGATAGATATATAGATAAACATATAGACACATATATAGATAGACAGATAGATAGAAAGATATATAGATAGATGGAAATATATCTAGATAGATATAGGTAGATAATGGACAAGTAGATCGATAGATAGATATATGCACTAAAATATAGACAAATAGATAGCCAACAAATAAATAGATAGATATATAAATAGTCAGATACATACATAGATAGAAAGATATACAGATAGTTAGTTTTACAAATATACTCTAAAATAGATAGATCACTATAACAAAAATTCCAAATAGCTAGGCAAATATCCCTAGCTAAATGGGTTTTCTCCGTCGCTAAAATTTAATAATGATTGATTAATGATGGAAGTTTTCCCAAGTTAAAGTGCTTGTGGTAAAATATTAATGAGGGAAAAATTCCCTAGCAAAAACTTAACGACAGAAAAGTCCCTAGCTAAATTTATATTCCCAAGCTAATTTTTATTGTAATTTAGAGCTACAGAAATGTCCCTAGCTAAATTTCGAGGGAAACAACCCTAACTATTTTTATTCCAAAAATATTTTCTCAATTTTATTTTTTTATGAAAAATTTAATTACATATTTTAAAAATTTTAATTTTAAACTGAAAAAAACATAACCTATCAAGCATAATTTATAATTTGAAAAACAACAATTAATAAATTATTTTGATACAATATGCAACATAGTTAAAACAAAAAAATAATAAAATTTTATTACAAATTCTTCTTCATCAATGTATCTAACGATATCGTAGAAATTAAAATATGTTCATGAAATTTACATTGCTTTCTCTCCCCCATATCCTCTGATCACCATCTTTCTATTGCATCAAAGCTGTCCTAGTCACGCCGCGTCATGTCTAGTGAAAAATCTTTTCGCTTCTACAAGCATCGTATGGAGAACATTGTGGTACCATATCTGTATGAAAATTAAACCAATAAATCAAATCAACATAAATAAATAAAAAAGGGTTTGTTTTGATAAATATATACTAATGTAGTATATATATACATATATACTATAGTATCTATGTACATATATACTACAGAAAACAAGATTCTATTCTGTAAAATTATGTAATACAACTTATACCTTATATATAATACTATAGTATATATGTACAAATATATATATACATATATGTGTGTGTACATACATACATCAGCATATATGTATAGTTACATATACAAAAAAAATATATACCATAATATATATTCTGTATATATAATATTTTTTGAAAATCTATTTGTATAACCAAATGTTTCTATTTTAATATTTCCATTTAAGTGCATGAAAGAAAATATTAAAAGGCTGAGGATGTAGTAATAGTACAATAACAGAGTTCCTGCTGACCGGTCAGTGGACCAAAATTTTTGGAGTAATGCCTAACCTGTCTCATGATCTTACCCTCTCTAGTTAATTGAACTAAGAATGTTTTAATATAAAATATTTTGTATTTTATTTTTTTGGGTTACAGTTTTCACGATCTAGAACTATTCATCTTTTCTCTCTCTCTCTCTGATTTATCATGAGCATTTCTGCAATGCACATACTATGAGACTTCTGATTTGGTTTAATCTGTAATGCATAAGTATTTTCTGGTGGATGTAGCTAGTAGTACTAAGCAATTAGTGAACCACATTATTTCTCATTTCTATTTTCATTTTTGTTTCTGTCGTGGTTGGTTTTGTTGTTCTTTCTTCTTCTATATCTTAACATCACAACTATGGAACTACAATTGCTCAATAATATAAATGCACGTAAATACAAAAGTATATTTGACTATGTATAAATATTCTACAGAAAACTCTTGATATTAGGATGCTTCAATTCTTTTATACTATATCTATTATTACACAATTCACCATAGTTTATATAGTTTAATTATTTTCAAAACATTATAAATGGAATTATTTGGAACAATAAGCATTAAAACTCAATCTCATTATTTCTCCAACATAGAAAAGCATAGAATGCCTAATGTATGAAACATTGAGCAATACTACACAAGCTTATGTATGGGAGTAATACCCATTCCAAATTGAGCACAATGAAGAATAATAATCTTTGTACATCACTCGGAAAAAAAATAGAAAAAAAGTCAATTTATCAAAGTAACCTATACATGTGCTATCGCTAGGGAAGATTCCCTTGCAACCCTAGCAAATAGACAGCATAGCTAGATTGATGACCAAAAAAACTTTAACAGAAACTAAGAGCCCCCTAGCCATAACATCAGATTCATTGCCAATAAGATCACCAAAAACCAATACTTCAAATATCATAAAATCATAGTGCAAAGGAGGAATGACATTAGGCACCTCTAAATTGTTAGAAATTGCACATTCAGTAATGATCTATTATTTACTACTTGATAGAGCTGCCTTTAACTCGCATATCTAGAAACCATTATCAAATGCAGGCATCCTTTGAGGAATCCATTCAATAATTGAAAAAAAAACAAGAAGACAATAAAATGAAGCATTCAAATAAGCATCCAAAACTAGAGGAAAAGCACCATTCTTGTTGCACTAGGGAAAAAAACTTACTTTTGTTAATTTTTTGCAACAATATCAGTGGCAAATTTGGTTTCTTTTCAAATATGAACCATAAAAATTATACAAACAATCAAAACAAAATTGAATATTACAAGTCCAGAGCCTAGCATACAATACCATAATCTTATAAAAAATAGCTTGCATTAATTGCATACAGCTTGAATTTTTTAAAAAATAAACAATCAAAGCATATCATGCAGTACTAGAATCATTTAAAAAATAGCTTGCATACAGCTTGCATCTTTTAAAAAACAAACAATCAGAGCCTAGCATGCAAGACCAGAATCTTGATGGTGGCCAACTACATCACCAAAGCAATGCATGTGATCCACTCAACTTCTAGTGCTCTACACAAATTGTATTCTCTATGTATAAAAGAAGTTTATAATATTTCAATTCACAACATTATTGCACGTTAAATTGAAATCAATAAAATTAATAACATGATTATGAAGATTGATTTGTCATCCCTCCAAGGTAGATGATTGTTCCAATCTCCATGCTTCAAAAGGTAATTGCAACAAAACAACAAAAACAAAAAGCCAACAAGAAGTGGAAGACATGTTAAGTGGAAAGGAAAAGGCATCACGAAGATGAAGACCAATGTGAGGTGGAAATCCGACACAAATAAGCTTCTGGATCAGGTTAGGTCATTAGAAGTAACCCTATATTTGAACCATGGCACCAATGACTGACCAAATAGCATTCCGATTTGCTTCTCTAAAATTTAAGACTAACAATGATATAAAGATAAAACAGACAATTCATGATAATTTTATGCAAAACTTTTTAAAATGAAAGTTTCATGCAATTTTAATCACACAAAATACTAATGTACGAAAGCAATACTAGCGTCTTACCAAAATACCAGCACTATAATGTGCCAACTGGTGTGGACACTACCAACATGGATCACTATTTGGTTCCAGATTACAAGAATCACATCATCGCACATTGAATGGCCACACTATGGCCAAAATCTTCATGAAACAGCAAAGCAACGTTATTTTCCACATCAAAAATAAATTGGAACTATCTTTGTCACTACCAAATATTTATATATATTGTCTGTTGTTAGCATCACCAGTTAAAGGTTCACAACAATCCACATAGCTTAACACCACTATTAACATTTATGTTGTATAAATCAGGTGGTTATGTGATATGAGCTATGTGACAGTGTGCAAAGTGGATGCATGTGTGGAAAGGTAGTGGGCAATTATATGCACGTAGTGCTTCATACTTTTTGAGGCAGTTGGATAGTGAATGCATGTAGTTTGTTATGGTAGTCTACAAAATAAATATAGTGATGAAAAATTAACAAAAAATTAATAAAAAATGATTTAGTGTGTGGGTTATATTTTGTCTGATAGATATTTTGGCTGCACCAATTTGTGTGCAAAAGTCCCTAGCTAATGTTTAACAAGATATATACCATTTCTAATAACCTAACTTTAACACCCAGCAAAATTTATCAATAGAATTTAATCTATTCAAAAATTTTATTGTTAATCCATTGATAATTATTTGTTGGATCTAGTGATAATCAAAATAGTTTAATCTTATCGTTTATAAAATACCATATGGTAACCCATTATTAAATTAGTTGGGCAACTCCAAATTGAAATTTTGATGGTATTATGTCCGTAGTTATTAATGGATTCAATCTATTGATAAAATTTAATTGGTAAAATATTTTTTCGTAATAATAATTAAACACATAGTTATATGTAGTCATCATACACTGTTATACATATAGTTATAAATATAGTTACATATAATTATACATAGTAATATATATTTATAAATATAGTTTTAAAAAGTTATATATAGTTATATGTTGTAATCCATTTATTTTTAAAAATAGAATTGATAAAACATATAGTTTTATATAGTTTTATATAGTTTTAAATATATTTATTATGCATATAATTATATATAAAGTTTTTATAGTTGTACATATAATAAAATACAAATTTATATAGTTATATGTTATTATACATATAGTATATATAGTTATAAATAGTTATTTATAGTTAAACATACAGTTATATATAGATATATCGATACAAGCAGTTATAAGTAGTTATAGATAAATGTATACAAAGTTATAAACAAATATATAGACTGACATATATGTATACATAGTTACAAATATACTTATATTTAATTATATAAGATTTATATATTTAAACAAATATTTATAAATAGTTATACACATATAATTAAACATAATGTTGTATGTTGTTATACATTTAATTATAAATATAGTTACATGTGGTTATACATATAGCTACACATATAGTTATACTTATATTTATACATGTAGGTATATATATTTTTTCATTAAATTTTATATATTTATACATATAGTTATGTATAGGTATAGATATAGTTAAATACATTTTTATATGCTAATATATAAAAATATATATTAAATATATGTTGTAAATTATATATTTAAATATAGTTATGTATAATATTTTTATAGTTATACATATAGTAAAAGATAATTATTTATAGTTATATGTTCTTATACCTCTAGTATATTTAGTTATAATTAAAGTTATATATAATTATATTTAATTATACATATAGTTATACATATGTATGTAGTTTAAGATGAGTTATATATAACATTTTTTTAGTTATACATATCGTAAAATACAATTATATATAGTTATATATTATTATACATATAGTATATATTGTTAGGAATAAAGGTATTTAGAATTATACTTATAGTTATAAATTATTATATAGTTAAAAAAATAGTTATATATAGTTATAATTATAGTTATAAAAATAGTTTACATAGTTACAAATATAGTTACATATAGTTATAAAGTGTTTTATATAGGTATACAAATAATAATAAATAGTTATAGATATATAGTTAAACATATAGTTATATATATGTTGTTATAAATTTTAATTATAATTATAGTTACATTCGTGATTGTCCAAATAGTTATACATTTTTATTAATTTTTTTGTAACTATTTTAGTGACACAATTGGTTTTTTTCAAATATGAACCATCAAAATTAAACAAACAATCAAGACAAAATTTAATATTACAAGTCTATTTATCAATGGTTCCCTAGATTTAGTTCCATTTCAAAAAACATCGATAAATTGGATTATTAGACATATTCTTTTACATCTTCATATTTAACATGTAGACTACCATAAATACATAAAATTCATAAAATACATAAAATACATAAAATACATAAAATACATAAAATACATAAAATACATAAAATACATAAAATACATAAAATACATAAAATACATAAAATACATAAAATACATAAAATACATAAAATACATAAAATACATAAAATACATAAAATACTTAAAATACATAAAATACATAAAATACATAAAATACATAAATACATAAATACATAAATACATAAAATACATAAAATACATAAATACATTAAATACATTAAATACATTAAATACATTAAATACATATAATACATAAAATACATAAAATACATAAAATACATTAAATACATTAAATACATATAATACATATAATACATATAATACATAAAATACATAAAATACATAAAATAAATAAAATAAATAAAATAAATAAAATTAATAAAATACATAAAATAATAGTTTAGCATGTCAAATTAAATTAAAATGATTATACTCTATTAAATCAGTTTGAACTATTCTACCAACTTCTAGAAAACTCAATAGATTTCACACATGTAATTTAAAATAATTGAGCAAGAGTTTCTCAATTCATTTTGAAATGTTCTCATGATATGTGTTGTTGTGTGCTAGGAACCCCAAATCACTTTTATTTATAGGCAAGATTCCAAGTTTTTTAATTTTTGATACAACATTTAGTAAGCCAACACATATCTTTCACATGTCAAGGCAATTCTTGGTAGGTATACACATCATCATATAACAAACTCACTTTCAAGCACTTGGCATTAATGCATGAGAACACATAATAAGCACATAATCAATACTTATCACTCATGTAAGCCAAGACATGGAAATTATACATACTAATACATGATATTCATGCAAGTAAGCATGGGATAAGCTTGTAAGTCAACATATGATATAAAAATAATTATTCTTATTAATCTTTTTCAAACTTTATTATCATTTTCCTACATTATTCATTTATATTCTTATGGTTGTACTTATCTTTAACAAAGATTATCATGGTGTGTGTGTGTGTGTGTGTGTGTGTGTGTGTGTGTGTATAATGATTTATATTTACCATGTATCTAACATTTCGTAAATTAAATTTATCTCTGAATTATCTCAAACATAATAACTTCATATTTATGTTTCTTGAAATAGAACACTTATATTTCTAATAATTTCAATGTTCCTTCAATAGATGTCTCGTAGTGTGTGATTCCTTATAATCTTTCTTTTGTTAGTGAGAGTGGACTTGTTGAATCAAGTTTAGTAATATTAAAATAACGATTTCATACTGATATTATAAGATCAACATATAGCAATGTTTCATGGACACTCAAGCTAAGATAGTATAAAATAGATGAACTAAACTTTTTTTGTACATAATTACTATCAAGAATAATATTTTTAAAAACAAATAGCATGGTAATAATAATCCGAAACAACAACATGGTAGACTGATCGTCAAAAGATGATGAATACTCTAACACTGAAAATATGAGTCTGATCCTCGTAGATGTTGGATATGTTTTCCATGTAGCTATCATTTATCATGTTGTTCAGATGCTGGGACGTGAATTTTACCTATTCTAATCATGAAGCCTCATAGCTTATATACGAGCCAAAATATAATTTTGGGTAGAGTTTGGGAGAAGGGTAGGTAGATAAAAAAAGTATATATTTTAAATATATAATATTTTTGATAATGATAGAGGATATAAAACTATTAAAAATATTTAGAAAATTTTAATGTTTATAATCCCCACAATGTCATGCAATACAATAGATTTTTTTCTACCAAAAAATGTTTTATTATCTTTAATTTATGATTTTCCATAACAATATAGTTTATTATTACTCTAACAATTCAACTTCTACCAAATTTATATTAACTATAATTTATACCATTAATAGTTGTGGATTATGAAGATTCTGGGTATCTCTGTAACATTAATGAATTTCAAGCCATACAAGAGTATTCTCTTTACGATAACTTTCGTTAGGACACCCTTTATCCTGTCGTGTTAATAACATCATTTTTTCACACTATAATTTTTCTGTGTTGCAATATGTTTATTTTAAACAATTTAAAAAACTAATAAATATGAGTAGTAATTGTTAGTTGAACGTTGTAGTTATTAGTTGAGTACGATAATTATTAGTTGTAACCTACAAGCTTGAATCTAAGTTTCATATTTCACAAAATTTGTGGTAGATATATCTTGTAATAATTAGTAATAAAGAATATAATAAAATATGAGAAGTATTATGAAAATGTATCATTAATGAAACATTAATTTATAGTACTAGCAAATATATGTGAGTACTCTTTTATGTGAGTACTCTTTTATGTGAGTACTCTTTGATAGTTTAATATGACATAAACAAATTTACTAATTAATTTTTAGTCCACATCATATATTATTAAATATTATTTCATATCTTAATAAAATAAATATAAATTATTATAATTTCAAGAACATCAATACAATATAATAAAAAAAATAGTAACATATCATTAAAATACAGCAAAATTAATTATAAAGAACATTAATAAGTTGTAAATAAAAATAAAAATTTTAAAACTATTAAGAATTATATTGTATTTTTATATTTTTTTATCTTGAGAATATAGGATGAGATGATTTATATAGATTAATAGTATTTATAGTTTCTTTTTGTATTTATTTGTGAATTTTTTTTATTTAATAAATGACAATATCCTTTTAAAATTTTTATTCATAATATTATATTATTGTGAGTTTTTATTTATTTTATTCATTTGTTTAATTTTTTATGGTAATACTCGATATGTATTAATCATCATATTTTTACTATATATATATATATATATCTATCTATCTATCTATTGACATGCAGATATATGGAAGAAATTTATGATGTTTTACCAGAACATATCTTCGCTATAGAAGCAGTAGTAAATGACCATTCAAAGTATATTCTGCTCATGTGGAAAATTGTAGAAATATAGTATTTCTTCCCTCTCTCTCTCTCTCTAAACATCATTGCTGCTCATATTTTAATTATTTGTTGAAGTTGTATGCCCATATATAAATATTTGTATAATTATATATAAATAATTGTATAACTTTATAACACTCTATATAATTAAATATAACTATATTTATAAGTATATATACATATTTGTAAATCTATATATTTATTTATAACATTATATATTTATGTATAACTATTTGTATTGAATATATCTATATATAACTATATGTTTAACTATATAAAAATATTTATAGTTATATATACTATATGAATAATAACATATAACTATAAATAATTATATCTTATTATATGTATTACTATAAAAGTTTTATACATAACTATATTATAAATATATAATTTACAACTTATATTGAATATACATTTGTATTTATTAGTATTCATAAATGTATTTTACTATATCTATACCTATACATAACTATAGGTATAGATATAAAAAATTATATAAATAAATATATATACCTACATGTATAAATATATGTTTAACTATATGTGTAACTATATCTATAACCACATGTAACTATATTTAATATTACATGTATAACAACATACAATATTATGTTTAATTATATGTGTATAACTATATATAAATATTTTTAAAACAAAATAAAACTTTATATAATTAAATATAACTATATTTTTAACTATTTATACATATATGTATACATATATGCAAATCTATATACTTGTTTATAACTTTTTTTATATTCACGTATAACTAAATATAACTACTCATATGAATATATATATATATAACAAAATGTTTAAAGATATATAATTTTTTATAACTATACATATTATATGTATAATAACCAATAACTATACATAATTTTATATTATTAATGTATAACCTATATTTAAATATATAATTAACAACATAATTTAATATACATTTTTATATATTAGTATAAAAATGTATTTTAGTATATCCATACCTATACATAACTATATGTATAAATATATAGAATTATTTGAACAAATATATATACATACATGTATAAATATAAGTTTAACTATACATGTAACTATACGTATAATCACATGTAACTATATTTATAATTACATGTATAATAACATACAACATCATATTTAATTTTATGTATATAACTATATATAAATATTAGTAAAACTAAATAAAACTTTATATAATTAAATATAACTATATTTTTAACTATTTATACATATATTTAAATCTATATATTTGTTTATGACATTGTATATATTTATGCATACCTAAATTTAACTACTCGTATGAATATATATATATATATATATCTAAATGTTTAATTATATATAATTTTTTATAAATATACATTTTTATATATTACTATGATAAATATATTTTAGTATATCCATACTTATACATAACTGTATGTATAAATATATGATATTATATGAAAAAATATATATACATACATGTATAAATATAAGGTTAACTATACGTGTATCTATGTGTTTAACTACATGTAACAATATTTATAATTATATGTATAAAAACATACAACATAATGTTTAACTATATGCGTATAACTATATATATATATATATATATATTCTTATAACTATAAAAAACATTATATAAATAAATATAACTTTATTTTTAATTATGCATACATATATGTAATTTTATATAATTGTTTATAATTTTGTATACATTTATTTATATTTACTTATAACTACGTGTATGCATATATCTATATATAATTATATGTAACTATTTATAACTACATTTACTATTTGTATCCTAACATATAATTATATATGGAATAATATTAATTTGTTGAACTAATTTGAAATTAAATGGAAAAAGATATAATATCAACAATATGTAAGCAGGTATCATGAGAGTATCCGTAGATCAGGCTCATATATGGTATAATACAAATAAGGGTCATACCCTTACCTAATCCTAGCCCTTGGGCCTCAGGCTCAAATATGAACTTATGTATGATAAATGATGTAATATTTGATAGGCTTATATAGATGAAATTTTATTTTCTTTTATATAATTTTTCATTCTAACAATGCACTCTTTATGTGTATCTCTCTCTCTCTCCCTCTCTAATTCTTCATGTCACTCTATTCCTCTTTTTCTTTGTATCACACACTCTCTCTTGTTATTTTCTTTTTCACTCTCCTTTCTTGCTTCTTCTCTCTCCCTCTTTCTCTCTCTCCCCCCTCTCTCCCCCTCTCTTCCCCTCACTTTCCCTCTTTCTCTCTCTCCCCCTCTCTCCCTTTCTCTCCCTTACTCTCCCTTTCTCTCCCTCCCTCTCTCTCCCTCTCTCTCTCCCTCTCCCTCTCTGTCCCTTTCACCATTTCTCTTCCCCTCTCTCTCTCCCTCCTTTCTCTCCTTCACTCTCTCTCCCCTCGTATGCCCATTTCTCTACCCCCCTCTCTCTCCCCATCTTATCTCTCTCTCTCTCTCTCCCTCTCCTCCTTCAAACATTAAATATCATTTTTTGCTTTCATTTCTTGTGCATTATCGCATTTTACACCCTTTATCTAGTATAACTGTGATATCTACAAATCTTTATCGTGCTAAATTTTCTTTATCTATTAATGTAGATTCAGCAAATGCATTGCCTCGATATTCATGATATTTAATTTTTAAATATTCATCTGTAAGTAATTTTATTTAATTATTTGTATATTTTGAAGTAATAAAATATTTTATTCAAAATAATGATGGACATTATTTTTTGTAAATAAAATAGGGCAAAATGAGCTCAAATCATCAATGGATGTACAAAAAGGTTATTAATAGATATTTGAATAAAGATTTTTTGACTGGGCTTGAAACTTTCATCAATTTTGCATGTAGTCAAATGAGGTTGATGGTTGGAGAAAAAATTAAGTGTCCGTGTAATCATCGCAAGTGTCGGAATATCCCTTTTCGTGATGCAAACACTATAAGATATCATTTGGCTAAATATAGCTTAGTACTAAATTATTTTGTTTGGATTTATCATGGAGAAAGTATAATGTCTCTGAATAATGAACAAAATGAGGGTATTAATCATTTGCTTATGGTGAAGAATCATTAAACACATACTATAGAATGACCACGGAAGCAGCTTGTGCTGACTTTAGTATGGATTATGTGGATGAACCACCTAATCCTAAAGCCCAGAAATTTTATGAAATGCTTAAAGTTGTAGATAAAGAACTGTGGCTTGGTTGTAAAACACATTCGCAAATGTCATTTGTAGCTCGACTAATGAGCATTAAGTCAGAAAATCATATGTTTGAGAAATTATTTGATCAGATGACAGAACTGATGAAGGAGATTGTTTCGAATAATAATTTGATCACTAACTACCTTTACAACACTAAGAAGTTACTACGAGGAATGGGTTTACTAGTGTAAAAAATTGATTGTTGTTTAAATGAATGCATTTTATATTGGGGTGGTGATAGTGATTTAATTAGCTGTAAGTTTTGTGATCATCCTCGATTTAGGAAGACACCTCGTGTTGTAGATACGCGACAAAAATTAAAGGTTGTCTTTAAGAAGATGTATTATTTTCCATTAATTTCTCAATTACACAGACTATATGCATCAAATTCTACAACAAATGATTTGAGGTGGAAATCTTAGCATGATATTGAAGAAGGGGTAATGCGTCATCCATCAGATTCACCTGCTTGGAAGCATTTTAATTATATACATCAAGATTTTGCAGCTGAAATTTGAAATGTGAGATCGAGTCTCTACACTAATGGAATTCAGCCATTTGGGCAATATGAACAATAGTATTCAACATGACCAGTGATAGTGACACCTTATAACTTACCTCCGTGGTTTTGTATAAAGGAGCAATATATGTTTTTGTCAATATTAGTTCTAGAGCCAAAAAATCAGAAAGACATGCTTGATATTTTCTTACAACCTTTTATTATAGAGTTAAATCATTTATGAGATGTTGGTGTGAATACATATGATATCTCAAAGAAGTAAAATTTCATTATGCGAGCAGCTCATATGTGGAAAGTAAGTGACTTTTTTGTATATTCAGTGTTGTCTGGCTGGAGTACTGTAGGGTAATTCATATGCCCATATTGCATGGAAAATTCTGATGCATTTACCCTCAAATTTAGTTGTAAATAGTCATGGTTTGATAACCATCGTAAGTTTCTACCTACGAATCATTCATTTCAAAAAAATATAACTGCATTTCGAAAAAATAAAACTGTGATGATAGTTGCACCAGTAGTTCATTCAGAAGATGATATTATGACAGAGATTCATAGTTTGGGTTTGAAGAAGGTAACTGAAAATGAAGTTACTGGAAGTAATGGACCAATAAGCAAATTATGATAGAGATTCAAGAGATGATATTTGGGACTTGCCCTATTGGAAGTCCAATTTAATTCATCATAACTTAGATGTAATGCATATTGAAAAAAATGTTTTTGATAATGTTTTCAACAATGTCCATAATGTAGACGGAAAAACAAAAGACACTTTAAAAGCAACACAAGAGCTGATTGATTACTATTGGCATCCTGAATTGAAACAGAATAAGGAAATAGGAAAATTCCCTAAAGCTTGCTACACACTAGATAAGAAGGCAAGATAGATATTGTGTGAATTAGTTAAAAATTTAAAATTTCTTGATGGATATGTGTCAAATATGGGTAGATGCATGGATATGAAGAATCTTAAGTTATTTGGAATGAAAATTCATGACTGTCATGTATTTATACAGAGATTAATACCAATTGTATTCCGTGAATTACTTCCACTAAGTGTTTGGAAGGTTCCTTATAGAACTTTGTTTTTCAAATAGCTAACTGAAAACACAATCAAAATAGATGACATGGTGAGGGTGGAGAATGACAATCCACTTATTATTTGTAAGCTTGAATGGATATTCCCACAGAGTTTTTATGAGTCGATGGAGCATTTGCCTGTCCATTTGGCATATGAAGCAAGGATTGCTAGGCTAGCGAAATTCAGGTGGATGTATCTTTTTGAGAGGTTAATACATATATATTGATATGTTTTATTTTTTAGTACTTTAAGTATTATTGTAATTTAATCTAATTGAAACCTAACATTATGATTGTAGGTATCTTTGTAAGTTGAAATTGAATGTTAGAAACATGGCAAAAGTTGAAGGTTCAATTTGCAATGCATATTTAGTAGAAGAAGCATCATCATTTTATTCTTATTATTTTGAGGATCATGCAAATACAAATAATTGAAATGTGCCATGGAATTATGAATTTCAAGTGATGGTAGAAGATGATTATGTGGACAAACGATCTATCTTCAAGCACCCTAAAAGAGCATTTGGAAGTGCAATGAAAAGATATATGACAGATGAACGAAGCAACCTGGATCTATGTTTTGCTTAATTATGAAGAGGTTGCACCATATATTGAGTATGAATACCCAAATGGCTGCAAGTTTAATCATAGTTTAATTTTATCTTTAATAGGAATAATTAAAAATTGATATACATTTTTTTCTCTTTTTATATTTGTGCAGTATTTATGTTGAGCAGATAAAATATAGGCATCCAGCATTTTCCAGCAATGATGTTGATTATTTGCTAGAAACTAAATTTGCGAATTAGTTAAAAAATTATGTGAGTATAATTAAGTTTTATATTTTTGAATTATTTAATTTATTAGTATCTTTAATTGTTAATATCATTTTTTAATTTATGTCACAAGCAATTGATCCTTTAAATGAAGATTCAAATATTTTCATTCAAAATCTAAGTAAAGGCCCATTTAGATATGTGACAACCTATCCTGGGTATTTTGTTAATTGATATAAATTTCACACAATTGGTCACGGTTCTTCTAAAATAACAATGCATAGTGGTGTATGCATTAAAGGCTCAGGTTATAGTGTAGATGAGATTGATTATTATGGTCAACTCGAAGAAGTTATTAAGTTGGAGTATCCTGGACTCAAAAAATAACAAGATTGTATTATTTAAGTGTGAGTGGTTTTATCCTATACGAAATGTGGGCACAAAGACTTATTTAGATTATAAGCTAGTGGATGTTAACCAGAAACATAGATATAATTGATATGCGCCATTTATTATGGCTGCTCAAGCCACTCAAGTTTATTATTGTACATATCCGAGTTTATCAATTGATAAGAGAGATTGGTTGGTGATTTGTAAAATCAATGCTCGATCAAAATTTGAAGTACCAATATCACAACAAAGAAGTACATACTTAGAAATTGCACCGGCATTCCAGGAAGATGACATAAATAATATTGAGTCTGTGAATGTAGATGAAGATCTAGAAAATTTATGTGACTCAAATGGTGGCACAATAGAAATTGAAGATAATCAATTTCTATCTGAAGATGAGTTCAAACTTCTGTTAGAATCAGACAAAATATCAGAAGATCCATTGGAGGATGATAGTGACGAAGATAATTAAATTGTTATAATTTTATTAGAAATTTAAATTATCAAAGACTTTTATATTTTTTTGAAATATATCGATCTGTTTTATTCAAAAATGCATGCTTGTTCATCATATCTCTATTTTTTGTTCTTTGTTTTATTTTGCACATCAGATGGTTCCTAAAGGATGTGGTCATGGTGGAGGTGGACTTGGACATAGAAATGAACCAAATTCATCTAGTATGTTATATCATGTTACAGAATTAGTACCATCTCATAACCACCATATCCAGACTTCAACATCACAATGACCATCTCCATTTCTACCACCATCATTATCATTGAGACCTCTACTATCACCTTTATAAGATGTAAGCCCACCACCCATTGTGCTTCCTGCACAAACTTTTGATCAATCTCTATTTTCTACACCACATTTTACAATGATTGTTTCACCATTTACAATACCAATGACATCATCAAATGTTATGCCTTTCTCTATAGACAGTGTAAAGTTAGAAATTGAGATTGTGGATGAGAGGTAAAAGAAATATGTAAAAATGCCTTGAAAAAAAATTTTGATATTACTGTAAGTGGTTTTTTTTATATTGTTATGATTTACTTGTTTTCAATGTTATTTATTTATTTATATAGTTTTATTCCATCTCAGAAGTGTTCGACTAAAATTACAAGGCTTTCAAGAAAATGACTGATTCTAAAGCTTTCTCCTGGAAGAAAGTTTCTGAATCGACAAAAGAGTCATATTTTAATGACTTTCAGGTAAAAATAATAAAACAAAAGAATTGAAAAATAATTATATAATTACTTAACATTTATGTTGGTTATTATTCAAGTAGTAAATAATTATGTTCTTGTTGTTAATATAAATTCTTTTGTCATTTTTCTATTTATATAACCAGTGCACATGAGGACCCAAATTTGATGGAAAGATAAAGTTATTATAGGAGATCAAAGCTGCTCAGTGGTATTTTGATTTTGTCCATAAATTAAAGAAAATGAAAGAAATGTCTGATTTTATATTCGAGGAAGATTGGCCTGAGTGGCATAATTATTGGGAGGAGCTAGATGTGAAGAAAAATCATATATTACCAGCAATAATCAACGAAGTGAGGTAGCTGGACTAGGTACAGAAATCTGTCGACATACTAGAGGTTAAAAGTTTAGCATTGAGCATGCTCGATATTTGGTACAAATTTAAAATTCTAAACATTACTATATTTTGTGAATGTCCTAATAGTCCAATAAATAAAATCTTTGCATGGTTTTATTAATTTTGTTTATTTTTTTTATCATTTGTTTTTTATGACTTAATAAAAACATATTCTAGGCTAGAGAATTGGGCCGAGATCCAAATTTTTATTAGATTTTCAGAAAGATGCATGTGAAAAAAGTGGATGGTCAGTATGTTGACAACAAGTCTCAGATGATTGCTGTAAGAAATTGTTATATTAATTAGATTTAATAAAACTACAGTACATTATAAAAATTGTTTTGAATGCAAAATATTTATTTTATTTTTTGTAAATCTAGAATATATTTTTTCTCTATTTTATCTCAATACCTAATGGAGAAACGTGTGATAGTTGCTCATCAACAAGTTGAGGGTTCTATGTATCTTCAACCAATTGACTATGATCTATTTTATTTGGAGACAATGGGAGGTCGAAAGAAGTAGTGAGTATACAAAATCGGCTCTAAGGAAGTGGCATTTTGTTGTAGTAGTCGTGCTTCTAATTCAACTGTCTCAGCAATGGTGGATGAGGCGGTCGAACAACAAGCACGGGAAACAAATGAACGTATTATAGATATGGAGACCAAAATGAAAAAGAAGGATGAGCTGATAACTAATTTGATGAAAGAAATGCAAGAAATTAAAGAAATTAAAAATGTAATGTAACAATAGATGTCCTATATCGAGTCACAATTAGCAGCATTGGCACAATAGATAGCATTCCGAGATCCATCTATGAATCCTCGTAGGAGAGGCTAGTATTCCCTACAAATTATGAGGATGATTGAGTATGAGAATTATTTTTGAACTGTTATTTATTTTTATCTTCGTGTAGCAAATAATTATGATATTTTTTTGCATGTTTCAATTTTTTTATTCTGGTTTTATTCTTTGCATTTCCGATTAACCAAATTATGAATCTTTGTAGGATACATTATGTGAGACAAAAGATAAAATCCTGATTCAAAGCATTCAGACATTACAATGGTCCTTCCAACGCATGGGTCTTATATTTACTGATTTCAACTTTATCAAAAAGAGGGCTAGCCTATCTTATCTTTATTATTCTAAAACCATTTTATTTTTGCACTCTCTTTATCTTTAAACATAATTGTTAAACATCTTTTGGATTTTTGTTGAAGCTGTATGACAATCAACTTTAATTTGTCTTTGTTCATGTCTATAATATTTGTTTTTATATACCTGTGAATATGTTTGTGTCTCTGAATTTTTTGGGTAGAGTTTTAGCCTATTATAGGTATGTAAAAGCCTCTTTTCAATAGTGGCAATGATGGTAGTGATGGCAGCGGTGGTAGTAGAAGTGGCAGTGGTGGTAGCGGAAGCAGTAGAGGTGGTAGCAGAAGCAGCGGCGGTGGTAGCGGAAGCTGCATCGATGGTAGAAAAAGCGGCGGCAGTAATGCTAGCGGTGGCAGCGGAAGCATCAGCGGAGGCAATATTGACAACGGTGACAACGACGGTAGTAGTGGCTGTGGTGGTAACAGTAGCAGAGATGACATCAGCGGCAGGAGTGGCAGAAGCAGCAAAAGTGGCAGAAGCAGTAGCAACGGCAGTAGTGGCATCAACGGCATCAACGGTAGTAGCGGAAGCTTTGGCAGTGATGGCAGTAGTGGTGGCGGCGTGGGTGGCAGTGGCAGCAGAGCCAGCATCAGCAGCATCACTGGTAGCGGTAGCAGCAGCAGTAGCAGTAGTGGCAATGACAGTGGCATCAATAGCGGTAGCAGCAGTGACAGTGTCAACGACAGGAGCAGTAGTGGTAGCGGGAGCATCAGCAACAGCAACAAATGCGGTATATACGTACGTATATAGTCAGTATATACGCTCGTACAATACTTTAGTATTTTATGTACATATATACTTAGTATATATATGTAATCAGTATATATGTACACATAATATTGTAGTTTATATGTACATATACTTCAGTAATATATGTACAAGTGAAATACTAGTATATATGTACATATTTACTGCAATAATATATATTCATCAAAACATAGTATTTTTATTTATTTTGATTTGATTTGGTGGTTTAAATTTCATACAGATATAGTACCACATTGTTTCCCATACAAAGCTTGTATAAGTGAAGACATATTTCAACAAACATGATGCACAGTGACTCAGATAGTATTTTTGCCGCAAAAGTTGGTGGTCGGAAGAGTAGAGGAAGAAAAAGTAACGTCAATGTATTGATAGATTACACTTTATCCACCGTCGGTAGATACTTCGATTAATAAGATGTAATATAATTTTTATTATTTTTTTTGTTTTAGTTATTTAAAATATTGTATTAAAATAAGTTTTTAAATGAATTTTTTTTTGTTTAATTTAAAACTTTCATTTATAGTTTCTATTTCTATTAAATTTAATTTAAAAATATTAAATTATTTAATTAAATTTTTGTTGAAACTGTATGACAATCAATTGTAATTTTTGTTTGTTCATGTCTATAAAAACTATTTTTATATATCTGTGAATATGCTTGTGTTTCCCCAAATTATTTGGGTAGAGTTTTAGCCTATTATAGGTATATAAAACCCTATTATCAGTAGTGGTAGCCGCGGCAGCGGCGGTAGTAGTGGCAGTGATGGTAGTGGCGGCAATGGTGCTAGAAGCGGTAGTGTAGCAGCAGCACCAGCATCGACAACAGCAGTGTCGGTAGTAGCTGCAGTAGCGGTGGCGACAGACATGGCAGCAATGGTAGCAGCTACAGCGGAGGTAGTGAAGGAAGCAGTAGCATCAGCCACAGCGGCGGCAGCGGCGGTGGCGGTGGCTGCAGTGGTGGCGGCGGTGGCAGCGGCTACGACGGTGGCGGTGGCATCAGAGGCTGCAGCTGTTATAGCGGCAGCAATAGCAATTGCACCAGAAGATGCAGCGGCGGCAGCAGATGCAGCAGTTGCATTGGTGGCTGCTCTGCCGGTGGCGACAACACCGGCAGTAGTAGCAACGGCAGCGATAGTAGTGGCAGGTGTGGCACCTAGCAGTTGGGGTGGTAGCGACAGCGGAAGTAGCAGGAACGACAACTAATGCGGTATATACGTACGTACATAGTCAGTATATACATACATATAATTATGTAGTATTCTATGTACATATATACTGAGTATATATGTACTCGGTATATATGTAAGCATAATACTACAATTTATATATACAAATAGTGCAGTAATATATGTACGAGTGAAATGCTAGTATATTTGTACATTTTTGCTACAATAATATATATTTATCAAAACATAGTTTTTTTTAATTTATTTTGATTTGATTTAGTGTTTCAAATTTCTTATAGATGTGGTACCACATTGTATCCCATACGATGCTTGTATAAGTGAAGGGATTTTTCAACAGACATGAAGGACCGTGATACGGACAGCTTTTTCGCAACTGAAAGTTGGTGATGGGAGGAGCTGAGGGAGAGAAAGCAATGTCAATACATTGATAGATTATATTTTATGCACGGTCAGTAGATACATTGATTACTAAGATGTAATATAATTTTTGTTATTTTTTTTAGTTTTTTAAAATATTGTATTAGAATATGTTATTCAATGAATTTTATTTGTTTATTTAAAATTTTCTTTGATAGTTTCTGTTTTTATTAAATTTAATATAAAAATATTAAATTTTTAATTAAATTTTAGTTTAAGCTTTATGACAATCAACTTTAATTTGTGTTTGTTCATGTCTATAATAACTGTTTTGATATATCTGTGAAAATGTTTGTGTGTCTTCGAATTCATTGGGTAGAGTTTTAGCCTATTATAGGTATGTAAAAGCCTATTATCAGCAGCAGTAGCAGCGACAACAGCAGTAGCAATGGCAGCGGCGGTAACGAAAGCAGTAGCGACTACAGTGGAGGTGGCGGCAGCAGCTGGGGCTGCAGTGGCGGTGGAAGCGGTAGCGGGATCAGCAGTGATAGGAGCGGCAGCATCGGAGGTAGTGGCAGTGATAGTAGTAGTGGCTGCACCGGAAGTAGAGGTGGCAGTGGCAGTGGCAGTAGCAACAGCTGCTTCGGAAGTAGCGGCAGCACCGGAAGCAGTGGCAGAGGCGGCAACGGCAGTAGTTCTAGGAGTGGCAGTGGAAGCAGTAGCAACAACACCAAATGAGGTATATACGTACGAATAAAATTAGTATATACGTACATATAATACTGTAGTATTCTATGTACATATATACTAAGTATATTTGTACTTAGTTTATAAGTACACATAATACTGTTGTTTCTATGTACATATACTGTAGTAATATATGTACGAGTGAAATTCTAGTATATATTTACATATATATACTGCATGATTATATATGTATCAAAACATAACTTTTTTTAATTTGACTGAGTGGTTAAAATTTCTCACAGATATGATACCGCATTATTCCTCATACAAATCTTCTATAAGTGATGAGATTTTTCACTAGACAATACGTGTCATGACCCAGACAACTTTATCGCAGTAGAAAAAAGATGATCAGAGGAGCAGGGGGAGAGAAAGCAATGTCAATTAATGGATATATTATACTTTATGCACTCTTGGTAGATACATCGATGAATATGATGAAATAAAATTTGTTATTTTATTATTTCAATTATGTAAAATATTAAATTTGAATAAGATATTAAATGATTTTAAATTTTGTTTGATATAAATTATTTATAGTTTCAATTTTTATTCAATTTGATATAAAAATATTAAATTATTTAGCCAATAAATTTTAATATAATATAAATTCTAAAATTAATTTTGAAATTAAATTATCTAGGGAAAAATCCCTTGCTAAATTAGCAAGAGAATTTTCCCTATCTAATTTAGCTTGGTAAAAATTAAAATTAGCTACGTATTTTCCTCGCTAATTTTATTTAGCTATGGACTATAACCTTCGGTAAAATTTATAGACCAGCACTTTAGTTAGGGAATCATCCGTCATTATTTTCATTTAGCGATTGAAAATCTCATTTATCTTGCTAATTTATCTAGTGAATTTGTATTTTTTAGCAAGGGATTTTTCCATCACTAACTTTTTAACTAGGGACACTATCCGTCGCTAAATATTAGCAAGAAGCACTTTAGATAGGGAATTGATCCATTGGTAATCCGTCGCTATATCCCGTTTAGCAAAGGAAAATACACATTTGGCTAGGGAATTTCCTTAGCTATATGAGATTTTTCTTTTAGTATAAATAGATAGATTGATATATTGATTAATAGATAGAATGATATCTAGAATGATAGGCATATAGATAGACATATAGATAGGTAGATAGAGAGATAGATAGACAAATAGAAAGATAAATAGATAACTAATAGATAGATAGTCACATAGATAGATATATAGATAAATAAATAGATAGATAGATAGAAAGACAGACAAATAGAAAGAGAGGTAAATAAATAGATAGATAGATGACAGATAGATAAATAGATAGATAGATATACATATATATAGTTAGATAGATGGACATATAGATAGACAGATAGATAGCCAGGTAATTAGATAAATTGATAGAAATAATAATAGTCAGATTGATAGACAAATTTATAGACAAATAAATAGACAGATAGATAGAAAGATAGATATAAATATAAATAGATAGATAAACAGATAGATATATAGATAGGTAGAAAAATAGATAGACAACTAGATAGACAGATATATAGATAAATAGATAGATAGATTGATTGATGGACAGATACAGAGACAGATAGATAGACAGATAGATAGACAGATAGATAGAAAGATAGATAGAAAGATAAACAAATAGATAGAGATAGATAGGCAGATAGATAGATATACAGATAAATTGACATATAGATAGACAAATAGATAGAAAGATAGATATACAGAAAGATAGATAGATAGATGGTCAGATTGATAAACACATTGATAGACCAATATATAGACAAAAAGATAGTTCGATCGAATGTTTGATGGTTTGTCTTATTGATAGATAGATTGGTAGAAATATTGAGAGAAAGATAGATATAAAGATATAAAATAGATAAATAGACATATAGATAGGCACATTGATAGATAGATAAATAGATATATAGATAGATAGATAGACATATAGATATACATAAAGAATAGATATATAAATAGATATACACATTGATGGATAGTAAGATAATTAGATAATTAGATAGATAGATATATTGATTGATTGATAAATAGATAGATAGATATATAGATAGACAACTATATAGGTAGATTGATTGATTGATTGACACAAAGATAGATAAACAGACAGATAGATAGACAGATAGAAAGACAAAAAAGATAAATAAATAGATAGATTGAAAGATAGACAGATTGATAGATTGATCGACAGATAGATAGATAGATATATAAATAGAATCATTGATTGATAGTCAGATTTTTACATAAATTAATAACCAGATAGATAGATAGATAGATAGATAGATATAAACATAGATAAATAGATACATATACAAATATATAGTTAGATAGATAGATATATATATATATATAGACAGATAGAAAGATAAATTGAAACATAGATTGATAGACAGATACATATACATATAGATAGATAGACATATAGATATACAGATAGATAGATAGATAGATAGCATGATGAACAAAGATAAATAGATAAATTAATTGATATATAGATATATAGATAGATAGATAGAGATATAGATAGATAGATAGATGAATCATTGATTGATAGACAAATAGATAGATAGATTTATACACATATTGATAGACGGATAGATATAAACATAGATGAATAGTCAGATAGACAAATATATAGATAGATTTAGAGATAGATATATAGATAGATAGAGAGATATACAGATAGAAATATAATTAGATACATATTTTTGATTGATAGATTAATAGACATATAGATATTTAGATAGTTAGATAGATAGATCGATCAATATTAAGATAGATAAACAGAATGATAGATAAATAGATAAATAGATAGAGAGATAGATAGATATATTGATAGACAGAATGATAGATAGAATAATATATAGAGAGATTAAAAGATAGATAAATAAATAAATATATATATATATATATATATATATATAGAAAGATAAATATATAGATAGATAAATAGATAGAGAGATAGAAAGATATATAGAATGATAGTTAGATATGAAGATAGATATATAGACAGATAGATAGAGAGATAGATAGATAAATCAATAGATAGATAGGCATATAGATAGCAATATATATAGATAAATAAATATACAAATAGATAGATAAATAGATAGTTAGATAGATATACAAACAGAAAGAAAGAAAGAAAGATAGATACACAAATAGATAGACAGATAGATAGACAGATAGATAAACAAAGAGATAGATCGATATAAAGATAGAAAGATAAACAAATAGATATAAATATATAGACAGATTTATAGAAAGAAAGATAGATAGATTGATTGATTGATAAAAAGCAATAAAGATAGAATGATTAATTGATAGACCGATTGATAAAAGATTGATAGATAGATAGATATAAAGATAGATAAACATAAAGATAGATAAATAGATAGATAAACAGATAGATAGATTGATAGATAGATAAAGATATAGAAATGCAAATAGAAGCATAGATTTATAGATAGATTGGTAGGAAGATAGATAGACAAATAGATATATAATATATATATATATATATATATATATATATATATATATATAGACACATTGATAGAATGATAGATAGAAAAATAGACAGACAGATATATATAAATATATATATATATATAAATAGATAGACATATAGATAGAAGATAGATAAATAAACAAATTGATAGAAACATAGATAGATAGACAAATAGACTTATAGATAGATAGACAAATAGATAGCTACATAGATAGATAGGTATACAAATTGATGGACAGATAGATAGACCGATAGATTGATAGAAAGATAAATAGATAGATAGATATATAGATAGACAAATACATTGATAGATAAATCAATAGATTTATCGACAAATAGATTGTTATATAAATAGATAGACAGATAGATAAACAGACAGATAGATAGACAGACAGACAGATAAATAAGATAGATAGACAGATTTATAGATGGATTATAGACATATTGAAAGAAGGAAAGAAAGAAAGAAAAATAAATAAATAGATAAATAGATAGAATGATTTAATGATAGATATATTGATAGACAGATTGATAGAAAAATTTATAGAAAAATTGATAGATGAGTTCATAGATAGATTGATCTAATGATTGATAGACAGATTTATATGCATATTGATAAATAAATAGATAGACAAATTGATAGATAGCTAGATAGACAAATAGATCGATAGATTATATGACAAAAAGAAAGAAAGATATATAGACGGATAGATATAGATAGATATACTGATATACAAACAGATAGACAATTAGACAAATTAGAGAGGCAAATAAATAGTCAAACATGCAGACAAACAGATAGATGAACAAACAGATAGATAGACAAATAGACAAATAGATAGACACACAAATTGATAGATGTATAGGTAGACAGGCTGAAAGTATGATTGATTGATAGATAAACAGATAGATAGAGAGATATATAGATAGTTTGATAGACAAATTTATAGATAGATTGATAGTTAGATTAATAGATAAATTGATAGAAAGGAAGGAAGATAGCTTGAAAGATAGATAGATAGATAGATTGATAGATAAATAGATAGACAATTAGATAGCCAAATAGATATACAAATAGTTAGACAAATAGATTAGTTGATTATTAGACAAATAGATAGTTAGATAGATAGATCGATAGATATACAGATAGATAGACAAATACATAGATAGATAGATAGATATACAAATAGAAAGACAATTAGAGAGAAAGATAGATAAATAGAAAGATAGATAGACAAATTGATAGACAGATAGATAGAGAGATAGTTATATATTTAGAAAGACATATAGAAACATAGATAGGTAGATAGAAGGATTGACAAATAGATATACTTATATATAGACAAATAGAGAGATAGTTAAATAGATAGATAGAAAGATTGACTATCATATAGATAGATAGAAAGATTGATTGATTAATAGACAAATAGAAAAAATATATATAGTCATATTGATAGATAGAAAGAAAGATAGATAGATATATTGACAGACAGACATATAGATATAAAGATTTCCATATCGATAGACAGATAAATAGACATATAGATAGATACATAAATATATAGATAGTTAGATGTATATATTAAAGATAGATACATACATAATAGATAGAAAGATACATAGAAAGATTGAAAGATAGATAAAAAAATAGATATATAGATTGGTAGAAAGATTGACAGATAGATAAAAAAATAGATATATAGATAGATAGATAGATAGATAGACACATAGATAGACAGATATATAGATAGATAGTAAGATAGATAGACTTATATATACACACATACATAGATAGATATAAAGACTAATAGATAGATAAATAGATAGACAAATAGATATAGAGATAATATGATAAATAGATCGATAGACAGAATAAATGATTGAGAGATAGACACATAGATATACAGATTGATAGTTAGATATATAGTTAGATAGAAAAATAGATAGATTGACATATAGATAGATAGTTAGATTGATAGATAAATATATAAAAAATTATATTGAAAATAGATTGATAGATAGAAAGATAGATTGATAGAAACACAGACATACAGATATATAAATTGAAATAAAGTAAGATATTTAGATAATTAGATATATAGATATATATATATATATATATATATATATATATATGTGTGTGTGTGTGTGTGTGTATGTGTGTGTGTGTGTGTGTACATATAGACAGATAGACAAATTGATAGTCAAAGACATTTAAAAAATAGACAAATAGATAGATAGATAGATAGATATATAGATTGATGGATATATAGATATAGATAGATAGTTAATCTGTTAGTTAGTCAAGGAGGCTAATAGTCATGCATGTAGGTAGACATAGAAACAAATAAAGACATACAAACAAACATACAGATAAACAGACATACATACAACCATATAGACAGACATGCAAATATAAAAATAGACACAGAAATAGAGAGATACACTTTAGATAGGCATATATATATATATATATACACACATATATAGTTTGAAAATAAGATTAATAGATAGATAGATATATAAACAGATTTATAGACATATTGATAGATAAATAAACTGATTATTTGTCAAATAAATTGACTAATATATTGATACATAGATAGATAGATAGACAGGCAGATATATAGATAAATTGAGAGAGATAGATAGATAGACAAATAGAAAGACAAATAGATAGATAAATAGATTGGTAAACATATTGATAGAGTGATAGATAGACATATATCTAGTTAAATTGATAATAATAAAGATAGACAGATTTATAGACAGATTGATAGACACATTGATAGATAGATACATATATATAGACACATTGATTGATAGACATAGTGATAGATTGAAAGAGAGATTGATAGACATATATATAGATAGATAGATAGATAGACCAAAAGATTGATAGATAGATATAAAAATAGATCTATATATAGATAGATAGATACATGGACAGATATATAGAAATATAGATAGACAAATAGAAAGAAATATATAAAATTTGATAGATAGACAAATGACTTACATATAGATAGATAGATAAATTGACATATCGATAGAAAGATAGATAGATATATAGATAGATAGATAGATATAAAGATAGATAAATAAATAGATATTCATTTTGATAGATAGATAGATTTATAGATATATAGATAGAAAGATAGATTGATAGATAGACAAATAGAATGATAGATAGATATATAGATAGATACTTATATAGATAGAGAGATTATAAATAGATAATCAATTATATAGATAGATTGAAAGATATAAAGATAGATAGATAGATAGATAGACAGATAGAAAAACATAAAAAAGACATATAGGTATATAGATAGATAGTTTGATATATAAATAGATAAATAGATAGATAGACAAATAGATAGACAGATAGATAGATATATAGACATATATAGATAGAAATATAGAATGATAGAAGAAAGATCGTTAGATAGATAAATTGATTGATTGACAGATAGTTTGATAGATAGACAGATAGAAAATTATATAGATAGATAGATATACATAGAAATAGATAAGCAAACACAGATAGAAAAATAGAAAAACAGATAGAGATATAGACAAATTGATTGATAGACATACATATAGATAGAAAGATAGTTAGTCGGTCAGTTAGGTAGGTAGGCAGACAATCAAGTAGGCAGACACTCAGACAAATAGATAGAAAGACAAGCAAATATATAGTTAGACAAATAGATAGACAAATAAACATATAGACATACAAATAAATTGGCAGACAAACAAACTCATAAAAATATTATAGATAATCAGTTATATAGGCAGTTTGATAAATAGATTAATATATAGATTGATAAATAGATAGATAAACATATTGATAGATATATAGATTTATATATAGTTTGATATATATATATATATATACACACTAATATATAGATAGATTGACGGACAGATAGATAGAAATATAAGTAGACAGATAAATTTAAAGAGAGAGAGAAATAAATAGATAGATATATATATATATATATATATAGAAATATAAATTTAAATAGATAGATATAATGATATATACAAATATAGATAGATAGATAGATAGATAAAAAATAGCTAGATATATTGATAGAAAGAATGATAAACCGAATGATATAGAGATTGACAGATAGATTAATAGACAGATAGATAGATACATAGATAGATAGATAGATATATCGATATATATATATATATATATATATATATATATATATATATATATATATATATAGACAGATACATAGATAGGTTCAAAGACAAATTGAGAGATAGATTGATGGACATATAGATAGACATATAGATAGATAAACAAAAAAGTTAACAAATATGTCAATAGATAGATAGAAAGATAGATTGATAGATAGATTGATTCATAGTTAGATTGAAAGTTTGTTTGACAAATAGAATGATTGATTGATTGATAGATAGATCGATAGATAGATAGTTAGATAGATAGACATATCGATAAACAAATAGATAGATAAATAAATAGATAGATAGAAATATAGATATACAGATAGATATATAGATAGATAGACAGATTGATATATATATATATATATATATATATATATATATAGACAGATAGATTGACATTTAGATAGATTGATAGATAGATAGATAGATTGATTGATTGATAGAATGACTTATAGATATATATATATATATATAGACAAATAGATAAAAGATAGATATATAGATAGATATAAATATAAAGAGTTAGATATATAGATAGATAGATAGATAGACATATAAATTGATTGATAAAGAAACGGATAGAAAGACAGATAGATTGATAAACATTCAAATAGATAGATAGGTAGACAAAAGGTAGACATACACTTAGATATATGGGCATACAATCTATATATATATAAATAGACATGTAGATAGTCATGTAGGCAGGTAGACACATAGAAAAATAGACAAATAGATAGCTAAACATATATAAAGAGAGACAAACAAAAAAATAGATAGGAATACAAATAAACACACAAACAGACAAACATATATAGATAGTTTACAAATAGGTAGATCTATAAATAATTTGATAAAGAGATTAATAGAAAGATTCATATATAGATATACAAAAAGCTAGATTAATTGAGAGAAATAATAATTTACAAATTTATTGACAAATAGATAAAAAAATAGATAGACAAAAAGATGGACAGATAGAGTGAGATAGATAGTTAGATAGATAGAAGGAAAACTAGATAGGCATGTCGATATACAAATAATTAAAAGATAGAAAGATATATAGAAAGATAGATAGATTTCTTGATAGACAGATAGATAGGTAGGTAGATATTTAGATCAAATGATTCATTGATATATAGATAGATAGATTGATAGATAGATAAACATATCGATAGATAAATTTATAGATAGATAGATAGATTGATTGATAGATATATAGATAGATAGATTGATAGATTGATACATTAATAGATAAACAGTCAGATAGATAGAAAAATAGATAGATAGATAGTCAAAAAGATTGAAAAATAGATGGACAAATAGATAGATAGATACACACCGGCACTTATAGATGGACAGACAGAAAGAAAAATAAACAAACAAATAGATAGATTGACAAATAGAATGATATACATACAGTTAGTTAGAAAGATAGTCAGGTAAGTAGCCACACATACCAATAGTTAAACAGACATGCAAATAAATAGGCAGACAAATAAACACATATAAAGACTATAGATTGGTAGATATATAGATAGTTTGATAAATAGATTAATAGACACATTGATAGATAGATAGATATATAGACATATTGATAGACAGATATATAAATAGATATATATAGATAGAATGACAGATAGATATATAGACATATTGATAGACAGATATATAAATAGATAGATGGATAGATAGATAGACAGATAAATAGACAGATAAATCATAAGATAGATAAATAGACAATTAAAAAGATAAATAGATAGATAGATAGATATATATATATATATCTCTCTATATAGACATATAGATATATAGATATAAAGAAAGATAGCTAGATAATTTGATATTAAGAATGATAGACAAAATGATAGACAGAATGATGGAGAGATTGATAGAAAAATTAATGGATATATAGATAGATAGAAAGATAGATAGAAAGATAGATATATTAATATCTAGATAGATAGATATATAGATAGATATATACAAAGATAGTTTGATAGATAGATAGATAGACAGATAAATGAACAAATAGATTGGCAGAAAGATAGATAGACATACAGATATACATACAGATATACATATAGATATATAAATAGATAGATAGATAGAAAAAAAGATTAACAAATAGGTAGAATGATAGATAGATAGAGAGATAGATTGATAGATATATTGATAGATAGATATATATATATATATATATATATATATAGAAAAATAGAATGATTAATTTATAGTCAAATAGATAGATAGATAGATAAACATATCGATAGACAGACACACATATAAATAGATAGATATTCAGATAGATAGATTTATTGATTAATAGACATATAAATAAACAAATAGATCGATATATAGAGAGACAGATAGATAGACATATAGATAAATAGATAGATATATAGACATATAGATATATAAATAAATAGATAAATAGATAATCATATAGAAAGATAGACAGATAGATAGATAAATAGCTAGACAGAAAGATAGACAGATAGATAGACAGATAGATAGACATGTAGATATACAAATAGATAGACAAATAGATAGATGAATAGATAGATAGATAGACAAATAGATTGACAGATAGAATGATTAATAGATAGACATATATATAGATATATAGATAGACAAATAGAAAGAAGATAGATAGATATATAGCTAGATAGTTAGAAAGGTAGATAAACAGATAGACAGATAGACAGATAGACAAATCAATAGTTAGATATTAGTCAGATTGAAAAACATAAAAATAGATAGATAGACAGTTAGATAGATAAATATATAGATAGATAGAGATACAAACAGTTAGTTAGTAAGTAAGGCAAGTAAACAGTCAGGTAAGAATCCAGATACACCGACAATAAAACAAATACTCTGACAAATAGACAGAAAGATAGATAAAAAAATAGATAGACAGATATGCAAATAAACAGACAGGCAGACAAATATAAAGACAGATTACCGATAGGTAGATATATAGATAGTTTGATAAATAGATTAATAGATAGATTCATAGATTGATATACAAATAGAAAGACAAATAGATTGATAGATAACCAGCTAGATAAATAAATAGCTAAATAAATTTATAGAAAGAATGATATATAGATTGATAGAAAGATAGATAGGCATATAGATAGATAGATAGATCGACAAATATATAGAAATATAGATAGATAGATGGATAGATAAACAGGCTGGTTGATAGATAAATAGATACAAAGATATAAAGATAAATATATAGATAATTAAATTGATAGATTGATAGACAGATTGATAGACAGATAAATAGACAAGTAGATAGATATATAGAATGATTGATTAATAGATAGATAGATTAATTGATTGATTAAAAGATATATTGATAGATAGATATATAGATAGATAAACTGACAGATACATAGATAGATAGATAGACAGACAGACAGATAGATAGATAGATAGATATATAGATAGATAGATAGACTAATAGCTAGATAGATATATAAAGAGATAGATAGATAGATAAATAGATGGATATATAGATAGATACACACACACACACACACACACCGATAGATAGATAGAAAAATAGAAAAATAGACATACAGACAAATAAATAGTAGATAGATAGACAAATAGAGTGATAGGCATACACATAGATAGAAAGTTAGTCAGTCAGTTTGTTAGGTAGGTAGGCAGATAGTCAAAAATACATACACACAGACAAATAGATAGATAGATAGATAGGTAAACAGACAGATAGACAGAGATAGACAAACAAACTGATAGACATACAAATAAATAGGAAGACAAACAAACACATAAAAATACTATAGATAAGTAGATATATAGACAATTTGATAAATAAATAAATAGATGTATAGATAGATAGATAGACTTATTGATAAATAGTTATATACATAGATATAAAGATAGATAGATAGATAGATAAATAGATAAATAAATAAATAGATAAATAGAAAGATAAATGAATAGATAAATAGATAGATAGATAGATATATAGACATATAAATTTACAACTAGATAGAAAGATGGCTAGATAGATTGATAGAAAGAATGATAGATAGAATAATAGAGAAATTGACAATCAGATTAATATATACATAGATAGAAAGATAGATAGATAAATAGATAGATGGATAGATATATTTTTATATAGACAGATAATTAGATACATAGATAGATTGATAGGCAGATAGATAAACAAATAGATAGGCAAATAAATAGACATGTAGCTACATAGACATATAGATAGATAGACACATAGATGGATAGATAGATAAAATGATTATCAAATAGGTAGTTTGATAGATAGATATAGAGATATATAGATAGATAGATAGATAGACAGAAAGATAGACAGATAAAATGATTGATTGAATGTTAGATAGATAGGTAGATAGTTAGTTAGATAGATAAACATATTGATAGACATACAGATAGATAGATAAATAAATAGGTAGATAGATAAATAGATTGAAATATTGATAGACATATAGAGAGATTGAAAGATAGATATATAGATAGATTGATAGATAAATAGATAGATTGACATATAGATAGATAAATAGATTGATAGATATATAGACATATATATAGATTAATAGATATACAAATAGAAAGTCAGATATAAAGATAGACATATAGGTAGCTAGATAGCTAGACATATAGAGAGATAGAGAGAGAGATAGATAGATAGATAGATAGACATATAGATAAATAGATATATAGATAGATATATAGATAGATAGATAGAGAGATAGATAGATAGATAGACAGATAGATTGAATGATTTAAAGACTGATAGATAGCAAGATATATTAATAGATAGATAAACAAATAAATAGAAGATATATAAAGAGATAGATAGTTAGATAGATAAATATATTGATTGATTGACAGATAGATAGATAGAAAATAGATAGATAAACAAACAAACAGATTGAAAAACATATAAATAGATACATATATAAACAAATATGTAGACATAAATATAGATAGATAGACATATAATCTATTAGTTAGTTAGGTAGATAGGTAGTCAGGCAGGTAGGAAAACACAGACAAATAACCAAATAGACAGACAAACACTCATAAAGAAAGATAGATTAAAAAATAGACAGATAGTTAAACAAATAAATAAATAGTTAAACAAACATATAGACACACTATTGATTGCCAGATATATAGATAGTTTCATAAATAGGTTAATAGATAGATTCATGATTGATAGATAAAAAAATAGAAAGAAAAATAGATCAATAGATTGATAGACTTATAGATAACCAGATAGATAGATAAATTACTAGATATCTTGTGAAGAAAAATGATAGTCAGAATAATAGATAGATAGATAGACATATATAAAGATAGATAGATGGATTGATTGATTGATGGATAGAGAGATAGATAGATAGGTAGGTAGATAGACAGATAGGCAAGTAGATAGACAAATAGATAGAAAGATAGATCGATTGACAGATTTATAAAGAGATTAATAGATACGTAGATAGATAGAATGATTGGTTGATAGACATATAGATAGACAGATTGATATATCGATAGATATTAAAATTAATAGATAGATAGATAGATAGACAGATAGACACTTTGATATATATATAGATTGACAGATAGATAGACATATTAGATAGATATAAAGACACTCCAAGAAAAAAGCCAATATAGCTAGAGAAATTTCACTAGGTATATGGGCTTTTTTTGTTGCTAAAAAGGAATAATGACTATAATTATCCAAAGCTAAAGTGCTCATCACATTATATTAATCAGAATATAATTCCTTAGTATTTTTTTAACCACAAAAATTCCCTAGCTAATAATTTTTTTTATCATTGCTAATTTTGATCTTAATTAAGAATAATAATTAATATATTTCTACTAGATAAATGCATATAATTCCCTAGCTAATTAGTGAGGAAGTATTCTCTAGCTATTTTCATTCCAAAGCCATTTTTACAATTTTTTTTACAAAAAATTTGCTCACATATTTTAAATTTTTATATTAAATTGAATAAAAACATATATTCTAAACTATTTTTTATAATTAACAAAAAGCAAAAGTATTTCAGAAATTATTTTGATATAATTGTTACATAGTTAAAGCAAAAACATAACATAGGTATATAATCATTTAAAATAAAATCATCATCATCATCATTAGCTGATGCATTTGTGCTAGCCTCTCTTACGCTGTTTCTCTGCTGGAACTCTGTGTGCTATCTGTCTCATTAAGGCTGCTAACTGTGACTCCATATAGGACTGCTGCTATTGTATTACATATGGTACTTCTCAAAAATTTATTTTGAACTTCTTCAACAACATAATTATCAACACTGAAATCATGAATCAAACCCATAATATTATAAACTAATGAAGGCAACTCTTAACAAAAAAGAAAACCTAACACATGTGAAGGAAAATATTACTTAATTTCTAGATGCACTGGTTGACCAAATCTAGCAGCTAAAGCATCTACAACAAATTTATCTCCCAATTTTACGTAGTTTACCGATATCTTTTCATTCTTTTTAGGGGCTGAATATATGAAATAGTACTTATCATCGAACATGTTTTTGTCCCATGTCTGAGTCCAACACCATGTTTTTCCCTTCAGTATTAAGGATCAAGACACTCACTAGAGCCTCCAAGTGTCTGACTCCAAACCCATTAGCTAACTCATTTCATTATTCTGAGACACCACACTTGTGTCCCATGTTTCCCAACTGAAGATAAATATTTCTTCACCATATCCAACAACTAAAACCTAGCAAAATGATATGATGCCATCAATTAACTAGATACATAAAATGATACACAAACTGATTATCAACTTGTTTTTTTAAACAAGAATACTAACACATGGAAATAATTGACACTCAATGTACGGTGAAATATAGAGGGAAGTAGGATAATCAAATGAGAATCAGCTGAGCAAACAACTGGTGCAAATTGGAAGAAAAAGAAGGGAGCTTTGCCAGTCCATCATGCACCCTTGTTGTTGTAGTTGAGCAACCAGCACCAGCATCAAAATGCCCACCTTAATAAACAAACAAACACCAAAAACAAGCACCACAACTGAAAGAGTGGTTGCATCAATTTGTGTTGGCTCACAGTAAAGAAAGTAATCTGGCATTCTTTTGGTCTTATATGGCTCTCCTCTTCTCGGCACAAGCTCAAACTACATCAATTTTATGGCTCAAACAGCAACAATTTTAAGGCTCAAACAATATCAACACAAACACAAAAATTGTCATTTCATAGTAAAAACATTTCAAAAAAAAAACAAAATCAAAATCAAAATAAAAATCAAAATACTGGATGAGTCATCACCTCAGCATGTTGTGCACCACCACCACGCATTTGTAGGTGACTATGCATGTCTCCTATCACACATTGTGCATGCATACTACACTTATGCAAGAAGTTTTTGCCCATATTGTGCACGCACCTACTACCATGTATTTCTCTGGTTATTATAGATAGTGGTGGGAACCTTCTAGGATTTGTAATTTCTAACTCACATATATATCCATACATCTAATATTATGTTAGCAATTAAAATACAAAAAAAATAAATAAAATAAACACTCAATAATCAAAATGTCATATTACAAAGATTCTGATATAATGGATAAAATAATTAGTGCAGCTCAAATTAAGTAATCTCTTTAAAATTTTCCAAATTAAAAAAAATAAAAAAATCACAAAAATAATATATTCTTTCAACACATGTTCATATATAATCACTATCTCCTCAAATGTCTTATATTAACATTTTCAAAAGACCTAAATTGACTCTCTTATAAATAAAGAATTTTTGATGGATTTACTATCAAAACTAAGAGGAGCTCAAATAGAGTGTGAGAAACAAGTGCAAAATATCCATCACCTCGAAAGAGATCTCAATCTTCATAGCTTATCACCTGTCTAAGTATGTTAAATACAACATGATTATAAATTTATTATAAAAAATTTATTAAACTAATTATACAGATAATATCTGTAATATAAAATGGATATTACAAGATATTTTGAACTTTTTTATGAGTCTCATATTTAATAGATTAAAAAATTATTTCTTTTGTGAAATAGAATTAATTTTTTATGAACATATGTTATCAATATTCCAAACAAAATATAAAAAATATTAAAAAGTCTTGCATTTCAATTTCATTGAGAAAAAATATTAATTAGATTCAAATGTATTAAGTTTAAGGAAAAAAAAATTGCATAGAATGTATCAATCTATGCTCATGAATAATAGATCAATAATATATAGTTTTTCATAGGTAACAAACAAAACTTATCTTGTAAATAAAAATAATCAAGTAATTGTTGTTTTCTAATTTATATTAAACATGCTTAGTGATGGATTAGCCATTTTAACAAAATAATTGAGTCAGTTAATTAGGTCATGAGTCATGAGTGCCCAAAAACAACTCATGCCTAGGACCTAAATAGCTCTACACATGCATTGTCTTGGGTAATGAGTCAGAATGGTCCGACCATGACCTTAGCACAAATAATTCTTAGGCAAGAGTAATGGGTCATAAGTAGCACATTGGGCTAGCCCACACAACAACCACAAATGGCATATAGGGCCACTAAATGTGGCTCAGCAAAACCCATGGTCTCATGCCATACACGACCATGCCATGCTGAACTAGTTAGACATCATACCCACGATAAAATGCTCATAAGAATGCCCCGAGGACTGTGTCACTTCATCAAAAATCTAGACCTATGATACAAGACCCGATGGCCATAATCATTGACAAACTGTGAAAGTATATAGAATCTATGACCTATCAAAGGTACTACATTACATAATATATTTTTATATTATTTATTTAATACATGAATACAAGAATAAATAAAAATTTTATTAGAGCACTTCTTTTTACTATGACATCCTTTTTTTAAGTGAAAAACATGAATCCAAACAAAAAAGTAATCTAAAAAAATTTCATATTATGATTAATCTCAATCCTACAAATAATCTAAGTGAAGGAAAAATCAACATATGCTTACCTTGCAATCTGAATTAGTTGCCAGAAATTGTCCTAGTGATAAAGAAGCTTCCCTTTGACTCTCAGGGCAACATGAGCTATTTATCAGGAAAAACCTTTAGAGAATTATTAAAAGCAAATTTAAATAGCAGAATTACAGTAAATCAAAGTAAATTTAGATAGTAACTTT